>OX454417.1:39303294-39747338 GCA_949715475.1 Microchrysa polita | reverse complement strand
ATTTCAATGTGAAAACTTGGTTATTATGAGAACTACATAATATTGTTAACTTCATTTTATACAGGGTGTCCGGAAACTGCCGCATAAACGCACCGGATTATGATTCCTCAGTTGATTTCCAGCAAAAAAGTTGTACGGATCATACCCCCTCAGCTTAACCCTTTAGCTAACACAGGTATTTAAAGATTTTTGAAAAAATCATTTTCTTGCACGACTTAAAGCCTAATACCTCCAAAGCTAGACCAGCTAGAATAGTAAAATAAAATGATTGTTACAGCCAACAAATTTACCTGTAAAATAAAACTAACCGCACCAAAATCGGATAAGAGGTTTGATTTTTACAGAGCTTCAAAGTCAAATTTGCGTGATTTGACCCAAAAACAATCTTTTTCCCATCTCAATTTTCTCCAACTTCTGCCAGGGTGAGGTGCTTGTGCGATTCTTTTAAAAATTGGCGCATAGTCTTACCATCATATTTTTCTTACATCATTTTACTCTAGCTCCATTATTTCTAACAGTTTTAGTACCCTAAGTGCAGAAAACTAGGGTTAATTTTGGCTCGATTTCGACATACCTTGAATAGATTTTACCAATTGCAGATCTTTAGGAGCAGTGCGAATTGAATTGTATTGAATTTGAGCTAAAATTAACCCTAGTTTTCTACACTTAACGTATCAAAACTGTTAGAAGTAATAAAAATAGATCAAAATGATTTAAGAAAGATATGATCGTAAGACTATGCGCCAATTTTTAAAAGAATCGTACAAGCACCTCACCTTGGGAGAAGTTGGAGAAAATTGAGATGGGAAAAAAAATTTTTTTTGGGTCAAATCACGCAAATTTGACTTTGAAGCTCTGTACAAACCAAACCTCTTATCCGATTTTAGTGCGGTTAGTTTTATTTTACAGGTAAATTTGTTGGCTGTAACAAACATTTTATTTTACTATTCTAGCTGGTCTAGCTTTGGAGATATTAGGCTTTAAGTCGTGCAAGAAAATGATGTTTTCAAAAATCTTTAAATACCTGTGACAGCTAAAGGGTTAAGCTGAGGGCGTATGTTCCGTACAACTTTTTTGCTGGAAATGAACTGAGGAATCATAATCCGGTGCGTTTATGCGGCAGTTTCCGGACACCCTGTATAATTACATTACGACCATACATGGCATAACAAATACATTTTTAAATGTATGATTAAATACTAAATTTAAAAATCAACATACATAAATGCAAATTATTTCGGACACCCCCCCAAAAAATGTGTAAAGCGCTTGTAAAAGTCAATCATTTACGAATTAAAAATTCAATTCGTAACTGAGTGCAATTTTATTCCGCTCGGTGGAACAGAAACGAATTATTTCTGAATTTGTAGACGAATCGTAAAAATTAATCGATTGCTAACCGAATTTGCGAATCATTTGGTTTGCTGGAAGCTTTATTTTGAAAATGAACAATATATGATGGGAACTCTCTTTCGCCCTTCCCCATGTTTCGGTAAGTGGCATACCACGCCTGTGGCCCGGCTTATTTTTAACCACCGTGTGAGTTAACCCATTTAATCTAATGTGGTATGTATACTCATGCTTTATTTCAATTATGTATTAGAAATAACACTTAAAAAAATATATAAACCTGTCCTCAATAAAATATCACTTTAAAAAAATATATACACCTGTCCTCACCTGTTTCATCCATTCTTTTTCTGATTGTTCAATGACGTGGGCATATGTGTTTCCCATCATCGCAATTAACATATTCAAGAGCAAAATTGGAACGAATATCATAAATATAACAAACACCGTTTTGGCTAGGTTGGGATAAGACGTATTATTCAAGTCCGGATACTAGATAGATGAAAATGATTATCATATATTATGTTATTTATATATATTATACCTATAAAATAAAGTGCGCATTTAAGTATTCTACATATGTATAAGATTGTGAAGATTCCACAAGGCATTCTAAAAAGTTACATCTCGGCAAAAGAGTTGAACTCTCTTACCAAAGAGTGTGAGTGTATTCACGCACAACTGAGTGGACCAAAATTTTGACACAAATTCTACTTATATTACTCTCAGCCAGAAGGCACTCAGTGTATGTGAAACGTAGCGCAGTGTCCTCTACTTAGCGCAAAATATCTACGCTTCGCAACGAAGTAGCCATATATCAGAGTAGATAGCGGGAAAATAAATTTGAAAATTATGAAGAAATATATTGTGGAAATAATAAAACGCAGATTATGCTCATCTGCATATTTTTATGTGATTTTTGTCAGAATAATAAATGTCGTTTGACATTGCATTCACACACCACCTTCGCCGCTAACTTACGTGTGCCTTCTGGTGGTGGAAAATATAAGTAGAATTTGTGTCCAAATTTTAGTCCGCTCACTTGTGCGTGAATATACTGTGTGTTCTGTTAGGTGGCGGTAATATAATAGTTCAGTAATATCGTGTCGATTTAGTACCAATCCGTGAAAAAAATACGGAAGTTTTTTCCTCACTCTTTCTTTATGTATTATGGGACGCTGATTCCGAATATGAACTTTGCACCCTAAAAAAAGTGCTGCAACATAAAAAAAAATGAGCAAAAATACCCAGATTTCATGTTTTTTGCACATAACAAATAAATGGTACATTTCCCGAAAAAAATACATACTACAAAAATAAAGTAGACATCATTCCCTACAAAATTGCTGAACATCATTTTTTTCTCACACCCTCAGTTTGGGAGCTAGAGCTCGTAAAAGTACATGCAATTTTTATCTTAACAAAAAAAGTATCTAAAGTTTCTCTATAATGATTTGTTTCACTTAATATTTACATCATTAACAGTTTCAGCAGGATTCTCAATATTTTGCTTGTTCCAACTCGTTTCCCCTATCCATCGGTCAACCAAACAGGTTTTTTGCTGCCTAAAGAAATATAGAACAACTACTACACGCGGAACAAAAACAAGATGAAAACCGGTTTTTTATAAGAGATTCGTGAAGAGCAAGGCAAGGAAAAATTCAATTTTCATATAAAAACCGGTTCTGATCTCGAGTTTCACCGACTAAAAAATATATTCAAATAGAACACTATAAGGAACCCTGAGGGACTTTTTTTTATCGATTTAGTCTTTGAGCGAAAATTGCCTCATTTAGCAATGCTCTAGCTTCCAAACTACATGTCAGACAAAAAAAAATGATTTATAGCAATTTTGTAGGAAATAATGTTTACTTTATTTTTGCAGTTGATCATTTTTCCGGGAAATGCCCTGTTTTCTTTTTATACGCAAAAAACAAGAAATTTGGCAACATTTGCTTAATTTTTTTATGTTGCGGCACTTTTTTTAGGGTGCAAAGTTGATATTCGGAATCAGCGCCCCAAAATACATATAACAAAATTGAGAAATAAACTTCCGTATTTTTTCCTGACGAAAATACGATATTATTGGACTATAATGAATGATTAGGTAATTATGTAGTTCAAATGCTTTTGTTGTCAAAATCAGTGAATATACAGGAGTGCGTCCACTGCCATCTAAATACATAGACAGTTTGACACTGACGTATACAGGGTTATTGGTTAAGTCGACCCTGCAACACGTTATAATAGGGTCAAAATGCAACAAATTGAGGCCATAAATGTTAGGCCGATTTTCAATGGTCACTGAGATATATGAATTTTTAGTTTTTTTTTAAATAACCTAGAATTTTGCCATTTAAAGTAAGAATTAAAAAAAACTACTAAGGTAATGGGCTTAAACTTATTTTTGGATTTTAGTCAACACTATAGCAGACAATTCCTAATTATTTAAAATTTCAAAAACCCATCACAATTCGAAATTTTTAATTTGAAATAAAAAAATATTTTCTTAAATTTGTTTAAAGATATTTTTTAATGTAGTATTATTAAAAAAAAATATGACATGGAATAATACATATAACAAAATTGAGAAATAAACTTCCGTATGTTTTTCCTGACGAAAATACGATATTATTGGACTATAATGAATGATTAGGTAATTATGTAGTTCAAATGCTTTTGTTGTCAAAATCAGTGAAAATACAGGAGTGCGTCCACTGCCATCTAAATACATAGACAGGCCGAACTGCAGAAACCATATGTCAATGGTTACGATTACGAACCTAATATCCTGTTGTTGTTGCGATTGAAAACAATAAGGAGTTTGACACTGACGTATACAGGGTTATTGGTTAAGTCGACCCTGCAACACGTTATAATAGGGTCAAAATGCAACAAATTGGGGCCATAAATGTTGGGCCGATTTTCAATGGTCACTGAGATATATGAATTTTTAGGTGTTTTTGAAATAACCTAGAATTTTGCTATTTAAAGTAAGAATTAAAAAAAAAACTACTAAGGTAATGTGCTTAAACTTATTTTTGGATTTTATTCAACACTATAGCAGACATTTCTTAATCATTTAAAATTTCAAAAACCCATCACAATTCGAAATTTTTAATTTGAAATAAAAAAATATTTTCTTACATTTTTTTAAAGATATTTTTTAATGTAGTATTATTAAAAAAAAAATATATGACATGGAGTCTGCAGACCACTGCAAAAACATACGCGTGTTGTCAGCTTTCCAAAAAGGTGTTAATATCAATACAAATATTTGAAATAATTGAAACAGCTAGCTGCAACTTGTTCGGGGACCATCATTTCGTTTGATAAAAAATGAAATAAATGTCATTCATTAAATTCAAAATGCATCGTACGAATACGTATAAAGGCCAGTCAATAAACCGAAAAATAAGGCGTTAGGTCGCAAAAAATTGCTCGGCTCTGGTTTTTTGGGATATTGTTAGGATAGATACCAGAAGTGTACCACCAAGTTTGCAACTTCGAAAAACCTGTGCTAACCCCATGACCCTCAAAAAACCTCAAAATTTGCGGACTTTTTTCATATTTTTGTTTGTAATTTCTAAAAGGTGCTTCCTACATGTAAGTTGTCCACTGCACTGTTAAAGCTAAGAAAATCTTCTTTAATTTGAGTGTAACCCCAGCTTTGTAGGCGCAAAGGATCCCAAGATACAGTACTTTAAACATTGTTTTTTGAAAAAAAGTTCGAAATTGTAATTTCAGTCATGTTCCGAGCTGAATATCGGCTTAAATGCGCATTTTACAGAGAAAGTCATGTGACATGAAGTTATAACCCAGTTCCTTAGCTGTATATATGTCGGAACGAATGGAATCAGACCATGGGGTCATAGGGCTGCCCCTGAAAATTAGGTTCTTCTAAGAAAAACTTTTTTCTTTATCTACCAATATTAACCAAACTTCACCCAAGTATGTTGCTAGTTAAGCCTAAAAAAATATCTAGGAACGGATGAAATCGGAACACTACGTTATAGGGCTGTCATACAAACCAACCTCTGGAAATTAGGTTCTTCCAAGAAAAACTTTTTTCTTTATCGACCAATCTTAACCACTCTTCCCCCAAATGTCTTTTTTAGTAAAGCTTCAAAACATATCTAGAAACGGATGAAATCGGAGCACTAGGTCATAGGGCTGTCATACAAACCAACCCCTGATAATCAGGTTCTTCTAAGAAAAACTTTTTTCTTTATGAACCAATCTTAACCAAATCTCACCCAAGTGTGTTCCTAGTAAAGCCTCAAAACATATCTAGGAATGGATGGAATCGGAACATTACGTCATAGGGCTGTCATACAAACCTCCTAAAATACAATTTCGGACTTTTTTTTTACAAAAAAAGCACATTTTTTAAAGTGCTGTATCTTGGGATCCTTTGCACCTACAAAGCTGGAGTTACACTCAAATTAAAGAAGATTTTCTTATCTTTAAAAGTTCAGTGGACGACTTACTTGTAGGAAGCACCTTTTAGAAATTACAAACAAAAATATGAAAAAAGTCCGAAAATTTTGAGGTTTTTTGAGGGTCACGGGGTTAGCACAGGTTTTTCGAAGTTGCAAACTTAGTGGTACACTTCTGATATCTATCCTAACAATATCCCAAAAAACCAGACCCGAGCAATTTTTTGCGACCTAAAATCGGTAATTGACTGGCCTAATAATGTACTGCTTTATTTCATTTGTTATCAAACGAAATGATGGTCCCCGAACAAGTTGCAGCTAGCTGTTTCAACTATTTCAAACTTTTGAATTGACATTGACACCTTTTTGGAAAGCTGACAACACGCGTAAGTTTTTCCAGTGGTCTGCAGACTCCATGCCATATAATTTTTTTTAGTAATACTACATTACAACAAATGTCGTGCTCTGTGGTCGTGATGGTTCGGTCGCCACTCTGTGAAATAGACACTCATAGAGAAACGAGTTTCCAAACTCGGCACGACTCGTCGCAAGTTTATTATTCAGAAGAAGATGATAAGAAATATTCTTATCGTAGAATAATAAACTAACAATGCGACTAGGAAGTGGTATGGCTGACAACCGTATCACACTCCGAATTCAGTTGTCTTTGTAACGTTGATGACTACACTCGGTAGTCATCAACGCACCATGCTCCACTAGGAGTTACGGTAATCAAGAGAGAGAGAATACTACATTAAAAAATATCTTTAAAAAAGTGTAAGAACTTTTTTTTTATTTAAAATTAAAAATTTCGAATTGTGATGGGTTTTTGAAATTTTAAATGATTACGAAATGTCTGCTATCGTGTTGACTAAAATCCAAAAATAAGTTTAAGCCCCTTAGTAGTTTTTTTTTAATTCTTACTTTAAATGGCAAAATTCTAGGTTATTTAAAAAAACCTAAAAATTCATATATCTCAGTGACCACTGAAAATCGGCCTAACATTTATGGCCTCATTTTGTTGCATTTTGACCCTATTATAATGTGTTGCAGGGAATAGGTCGACTTAACCAATAACCCTCTATAAAAATCGTATACGTAATTCCCAATTTCAAAGGAAAAATTCCCGCACGAATCGTACGTAACACTTTTACGAAAGCTCTCAACTAATTTTACAACAGCTAAAAATCGCGACCCGAGAATTTTGACTGTTTAAAGATGTCAAATACACGGAAATAATGTCCATGCGTCCTTAGGACATGCTAAATTATGATATACTGTTTCATAACGGTTATATAAACGAAATACACCCATATGTTATATGACAATATTGTTAGAAAAATGGTTGTAAAAACGTTTGCTAAACCGTAAAAAGAGGTTTAGGCCTGGCTATAAACGTTACATTATTGTTGTAAGATCGTTGCCTTTAAGACATTATAGTTGTAAAATCGTTGTGGATATACACTGCGCGACAAATGCTTAGGTTCATGGATATTTTGGTTTAAAATCATATAATTTCTATGTACTCTGATCGGAAATAATTTTTACATTATGCTCTCTCAATTAACGGTTATTTTAGTAAATATTGCAATTCTATCAAACAACTCGCATAGCTAACGGAATTTTTAAAAATGAAAATCGCAATTTCCACTGCGACAATTGTATAAGTTCACTTACTTTAAAAAGTTATCTCGTCCTGGTGAAACATTTGTGGAATCATTTTTTTCGCGTTAAACTCTGTGAGTCGTATAGTGGATAATGTCAAAAGGAAATCAATTTTCTGCCGAGGAAAAGGCGACAATTTCCATACTAAACCAAGAAGGATATTCAAACCGAAAAAATGCAATATGGATTCAGCGGAGCTCGAACGTTGTTAATAATTTTATACGAGATAGTGAAAATTATTGCCGACGATACGCAGGAGGTAGAAAAAAACGATTTCCGGTGCATTAAGGCGACATTTCTTAAGAGAAGCCTCGAATTCGCCTTCTTACTGCGCGTAAGCTTTAGGAGATTTTGGTGTTATCAGCAAGTGTAAGGACCACCCAACGAGTTCTTAGATCTTCTTCTTGTTTGAAACGTTTATGGTTAAAGAAAAAAACAGCCTTAACCCCGCAACATCGCCCACAGCGCCTGGATTTGCCTCAAGTTACATGAACTGGACATCACAATGGAGGCAGGTAATATTTACGGATGAAAAACGGTTTTGTGTGGACGGTCCAGATGGGTTCTCCTACTATTATCATGATATTAGGAAGGAACCTATCGACCTGTCACGCCATCACTCCTGAATAGGTCCCGTTATGGTATGGGGAGCCATATTACATCATGGAACTATCGACCTGGTAATCCTTCGAGGTCGCCAAACGGGTTCATCTTATAAACAGCTCTTAGAAGAGGAAATCCATAAGATAAATGTCATGTACGGAGGCAATCCTTGGATATTGCAATTCATACAGCGAGGGTAGTTAAATCATTTATTGTGGAGGAAAATGTGATTTTGTTCGACTGGGGGCCCAACTCCCCTGGCATTAACACATTAGAAAACATTTGGGGGTGGCTTGTTCGGGAGGTATACAGTAGTGGTAAACAGTACAACCCTAAAGAAGAGTTAATTCATGGAATTACGACAGCTGGATCCAAAACACCGCTATCCGTGCTGCATTCTTTACACAATTCCCTGCATTGAAAGCTTTATAAAATTATAAATAAAAATGGCGGAAATACACACTATTAAATAACAAAAAAATGCTCTTGTTTTTTGTATTTCTCCTGCTTGACTATTTTCTGAAATATTTTTCAAGGAAAACATTAAGTAAAACGGTAAAATCGTCCCTGAACCTAAGCAATTGTCGCAGTGGAAATCGACTCTTTGAATGAAATCAATTACTGTAATTTAAGGAAAATGTCCTGTGGGGACTCACTCCATCCATTTTATTTGTGATATTTAATAGTTTCGAACTTAGAGAAAGCATGCGTTAGTCCAGAGTGGGCATCAGAAAATAAAAATGGCACCGTTCTCACACTATTGGAGTCCATAGTATGCGTGAAAATTTTATACAAACGTCAATTTTTTGTTTACAATTGAGAATATAAAATCCGCGCAATATTCATTACTCTCTTAAAATGCCGACGTGATATTTAACCCTTCTGTTGGCATATAGATCCAGACAGACCATTGGTACTATATCTTGATGAAAAATATCGTTCAATAATATTTTCCACCCCTTTCCATATAAATTTCAAAGGAACCGACGGCCACAAATGCGATCAAACGTTCGGCGAAATGTAAACTATGTCTAAAAAATCGAAAAAATGGCGCATCATCGTAAGACACAGTATGTAAACTGTTTCTAGAACCAAAATTAGACCTTCAAAAAATAAGATTGATTTCACAGAAGATTCAGCTACACTTTAGGCATAATAGCTCGTAGGCGGCGTCAGAAGAGTTAATAATTGCATCGACAATATTTTGACATTTGAATTATTTCGTGGAGTGTAGTGCACAAAGGCGGCTTAAGAGATTTCCACCCTGAAAAAATTTGTCCCCTCCTTCCCTTAAAAACTACCCCCCTCAAGTTAGCACTACCACCCCGGTAGCGGACAATTCAAGCATTTCCGTAAAACAAAAAGTATCCAATTATTTGTCGCAGGAACAGAAAGGCATATTGCATCCTTCAAAAAATTTGTCGCGCCCACACACCCCACACTAGGGGTAGTTTTTAAGAGAAGGAGGGCGCGACAAATTTTTTCAGGGTGGAAATATCTTAAGCAGTCCCTGTCTGTTTTGTTTATCTTTTTTTCTTATGACAAAAATTCTATTAACATAATCCCTTTTATGATATTTGTTTCAGTTAGCGCTGGGGAGGTTTTTATCCAATATAATTGCAAATGTATCAATATGCTGTTATATGCGATGATACCAGAATATGCTAGTCAATAAACCGAAAAATAAGGCGTTAGGTCGCAAAAAATTGCTCGGCTCTGGTTTCTTGGGATATTGTTAGGATAGATACCAGAAGTGTACCACCAAGTTTGCAACTTCGAAAAACCTGTGCTAACCCCATGACCCTCAAAAAACCTCAAAATTTTCTGACTTTTTTCATATTTTTGTTTGTAATTTCTAAAAGGTGCTTTCTACAAGTAAGTTGTCCACTGCACTGTTAAAGCTAAGAAAATCCTCTTTAATTTGAGTGTAACTCCAGCTTTGTAGGTGCAAAGGATCCCAAGATACAGCACTTTAAAAAATGTGATTTTTTGTAAAAAAGTCCGAAATTGTATTTAAGGAGGTTTGTATGACAGCCCTACGACGTAATGTTCCGATTCCATCCATTCCTAGATATGTTTTGAGGCTTTACTAGGAACACATTTGCGTGAGGTTTGGTTAAGATTGGTTCATAAAGAAAAAAGTTTTTCTTAGGAGAACCTGATTATCAGGGGTTGGTTTGTATGACAGCCCTATGACCTAGTGTTCCGATTTCATCCGTTTCTAGATATGTTTTGAAGCTTTACTAAGAAACACATTTGGGGGAAGGGTGGTTAAGATTGGTTCATAAAGAAAAAAGTTTTTCTTAGAAGAACCTAATTTCCAGAGGTTGGTTTGTATGACAGCCCTATAACGTAGTGTTCCGATTTCATCCGTTCCTAGATATTTTTTTAGGCTTAACCAGCAACATACTTGGGTGAAGTTTGGTTAATATTGGTAGATAAAGAAAAAAGTTTTTCTTAGAAGAACCTAATTTTCAGGGGCAGCCCTATGACCCCATGGTCTGATTCCATTCGTTCCGACACATATACAGCTAAGGAAGTGGTTTATAACTTCATGTCACATGACTTTCTCTGTAAAATGCGCATTTAAGCCGATATTCAGCTCGGAACATGACTGAAATTACAATTTCGAACTTTTTTTCAAAAAACAATGTTTAAAGTGCTGTATCTTGGGATCCTTTGGGCCTACAAGGCTGGGGTTACACTCAAATTAAAGAAGATTTTCTTAGCTTTAACAGTGCAGTGGACAACTTACTTGTAGGAAGCATCTTTTAGAAATTACAAACAAAATTATGAAAAAAGTCAGAAAATTTTGATGTTTTTTGAGGGTCATGGGGTTAGCACAGGTTTTTCAAAGTTGCAATCTTGGTGGTACACTTCTTGTATCTATCCTAACAATATCCCAAAAAACCAGAGCCGAGCAATTTTTTGCGACCTAACGCCTTATTTTTCGGTTTATTGACTGGCCTATTCTGGTATCATCGCATATAACAGCATATTGATATTTGCAATTATATTGGATAAAAAAAAACAGACCCGAGCAATTTTTTGCCACCTAAAATCGGTAATTGACTGGCCTAAGAAGCCCTATTCCATGAAATAAACTTTAGCAAAAATCATCGAGAATTTCAGCGCTAGTTGAGGCATTTTATGTAGACACATTTAGCTCAGCATAGTTACATTTTGCTGAACTTCAGAGGTGAGATCTTGTTCAGCAGAAAAACGCGAATCCAGCTTAGATCTAAGAGCCTTATCGAACGTTTAACTTTAGCCAGAAAAAACATTACATTAAAATTTGTGCAAGTTTTTGCTAAAGTAAGGCGCATGTGACCGTATGTTGGACAAGCCTGTGCCTGGAAGGGCGCCAATATACTTCCCACGGATTAAAACTAAAGGTACCCTCATTCAAAGTGACACATCACGAGATACTTTCCACAGTAGGGATGTCAAAAACCGGCCCATAACCCGGTTTTCGTTTTTTTTCGGTTTCTTGCCAAGCCGGTTAGACCGTCCGGTTTTAACCGGGCTCAAAGTACCGGTTTTCAGGTTAACCGAGTCTTTTTGTTGATTTGCTTAAAATTTTAGTAAAAATACACTCGAAATACTGGTGTTGGTATCGTATGCAAAATCAAAAATCACAATGCATGTACAGTGTGCGCCAGATAAACTTACTTATTTGAAAAAAAAACTCCCGAGCGGCTAGTTGGGTGGGAATTCCCAAAGTTTGTTTCCCATTCTAGTCAGTTGCCATCACGCTCTGGTCTAGAGAGCAGCGGGCCTTCACCGTCGAGCTCTTCTTTTCTAACGGTCGCTCACTAGGAAAATGATCCAGGATTTTTTTTAATGAACATTAGGGGTGTGTGGTTTCTGCAAGATGGAGCTACAGCACACACAACACGAAGCTGAATGAATTTGTTGCGACAACATTTCCCCGACCGCCTTACCTCTCTCAGAAGATCTGCCATGGCCGGCACGCTCTCAAGATTTGGCTCCTTGCAATTTTGGTGGGGTTATTTGCAATCCCTCTTTTATGTCGATCGACCACGGACCATAACTCACCTCAAGAACAACATTCGCGACGCCATTGCTAACATACCGATTGATATGCTGCAAAGATTGTAGATTGCCAATATAGTAAAAGAATCACTGCACTATACGATATGCTCGAAGGCGTAAAAATGCGAAGTTGATTCCAAGCACTACGTAAAATTTTCTGCTGCTGAGACTGTAGTATGAAAAACAATACATACGTTCCACTCCTGGAAAACTAAAATATTTGTTATAGTTTTGGCTGATTTTTCACTATAATTAGCTTGATGTCACATGAAGTCGCTCCGAGAAGGTAGTCGAATTTATCAACATTCCCTCTGAAAGGGATTTTAGTGAGAAATATTATACTGCAACATTTCCGTGTCTTTCAAGTTATTTAATTAAGATTCATTTTGTAGCTAAATCATACCAGCAATGACATTTAGATATCACAAGAGGAATATGCAGTCCGAGAGCCAAAAGTAGCACCGAATATAAACAAACTATTGTCTAAAACGCAGAAATTGGAGGCTAGTTGAATGTAATCAGAATGACCAGTGAATGTCTAAACACTTGCAGGGTAATTTTTCGTTAATCTCGACATAGTGTAGTTAGTACGTGATAAACCTACATTAGTACATCAGATTGCAAAATCTGGTGGAGAATTTTTTTTTTTGTTTCTTATGTTTTTTGGGATGCTGAGCACGAATTCCCACCCAAATTTCGTTGCGGAACAGGGTCAAAGTCGCGAAAAAACACTAAATGCGCGTCCAAAGACATAAATATTGTAAATCCGTTGAGCGGTATTATTACAATTGATAAATTAAATTTGTCATTTTTAACATAGTTCCAAATTATAAATAAAATTTTGAGATTAAGCGGTTTATAAGTTTTGGCCGCCAAAGTTGCATTTTTCTTGTACATTATGTAATATTGGGGTGCTGAACCTGAATCCATAAGTTCCCACCAAAAATTTTGTTGCAGGGTCAAAATTGCAAAAAAAAAAAAGCAAAAAAAATGACTATCACTTGTAGTTATACCGATTAACGCATTTTAAAGATTAATGGCGCGTTGGACCCGCAATGATGTTTTCTCTACATTTTCATGGACAAGTTTTCGGAGAAATGTACACTTTCGGAGCAATCTGGAATCACCTAATGGCTACACTAAGTATCCTTTGTTAAAATTTGTCTCTAAAATTAAAAAAAAAAACTAACAGACAGTCCATCTTTGGACCAAGGTAACAGATATGTAAGTTACATCCAATTTCCAAGATCATGGCTACTTTTTTGTTGAGGTGTTCAGATCAACAGCACGCTCAGCAATGTTATTTATCGCTATCATAGAGATCATATTCCATCACATGGGTCGTGAGTTCGAAAAACACCATAAACTAAATTCGTTCACGGTGAGTCTCGAAACCATGACTCTGTGCACTGAAGGTGCGCGCAGTAACCACTACACCAGCCAGACTGTTTTAAAATTTGCCTAACAATATTTTCGTGACCGACAATTTCAACTTCTAAGAAAATCATGATGTTGAAAAAATTTCGGGCTTGATACAGTTTTTATATCTTTAAACATATTTAAAATTTGATTTTTCATTGAATATTTTAAAAACAATTTTTATAACGGTACTTTTCACTAATGAATCTGCAAAGTTGCTTTAGTGTGATTGCTTTCCAACGGCATGTTATTACTTGCCTCATTGGTAGTTTGAACCTTTTTGGGAGAACAATCTTTTAAATTAAATTAACTTACTGCAAACTTTTACTTGTGTTCTAAATTGTAACTGTCATTTATTCAAGAAAAAAAAATAATTATTCTCTTTTTAAACAACGAACGTTGATTTTCAAATTTTCCAATAAGTCGTAGAATGAACAATTCAAATCTTTAAATCAACCGTTGCTGAAAGATCAAAATACAACAAAAAATGTCTCTCATCCCTCTGATATTCAGATATTGGCGAACAATCAAGAACAAACGTAGCCGCTGTAGAACAAACGGTTCACCGAGCAAAAGGACCTAATTTCAAAAAAAATGAATGGCTAACTTCACACAGCCAACACTGACTCCAAGTGGGCTGTGTAAAGTTAGTCTGTAATTTTTTGAAATTAGGTCCTTTTGCTCGGTGAACCGTTTGTTCTACAGCGGCTACGTTTGTTCTTGATTGTTCGTCAATTAATATCGTTTGTTCTTCTCTAATTATTTAATTATAGCAACTTTAAAATTGTGGGTGTGAACTTAGCCAGTCATTTTTAAATATGGGTCGAAAAGGCATAGGTTTGGTATCAATCGAAAGCCAGACGTTTGTTCATTTTGTAGGGCGTTTGTTCATCCTGGAAACGGAAGGATACAGGAATTATTAAGGAAAAAGGGATTAGTTGTGACGCCATCTACACTGGACTAGCAAAAATGATTTGACATTTTTAGTGGCAATGGATGCCGGTAAAGTAATTGTCAATAAGAGGGCAGGATGCTAGCACTGTAAAACCACGATATTAATTAAAACACAAAGCTAAAATTTTACGTCTGATGTATTTAACAATGGCGACTCGATTGTGAAATTCATACAGTGTATTTGACATTTTGAATTTAATGGTAGCAGCGCCAATCGGTTAGGTGTGGTCAATGGTCGTACTATAACCACCTACATATTTGTGTCTCGTTTTCGCTAGTCGAGTGTAGATGGCGTCACAACTAATCCCTTTTTCCTTAATAATTCCTGTATCCTTCCGTTTCCAGGATGAACAAACGCCCTACAAAACGAACAAACGTCTGGCTTTCGATTGATACCAAACCTATATCTTTCCGACCCATATTTAAAAATGACTGGCTAAGTTCACACTCACAATTTTAAAGTTGCTATAATTAAATAATTAGAGAAAAACAAACGATATTAATTGGCGAACAATCAAGAACAAACGTAGCCGCAGTCGAACAAACGGTTCACCGAGCAAAAGGGCATAATTTAAAAAAAAATTACTGACTAACTTCACACAGCCCTGCAAGTGACCACCCGCTTGCATATGCTATTTGTTGGATGCAAGGGAAATTTTGCATGGAAATTGTTGGCGGGATTTGAGACAAATAAATGCCACATTAAACTGCCTCTTAGGCCGGCCTAAAAGTTCAAGAACACAGTCGAACTTAACCCTTAAATGCATGGGGTCTGGGCTGTGTGAAGTTAGCCAGTCATTTTTTTTTGAAATTAGGTCCTTTTGCTCGGTGAACCATTTGTTCTACAGCGGCTACGTTTGTTCTTGATTGTTCGCCAATTAATATCGTTTGTTCTTCTCTAATTATTTAATTATAGCAACTTTAAAATTGTGAGTGTGAACTTAGCCAGTCATTTTTAAATATGGGTCGGAAAGGTATAGGCTTGGTATCAATCGAAAGCCAGACGTTTGTTCATTTTATAGGGCGTTTGTTCATCCTGGAAACGGGAGGATACAGGAATTATTAAGGAAAAAGGGATTAGTTGTGACGCCATCTACACTCGACTAGCGAAATGATTTGACATTTTTAGTGGCAATGGATGCCGCTAAAGTAATTGCCAATGAGAGGGCAGGATGCTAGCACTTGAAAACCACGATATTAATTAAAACACAGAGCTAAAATTTTACGTCTGATGTATTTAACAATGGCGACTCGATTGTGAAATTGATACAGTGTATTTAACATTTTGAATTTGATGGTAGCAGCGCCAATCGGTTAGGTGTGGTCAATGGTCGTACTATGAACTCCTACACATTTGTGTCTCATTTTCGCTAGTCGAGTGTAGATGGCGTCACAACTGATCCCTTTTTCCTTAATAATTCCTGTATCCTTCCGTTTCCAGGATGAACAAACGCCCTACAAAATGAACAAACGTCTGGCTTTCGATTGATACCAAACCTATACCTTTCCGACCCATATTTAAAAATGACTGGCTAAGTTCACACTCACAATTTTAAAGTTGCTATAATTAAATAATTAGAGAAGAACAAACGAAACGATATTAATTGGCGAACAATCAAGAACAAACGTAGCCGCTGTAGAACAAACGGTTCACCGAGCAAAAGGACCTAATTTCAAAAAAATGACTGGCTAACTTCCAATGAAGAAGAAAAAGAAGGAAACAAAATATCTGAAAATAAAGGGGACAATTTGATTTTTTTTATAGCTAGCAGTGGCGTAGGAAATTTAGTGTTTAGGGCTGGTATGGCTTAATACTTTTTGGCTTTTTCATTGGTTGGAGTCGCATTGCACTGGAATACACAGTATTTAAAATTTTGTATTTAAACAAATTTATACCACGCAACGCTTTGCAATCCCATTTAAATGTACTTTTTGCAATAGTGTAAATTGTGATGCTGTTGGTATAAAGTTATGCAACAGGAACGTTGTTGATTAATTAATTTCAAGCATCTATTAATTTTGAAATTTCGTACTCATTGCCCCCATTTTTCCAACGCCCCTACTACGAAGTTACATCACTAAGCTGCGCATGTGCAAGATTTTGTTTATTTATTAATTTTCCATATAAAATTCGTATGAGAAATGTCATCTTGTAGCTTCGATCAAGTTACCATAGAAAATATTTTGGTCCCGAAAAAAAGTCGCATATCCAGTGTATTTTGCGGTTATTTGCATTTCCTTTTTAGATTTTCTTATTCACTGCTAACTTCACACAGCCGTCAGTGTTCCCAATTTCATGCAACTCGAAGCTTTCAAAGTCAATGGATTTTATGTATAACCATTGCCATATTGATGGCGTTAGTAGAACGAAGACGACGACCTTGGGTGAGATAGAAAAACATTGGATCATGATATAAGAGAAGGATAAAAGCCGTGGAACTTTTTTATATAGGATTCAAAAGCAATTTAGAGTGAATGAAGCACCCTGGTTGAACAGTGTGTGCATTAAATATAGGTATGTCTTTTGTCATATATGTAGTGGTATGTTTAATAAATAATATGTGTGTGCTTTAAATATAGGTATGTGTTTTGGAATATATGTAGTGGTATGTTTAATAAATAATATTTGGGTGGGCCGAGCCCACTGTGACGAGCCGCCCCTGGACAGACGAGCACGCAAGAGGACTTCGACTCCAGTTTGAAGCAAATAGTTAAAAAGGTAATTGCCTTGGATAAAAAGGTATAAAATATAATATGTCTAAGATAAAAAGTTAGTCATCCATATTATTGAGCTTACTCGATTCATTCGGTTTACATTTTTACACGGGCACTAAACGAAATCGAGTAGGCTTAAGGATAGATAATAGAGAGTTTTAGCATGTCGTTGCATATAGGACGACATAATTTGACATTCCATATAAAAATTCGCTTCCTTACCGTATACGGAACAGTATATCATAATTTTGCATATTAGTTCAGTAATATCGTGTCGATTTAGTACCATTCCGTGAAAAAAATACAGAAGTTTTTTTCTCAGTGTTTCTTTATGTATTATGGGGCGCTGATTCCGAATATGAACTTTGCACCCTAAAAAAAGTGCCGCAACCTTTAAAAAAGGGGGGGAAGGGGGGCATTTTTTCGGTTTTTTGCGATTATTTCAAAAACGGTAAGAGATACAGAAAAATGATCTGAGGACGAAAAAAACTACATAAAATTATCTCTGCAATGATATAGAACACATTAGAGTTTAATTGAATATTTCGGCGTTAGAATAGAACACAAATTAGAATATTTTCATTTTAGACCTTTTTTAAAAGCTCCATAACTTTTGAAAGAATGTTATTTCAGCCGTTAAATTTTGTATAAGTACTCATAATAAGTTCAAGATCATTTTAAGGTAAACATTGAGTCGCTCCGGTCAAGGACCCCCATTATCCCCCCATTTAAATTTTTCAAAACGGCATGTCCATAACTCCCCCCAAAATTGGAGCAGAGTGGTAAATTTTGGTTTGCTGCGATTGGAGGTCATAGTCACCCCACCCACCAAAAATCAGCTCATTCGGATGAAAACTAACGGTACCTCCCATACAAAGTGACCCAAGACAACTTTGTTCTACAGTTTATAAAATGAGTAGTACCTACTCGTACGTAGAACAAATTCCTGATGGGTCATTTTGTATGGGAGGTACCCTTAGTTTTTATCCGAATGAGCTGATTTTTGGTGGGTGGGGTCACTATGAGCTCCAATTTCAACAAACCAAAATTTAGCACTCTGCTCCAATTTTGGGGGGAGTTATGGATATGCCGTTTTGAAAAAATTAAATGGGGGGATACTGGGGGTCCTTGACCGGAGCGACTCAATGTTTACGTTAAAATTATCTTAAACTTGTTGTGAATACTGATACAAAACTTTACGGCTGAACTAACATTCTTTGAAAAGTTATAGAGCTTTTAAAAAAGGTCTAAAATGAAAATATTCTAATTTATGTGCTATTCTAACGCCGAAATATCCAATTAAACTCTAATGTGTTATATATCATTGCAAAGATAGTTTTATGTAGATTTTTCCGTTCTCAGACCATTTTTCTGTATCTTTTACCGTTTTGGAAATAATCGCAAAAAACCGAAAAAATGCCTCCCTTTCCCCCCCTTTTTTAAAGGTTGCGGCACGTTTTTTAGGGTGCAAAGTTGATATTCGGAATCAGCGCCCCAAAATACATATAACAAAATTGAAAAATAAACTTCTGTATTTTTTTCCTGACGAAAATACGATATTATTGGACTATATCCCAAGTAGGCATGGGTGTATTTCCGTATATTTGATGTTCTGTAAACAGACAAAAGTGTCGTGTCGCGATTTTGATTTGTCGTGTCTGTTTAAAAGTTTTGTTTACGGTAGGCGCACGAGTTTTTCCATTGTGATTTCGAATAACGTTTACGGTATTTTGAACGTTAGTGTAAAACTCTCTAATATCTATTATCATATATATGACTGTGTAATAAAGCCCTAAGATAAATAAAATTGTCAATTGAGAAACAGAAAAAGTATGAAATTTTTAATTTTTTACCATACGAAGTTGTAGTTATATTCACAACGATAATGTCTGAAAGACAACGACATTACAACAATAATGTTACGTTTATAGCCAGTCAAAAACATTTTTTTTACGGCTTAGCAAACGTTTTTAAACGTTTACACAACCATTTTCCTAATAATATTGTCATAATAACCATGGTTCAGTTAAATAACCGTTTTATAACTTATTTGTGCTAGTTGGGATGTTTTGAGGCTTTACTAGGAACACACTTGGGTGAAGTTCGGTTAAGATTGGATTATAAAGAAAAAAGTTTTTCTTAGCCGACACATATGTATACAGCGTACTAGGGTGCCTGCCTTCGATTTACGGGTCACTAGCGTATAAAATACGGGTTTTCGATTTTTTTACGGGGCAAAAATATAAAAAAAAACTATTATGCCGATTAGTCATTTATTTCTTGTAACAATATTTCTTATTTGATGATACAGCCTCCAATAACTCTTCATTTTGCAATATAAAGTTATAAAAATCATTTTTAATTCATTTTAAAATTGCATTTAATTTGAAGCTCAGCCTTTACAGTGTGAATATTTAGTCGGTTCCGGCTATCTATCCGTGCGTTACCGCAAAGCAAGAATATTCTCTTGACCGGAGAATTAATTGCCCGGACAAGTATTTGGGTAATCTTCTTCAGTTCGTCACCTGCTTGGGGACGAAATCGAGCTTTTCTAGTGACAAAACTACCCAAAACCCCGTATCGCATATGGTTTTGAGTACATTTTACATCGAAAACAGCCAAAAATTCGTTCGCGCTGAACAAGGGTTGTTGGCTGTTTTTGACGTAAAATGTACTCGAAACCCTTTGCGAGCTTGTCCACTTTCCCGAGACGAAATCGGTAAGGGTTTTTTGGTACTAAGCCACCAGAAAGCTGATCGATTTCGTCACTTTCGCGTCCCGGTAAATTTAGAAATATTTGGTTGACATTAATACATTTAAAAAAATGTCTAGCCCTTTAATCGTTTTTTTCATGAATCATCGATTGTTTGCCCCGTATTTTATTTTTTGGATTACGGGTTTTTGGACTTTGGGTGACCGAAAAACGGGGTAACCCGTAAAATACGGGGCATCTGGCCACCCTAAGCGTACACTTAAAACAAACTTGTATACCAAATTACTGCCCGATAGCTTCAAAACTGAGGGACTAGTTTGCGTTGCAACAGACGGACAGACAGACGGCCATGGCTCAATCGATTTCTCTCCTCATACTGATCAATAATATATATACTTTATATGGTCGGAAGTGATTCCTTCTGTGCGTTGCAAACTTCATGACAAAGTTAATATACCTACCCTTTTATATAGTGACCGGTATAAAAAGATGATCTACAACATAAACGCATTACAATTCTACAAGACCCAAAGCACTTGTTTTTTCTATCGCAGTACTTGACAGAACAGCACAATATTATATATAAATTCGAACGAACATAAGGTTGTATTCGAGTTGTTCTATACAGGGTGTCCGGAAACTGCCGCATAAGCGCACCGGATTCTGATTCCTCGTGTGATTTCAAGCAAAAAAGTTGTACAGAGCATACCCCCAATTCTTAACCCTTTAGCTGCCACAGGCGTTTGAAGATTTTTGAAAAAATAATTGTCTTGTACAAGTTAAACCTCAATATCTCCAAAGGTAGACTAGCTAGAATAGCGAAATAAGATGATTATTATATTACAGCCAACTAATTTACTTAAACAATAAAACTAACCACACTAAAATCGAATAAGAGGTTTGGTTTTTACAGAGATATTGACGTTTAAGCTGTACAAGAAATCTGCAAATGCCTGTGGCAGCTAAAGGGTTAAGCATTGGGGGTATGTTCCGTACAACTTTTTTTGAGGGAAATCACCTGAGGAATCACAATCCGGTGCGTTTATGCAGCAGTTTCCGGACACCTTGTATAAAACTCAAATGTCCTTGAATGGAAGTTGGGCTGTTTCGTCCTGTACCCGGGAAAAAAAAAACGGTGGATTTGGCATATAATTAGTAATTCTTTTCATCTCTAGTATATTACTTACATTGTAGTCACCAAGAGTTGTTTGAAATAGAGCCATCCATGTACTGGGATATGTATTAAATAATGTTGATTGATTTTGAGCATGACCTAATAAATATAAACAATAGACCATTATATTTATTTATGAAATAGATGTCAACATTGTTGTAGAAAAATATTAGGCTTGTTCTGCTATCCGTTCTCATAGGAAGAACTTTTGTGTTTCCGATATTTTCCACTATGTGTCCGCTATATGGCGGACTGTAAGATAAGTGTCGCTAGTGTCGATAAGAAGAACTAGAAAATTCTCCTTACTGAGCTGATAGCGTAATGTTCCAAATATTATATCAATGCCGGAAAAAATTGGTCACTCTATGGTTCGTCCTTTTATTTTAAAAATGTTTAAGTTATGAAGCTGGGTATTTTTTGCATTATGGAATAACGTAGGATACCTACACTTTCTCTGAATAGTGGTACATAAGGTACAACCACATCTGTCAAGTTAACACTACAGTGACGACGTCGTAAACAATCAACAAAGTGTTGTGCAATTTTACTAGTACCTAGTAAATAGATACATTTTACTAGCTACTAGTGGAATGGGACATGTTCAATTCGACTAGCAACCAACCAGCGAGTGAATATACGCTACAATTATTTCTCGATGGATATCGAATTAACTGCTCAACCGATCGACCAGAAATTTGGTGTGAATATGTAAAATGGTAGGGTATTTGGTACAAATACCTTTGACATTAGGAAAGTGTCCTAAACGAAGAGCAAAAGCAGATTATAATCGGTAATAAATTTAGTATGAATGTGTAGAATGGTAGCGTATTTGCTACCAATACCTTTGAAGTACGGAAATGTTATCAGGGTCTCTCAAGCGAGGTGCAAAAGTGGTTGTCATAATCGGCCTACCCAACAAACAATAACTAACAGCACAATACAAAAATTCGAATGTATTATATGACACTGTTTCGTTGTTGACAAAGTCGTTACCGTGGAGATTTCCCTTATGCAACTTACTCGCTGCACTAGTAGCTAGTAACTAGCAGCGTCTGATTGTTGTTTAAGACATTTCCACCCTGAAAAAGTTTGTCGCGCACCTCCTTCCTTAAAAACTACTGCCGTCAAGTCAGCACTACCACCCCAGAAGCGGCGAATTTCTTTAATACAAAAGGTATCCAATTAATTGTCGTAGAGACCGAAAGGTATATTGCATCCTTCAAAAATTTTGTCGCGCCCCTTCTCCCCCTTGAAAACTACCCTTAACTGCGTTTGAACCTCATATGACCGAAATCGAGTTCCAAGAATCGCCCGAATACTAAAAGTATCCAGTACGTTATCACATAGGCTGCTTAAGAGATTTCCACCCTGAAAAAATTGTCGCGTCCCTCCTTCCCTTAAAACAACCCCCGTCAAGCTAGCACTACCACCCCAGTAGCGTCGAATTCAAGAATTTCCTTAAAAAAAAGTATCCAATTAATTGTCGAAGGGACCGAAAGGAATATTTCAACCTTCAAAAATTTGTCGCGTCCCTTCTACCCCTTAAAAACTACTCTTAAGTGCGTTTGAGCCTTATATCACCCACCAAACTCGAGTTCCAAGAATCGCCCGAGTACTAAAAGTGTCCAGTAAGTTATTAAAAGGGCTGCTTGATATAATTCCACCCTGAAAAAAAGTTTTTTATATCCATATCCAATATTAAATTTCATGACAATTGGTTGAGCCCTTCGCGAGTTATTTAGTGAACAGATGGTCAGAAGGACGGACGGACGAACAGACGGACAAAATCAATTTCATAAGAGTTTTTTGAAAAAAAAAAAATTCAAAAAAAAAATTTCTCCACCACATTTTACAATCGGAAATCACCTAGTAACTACACTATAAACAAAGATAGAAAATATAATATTTATTTATTTATTTATGACAAATGTTTTACAAATCTATTGATTTGGAAGAAAAATAGTTTGCAGATAATGATGGAGGAAAAATTTTAACTAAAAAAACCTACTGGAAAACTTAATGACAATCTTAACCTAATTTGAAATCTAATCTAAACCTATCTAGCTTGAGAAAAAGTCTAAGTAGACAAGAGAATCCAAATTAGGAGATGAGCGGGTTGTTTAGAGAGGACAATCTAGTTATAAATTTGTCGTAAATCTTATTAATCGTGGTGCTTATCATGTCAACTTTAGTAATAGTGTGAAGTTTTCTGGTCGAGAAGAAGAAGGGTTTGTTTGTTGCAATCTTGAGACATTTGTTTTGGGAGATTTGCAATTTGTCTTTGTGAGTTTTAGCGCAGCTATGCCATACAGGGGATCCATATAACAAAACAGGTTGAATAACAGCTCTATACATCAATATTTTGTTTGCATACGAAAGTTGTGATTTCCGGTTAATGAAAGGGTAGACTGAGCAGATGCATTTATTCAGTTTCAACACGGTTTCATCGACATGAATTTTGAAAGTAAGTTTAACATCTAGGTATACTCCTAGGTAGCGGATGCTTGCTGCCCATGGCACATTCGATCCTAGGACATTTAATTGTGGATCAGGTATCTACTAGCACGCCTCTTGGCGAAAAATATGGCCTGGGTTTTTTCGACATTGATTATAATTTTCCACTTATTTATTGTAAAATTGATTGAGTAGGAAGAGTTGTTGCTGTAAGGTATCTACGATCTCTATTGGCGAATCAGGAGTGCAATAGATTGCTGTATCGTCTGCATATGTGGCTATTTCGCAATTGGGAAGCTTTACTATGTCAGCTGTGTAGATATTATACAATGTTGGACTTAAAACTGACCCTTGTGGAACCCCAGCAGGAATGATGTGTTTGGACGACACACCCTTGGTTTTAACAATGAAAGCTCTGGAACTTAAGAAGGAGTAACTAAGTTTACCCAGGTAGATAGGAAAAGAATATTTTATCAGCTTATATATCAGACCCTTGTGCCACACCGAATCAAAAGCCTTTTGTATGTCCAAAGCAATGAAGCCAGTAGATTCCTTGCCATCGAAGCCTGAGCGGATATGCTTAACGACTCTTCTTAATTGGTGGTTTGCAGAAAGTCCAGGTCTGAAACCAAACTGATAGTTAGGTATGATGTTGTTTTGGTCTGATTTTTCTTGGATCCTCTTGAGTATAAGCTTTTCGAGAATTTTGCTTAGAGTGGGCAAAAGGCTGACGATAGTTTGATGCAATGCTATGATTTTTCCCTTGCTTCGGGTTTCAAACAACTGTTGAAAATGAAGGTCAACGTAATCATTGCTCGTCTAGGAAGATTTTTAATTAAAATATTACTAATCCGGTCATCACCTGAAGATTTTTCAATTTTTAATTATGGTTATCACTTCGGATAGCTTGCATAGATTTGAAGGAGAAAAATCGGTTGGAGTATTGATAAGGGAGTCCGCGCAGTTGTGTTAATCTCATGAGTAGTAGCCAAGTCGCTAAGGTGGTCAGTTATTTTGTGAGCCTCGGCGAAACTGCGCGCTAACAACTCCGCTTTCTCTTGCTCGTTGTCTAGTTTGGACCCATCCGATGATATGAGAGGAATAAATCTAGATTTGTTTTTAACTGCTTTAAGAAGACTCCACATTTTTTTGGAACCTCTCTCTTGCTTGGCGAGCAGTGCGTTCCATTTCTTGTTCCTAGCATCATTTAGTGAAGTACAGATTTGTTTGTTTAATTCGCTGACTGCCTTACGCAGCATAGGGAGATGAGTTCGCTGCCACATGCGACGTCATTATCAAAAAAAGTACACGTTAAGCCCTAGCGTTGCGTTTTCGCAACGTGCTCCACAGCCCAGAATACAAAAATTAAAAATATATTTCTTCGAAATTTGCATATTCTTGCTATTCCAAACTACTGCGCGAAATTTCGTAATACTAGCACAACTCCTTTTTACCCCCAGACAATATGGGCTAAGCAGGCTTTGCCATAACTTACTGGACACTTTTAGTATTGGGGCAATTCTTGGAACTCGAGTTTGGTTATATGAGGCTCAAACGCACTTAACCTTCAAGCGGGCGCCCGGGCGGTAATTTACCGCCCTGATCATATAAACACGCAAAGCTTTTCCTCCGTTTGCCGGATCGAGGTGGGAGAAGTATGTATTCTTAAGTCATACTGTTATAGCTACGATACAATAAAATTTTGGGTAAATTTAACCTTCCATACCTTTCCATCCGGTCTTCAAACGTTCGGGGATTGTATATTTTGGTATTGTAATGTGTCTAGGCTATACGTCAACCCTTATTTTACAACAGAGGGCGCCTATGCCACTAACAACGTTGGACGTATTAGCTTATACAACAACCCAAATTGTATTCCCGTGCTTGGCACCAGGTGGCGCTAGTATCACTAGCAAGACAACTTACTGGACGTTGCTAGAAAGTGCATCACTGAAGTTTCCAGAACAGTGGAAACAAGTGTATGAGAGCGTCGACTAGTGTCGACCAGTCAGTATAGTTTTACTCGTGGATTATGTCGGATCAATCAGTCAGTAATAAGTGAAATTGTAAACCGTGTATATATCCGTGTGTGTTGTAATAAATAGTGTTACAGTAAAGCGAGTGTTATTCATTATCGTGTACGCGAAAATCTGTCGAACCCACTGGAACGTCTAGAAAGGACGAGAAAAATATAACAATTGGTGTCAGATGTGGGATTTTCAAGTACTTAGTAGTGTAACTCGTGCGCGGAATATACGGCGTGAAATTTCGAGAAAGTTCGCTTTAGAAAGTTCTGGATATTGAACTTACGCGGTCGTGTTGAACTAGTGTGGACAGATTCATTGCGTGAAACTGCGTGTCGAGTGCATTCGTTAATATTCGAGAATTCTACGAGGAATTTCGGGAAAATCGCGTATGAAAGTTCTGGATTGTGAACTTACGCGGTCGTGTTGAACTAGTGTGGAAACTGTGTGACGAGTGCATTCGGGAATATTCGAGAACTCTACGAGAATTTTCGGTATAGTTCGCGACGGGAAAGTTCTAGAAAGTGAACGCAATCGTGTCGGACTAGTGTGAGAAGATCCGGGAAAGGTGAAATTGTGTGTGTTTGTGAACATTCGAGAACTCGACGAGAATTTTCGGGAAAGTTCGTGACTGAATGTTCTGGAAAGTGAACTTACGAACTTCGGGTCGGACTATTGTGGACAGAAAAGACTTCTCGAAAGTGAGTTAGTGCCGTAACGTGTAGAATTCGAAATCATTCTAGAAAGTTCGATTCGTGTAAAATTGAACTGTGGACAGCTTATAGTCGAGAAACGAAATGCCGCGTAATATCTCGCAATTAACCACGACCGAATTGAAGCGTGAGCTGTCAAAACGGAATCTTTCGACTTCAGGAAACAAAAGCGCGTTGCTTGCTCGGCTGATGGACGCACTAAGAGATGAAGGACAGGATCCCGATATGGTAGAGTTTCTGGAGGAGCAAGACATTTGCGAGCCAAGTGCAGAACAAGTCATGGATGCAGTTGCTAAGAGCGATGTCAGAACTAACTGAACGATCAGCCAAGATGGAGGAATCGATAAAGTCCGAACTGAAGGAACAGAGTGAACGATCGGCCAAGGCAGATGAAGCACTCATCGAACAAATTGCTGGTTCGGAAAGGTCGATAACGGCAAAGCAGGAAGAAGCGTTTAGCCATTTAAAGAAAAGTCTCGAACAACAATTGAAAATAATCGATGAGAAGTCGCAAGAAAATTCTGAGAAAATTAAGACAGTGGCCGAAGAGGTTTTAAAATTGAAGAGGGACGTTACCGAAGAGGTGTGTAAGTTCAAGAGTGACCTGTCCGAAGAAGTCCATAAGTTAAAGGACGATCTGGAACGATTGAAAACAGCCAACATCAACAACACCCGCAAAGTGCAGTAGTAGTCGAAACATTCCAGAAGTCGTATAGCCACGGAGAAACATCGAGAACAATTGGTACAATAAAACCTGACTCGACGATTAAAAGTCTGAAAGCGCCGACTTTCGATGGACAAATGTCTTGGAACATCTACAAGACACAATTTGAGGCTGCTGCTGTAGTAAATGGTTGGTCGGAAAGTGAGCGCGCGACGGCTCTTGTTCTAGCGTTAAGAGGGCCTGCTGCTGAAATCCTGCAATCTATTCCTGCTCCACTGCAGACATCTTATGTGGAGCTCGTGAAGGCGATGGATGTGCGATACGGAGACCAGCACATGAAGCAAATTTATCGATCACAGCTTCGTAACCGGACACAGAAGCCAGGAGAAACTCTTCAGCAATTGGCGCAAGATATTGAACGGCTGGCTCTTTTGTCATATCCGACTTCGGAGCCAGAACATCGGAACGAAACAGCAGTCGATGTGTTCGCTACAGCTCTCTTAGATCGCGAATTGCAACAGGCGTTGAGGCTAGCTGACAAGCGAACGATCAAGGACGCACTAGCATACAGTCTGACATTCGAAGCTGCGAAGCAAGCCACCCGTAATTGTGTGCGAGTCCGAGAAATAGTAGATTGTGTCTGTCAGCGAATGGATGCATCAAGGCAAGCTATCAACGGAGATGCAATTCGGTGCTGGAACTGCGGTGAAAAGGGTCATGTCCGAAGGAATTGTCAACAGCCGAGGAAGACCGGTAGATTCCACAAGAAGTGTGCCCAGCAGGCGAGAAAAACGAGTCGGCAAAGAGCGAACCGAGTTCGAGAATTAACGGATGGTTACGTTTGTCGGAGAGTCGATGTATCGAGACTTGTTAACAAAGTTCCGATTCGATGCTGGAAATGCGGAGAAAAAGGGCATGTGCGAAGTGCCTGTGTACAGCTGAGGAAGGCAGGCACATTCTGCAAGAAGGTTACAAACGGAGATTCGAGTCGATGCTGGAAATGCGGTGAACACGGGCACGTGCGAAGTAACTGTGAACAGCTGAGGAAACCAGGTACACTCTGCAAGAAGGTTGTCAACGGTGATTCAATTCGATGCTGGAATTGTGGTGAAAACGGTCATCTGCGACGGAATTGTCGTCTGCCGAGAAAGGCCGGAACATCCTGTAAGAGATGTGTGCAGCGAAGTGCGAAGCAATCTGCTCCCGTTGTCTGTGAATCGGGAAACAAACGATTCTACTGGGTTGATGTTCGAGGTGACGTTGGGGAGTGGTGCCGCCGGTGTACGAGTTGTGCAGCTGTTAAAGGACGAGCATGGGAACCCGAGAGCGGAAATTAAAGTCATACATGTGGTTCGACGGGCACCCTATCGAGGCGACGATACGGAGGAGACCGAAGCGTGTTCTGTTCGGGACGAACAGGTTTAAGGAGGAGGTAATGTATTGTGTCTAGGCTATACGTTAACCCTTATTTTACACCAGAGGGCGCCTATGCCACTGACAAGGTTGGACGTATTAGCTTATACAACAACCCAAATTGTAATCCCGTGCTTGGCACCAGATGGCGCTAGTATCACTAGCGAGACAACTTACTGGACGTTGCTAGAAAGTGCATCACTGAAGTTTCCAGAACAGTGGAAACAAGTATATAAGAGCGTCGACTAATGTCGACCAGTCAGTATAGTTTTACTCGTGGATTATGTCGGATCACTAACTAGTCAGTAATAAGTGAAATTGTAAACCGTGTATATATCCGTGTGTGTTGTAATAAATAGTGTTACAGTAAAGCGAGTGTTATTCATTATCCCGTGTACGCGAAAATCTGTCAAACCCACTGGAACGTCTAGAAAGGACGAGAAAAATATAAAGGAGGTATTACACTATCAAATAAAATTTGATCAATGACGCAAAAAGTTTGTCCCACTAGTGTAATAGCAAAATAAATGACCAAAAATGTGTTTGAACAAAAATGAATGACTATCGTGGTCATTCATATCTGGTCAAACATATGACCTTAGTGTAATAACAAAACACATCTTTGGTAAAATTTATTTTGCGGTTTTTGGTCATTCGGTCATTCCAAAATTACCAATTTTTTGTGTGGCTCATGGTGGTCAAACCAAATGATTCGATTGGGTGCATTTAATAATTGATATAAAAAATATCGACAATTTCATACTTTTTTGTAAACTGTGGGATGTTGGAAAATTGCAAATTAAAATTAACCCGTGGAATTACATCGAAGAAAAATGTTGAGTTGAGTTGAGTTCAGTGCACAACTCTAGTTTTCGATCTCATCTCTATCAAAAAATGTTGGTAGACGCACGTCGCTTCAGTCATTTTCTCGACTTTTTCCGGTTCTAAAAGTTTTTTTTTCTCAACAACTTAGAACCTTTTGGCCATAGTGTCAATATTAAGTTCAATTACAATTAGTAACCCACGATTTATAAAATGAAATAATATTTTTTTCCAGAGGAAATAAAGTACATACATACATATTTTTCATAAAAAAATGTGGAAAAATTGAAAGAAGAATTAGAAATATTGATTTATTTGTAAATTCGGTTTTACCTTTAGGTAACTGTTAAGGTCCATCTAGACGTGTCGCCAAATGGCGACACGTGCAGCCAAATGGCTGTTGTCATTCCATCCAAACGTGTCGCCATTTGGCTATGCGTCCAGTTTTGATATTCAATATGGCAACTCAACCAACCGCTTTGACAACCGCTTGTCAAATTCAAAGTGACAATTTTGCAACTTTTCTTCGTTCTTTTGTGTGAAATTGAATAATTCTTGAATGGCCGTGTAATAATTCAAACGCGCAGAGTCCGATTCTGATAATTAAATTTAAAAAAATCACCAAAATGAAATTTTGGTTATGTCATTTTTTGGCTGCTCGTGTGGATGCTAAGTAGCAGCCAAATGGCTGTACGCGATGCCAGTTTTTGGACGCGCAGCCATTTGGCGACACGTCTAGAGGGACCTTTAGATATTGTATCTTTACTACCAGATATTCGTAATAAATCGTGAACATAGATATGAAACTAACGTTGTCATTGGCACTCTTAATGTCACGATAAACCCGTTCCCGTGCTCCAATTATTTCGTTGAGTATGGTAGCTTTTTTTAATGGTCGAACGGACTCACAATAAAATTGAAACTAGACGCGATCCAACATATGTGTATATGGGTTTGGGGGTTCCAAGTCCCTCCGAAATTTGGTCATCACGTTTGGACGAGAAATCGGGTTAATATAAAACTCGCACCGCACCTTCAGAACAGCGTCCAAATTTCGAGCCCGGCGTACAAGTAATCCGTAGCAAAATAGCTGACAGTGAGCAAGAGCAAAGGGATTCAACATTACAAGATGTTTTTGCTGTTCCAGAGTTGCTTCTTCTCTCACAAAAATTATCACGGAATTAATTTCCGAATTTTATTATGAACGGCTGGACAAAGATTGATTGTAGGGTCTCTCAGGTTAGAAATAGGACAACTAAAACTACTCCCAGGTGCTTCTAAATTTTTTTTCCTAGCTTGATGAGACTAAGATGCGCAGTTAATTTTCGGTAATTTTAGATGGGTGGAGAGAAAGAACCTGATGTAACTGGAAGCTCCAAGGGTCGTCCAACTACTATGAACCTTTGTAGCACTTTAACGTTGTCTTTACTACCGTATAGAGCGGTGAAAAAAACCTCCATTACAAATTATACTAAAAGAAAATCGGATTCTTCTTCTAATATCGAGGATCTCGGAACACGAAACACTTGATTTTGAGTCCTTTTAAATAACAAGATTACAAGATTACGCCTTCAAGCGAAATTAAACTGATTTTTTCCATACGTGTATAACAAAAATTTCTTAAACAAAACCTTTGCAAATTCGACAAAGAAATGAAACAATGCCAAATAACCACTAAATTCATATTGAATCTAAGTTAGCTTCGTCATTTTTTTTAAACGGTCATACTAGTGTGATAGGCAAATTTGCCTTGGTCAAACAAATGACCCAAAACCCGACTGACTACGTCGTTGGCCAAACTAATTGGTCATTTGTTTGTTCTATAGTGTAATAGGTCTCGAAAAACACTTTTGGTCATTCCAAAAGTTGGACAAATTTTAAGTGACCCACTGGACAAACTTTATTTGATAGTGTAATACCACCTTAACAGTATATATGTAGTTGTGCTCAAAATGTGTGTGCTCTGTGTAATATCACTGAAGTGACATGCTTCGCTCAAACTGCTGAACTTGTTTTATTGTTCACCAGATAATACTTTTTATGATAATAACTTATTTGGTACATGCTCTTTTTTCAATTTACCATAATTTGAATGTTAAGGGTAGTTTTTAAGGGCTAGAAGGAGCGCGATAAATAGTGTAGTGCTAAATTGACGGGGGTAGTTTTTAAGGGAAGGAGGGGCGCGACAATTTTTTTTTTCAGGGTGGAAATCTCTTAAGCAGGCCTTGTGATAACTTACTGGACCATTTTAGTATTCGGGCGATTCTTGGAACTCGAGTTTGGTGATATGAGGCTCAAATGCAGTTAAGGGTAGTTTTTAAGGGGAAGAAGGGGCGCGACCAATTTTTTTCCATTGAATTACGACAAAATCGCGACATTTAATGCGCTATAATGTTTGTTGAATTTTTAAAGCGGTAGTGCTACTGCTAACCTTGACAGACGTCGTACAACCATTCTAATGTCAATTTCTTCGAGATAAGTAAGATAAGCGCTCATTCATATATTAGGCCAGTCATTTTATGATTTTAGGTCGCAAAAAATAGATCGGCTCTGGTTTTTTGGGATATTGTTAGGGTTGATACCAGAAGTGTACCACCAAGTTTGCAACTACGAAAAACCTGTGCTAACCCCGTGACCCTCAAAAAACCTCAAAATTTTCGTACTTTTTTCATATTTTAGTTTGCAATTTCCAAAAGGTGCTTCCTACTGGGAAGTCTACTGGTCTACTGGTTTTAAAAACTAACAAAACCTTCTTTAATTTGAGTCCACCTCCAGCTTTGTAGGTGTAAAAGATCCCAAGAGAGAGCACTTTAAACATTGTTTTTGGTAAACAAGTTCGAAATTGTAATTTTAGTCATCTTCCGAACTAAATATCGGCTTAAATGCGCATTCTACGGAGAAAGTCATGTGACACGAAGTTATAAACCAATTACTTAGCTGTATGTATATCGGAACGAATGGAGTAGGACCATGGGGTCATAGGGCTGCCCCTGAACATCAGGTTCTTCTAAGAATTTTTTTTTCCTTTATGTATCAATATTTTATATCACTTACCTTTGAACAGAAAGTAGAAAGCTTGTGAGAACCCAAAGAGGACAATGGTGTAAATAATTCCAAACGTAAACATATCTCCCGTTAGCATGGAATAAATCATTGTGACAAATGGTCCAGTTAATCGCACGGCTCTAGAAAGTGTAAAATATGAGAGTAAAAATCAAAGTGCAAAGAATAAAGCTCTGTCCAGACCACAGCGTTACGGTACACAATACAGTATATCATTGCCTCTTTCACAAACCAACATGTCTCCTAGGAATAATTTTGCTTCACAGGTTTTGCTATAGCATATCAAATGTGATTAAAATAAAACATGAAACGAGACCGAGTTCTAATAATTGTGAGAATAGCACGATGATGTACATACTAGAGATGAGCATCGAAAGTAAAACATCGATGGTTACCATCGAAAAAACATCGAGACGAAACCATCGATGGTAAGAAAACATCGAACCAAAAACATCGATCTTTTGGGTTTTTTGAATACTCAAAAAAAATAATCACTTTAGTATCAAAAATTAAGCTGATGAATAGATATATGGTTTAGTTTATGGTTTTCATTCAATGTCTCCTCCACCGACCAGAATGTAACTCTTCTCCTTGAGTTTTTTTGCATTCGTATCGTACCCAGAACTCGCGGCCCGCAGCCAGGTCGAAGAACTTAATTAAAAGAATGTGTGGTAGCACAAATTCGAGCTATTGAACTCATTTCAACAATTCGCCAAGAAGTTGGAGGCTTATGCACGCTTAAAAGAATCGCCGACGATTACTTGAGTTACATTTGCTTGGCATCCTTTTTTGTGGAAGAAAACGTTAAGACTTTTCGTGAAATTGTTTTGTTCCGAAATACGGTACAATTTTTTTTTTTATATTAGCCGAACTTGCTAGCTATTTGGCACGTTGCACTATAAAGAACATCTTGGGCTGAAATTTATTTGAGGGACAAAGTTCTAAAGCCCCGAAATCGTATATTTGGTGAGGAAATCACCTGAACGAGAAATATTGTAAATATGGCCATTTCAGCCCAAGTACAGAATTTTTCCCTTTTAGCTTATTTAGCTTATGGTACATGCGTTTGTTTCACACCTCATCACAGAACCAATTTTTGTCTATTTTGAGCCTTTCTTTCTGACCGGACTTGATGTAACTCAGACTAAGAATTTTCGCTCCCAAGGTTGTTTTGGGCTTCCTCTGGATGTTTATGACCGGTTCCACAATGTTCGGATCAGCTGTCCAAAATTTGACGGAAATTAATGTTGAACGTTTTAACTTCTTATCTAAGGTTCTCAATTTATTTGAAGAACATTTTCAAAAGATGTAATTTCTATAGGACGTGATCCCTAGGAAGGTTTGTGTTCGTAGAGACGATAAACGAAGTTAAACCGTCTATGTTTACTATACATACCGTGTATTTTACTGTAGTCCATAGTCGATACTAGGAAAGTAGAACCATTACAAAAATATTTAAATACGGCTCGAAATTGGATGCAAAACTACGATCGCTGAGCGATTATCACGTGAATTATCTCTACGAACACCTACCTTTAGATTAATAGTCACATCTTAAAGAAAACATTCTGAGATTAAATTACAAAAATACATAGGTTTCAATACGCCTATTCAATTTTTTTATTCCGCGGCTCGCTTAAACCTTAGGACACTGATATTTGGCTCATACCAAAGGTTGAAACTATTCCAGGGCGAAACCACATTTGGAAATTGTGCCTTACCGGCCGTATAAAGAAAGACACTCCTTTTTGTGTGTACAGTGTTCACGATAGATGGATTGCATGTTGTATGTTACGATGGATTTACTTTTTTTCTGATTGGGCTGTTTGAAGGTATTTGCATACACTTATAAAGACAAAGTTGAGTTGTAAAAAAAAAATATGTTGAGGAAAAAAAACATCGATAGTTGAAAAACATCGATGGTGAAAACCATCGACCATCGAAACGCAAACCATCGATGGTGAAAACATCGACGTAAAACCATCAATGGTAAAAACATCGAACATCGGACCAAAAACATCGATGTTTTCGAAACATAGATGTTCGATGCTCATCCCTAGTACATACCTATACATATACCCCAACTTACAATTTAATTCTTCATAGAATATTAGTAGTCTAGTACAGATAGCTCAAAACTCAAACATAAAAAAAAAGAAATGTTTGATGCCAAATTGTTGAAAACACTGCTCAATATACGCAGTAAAAACTTACACTAATTTGCGCCATGGGTTAAGGGGGGAAGGGATTGCAAAGGGGTGAATATTAAGTTTTTTGCAAATATCTAGAAAACTATGAGTCTGACCTTGAAATGTCATGAGGACGAAACAAACTACATAAAAGTACCTTTCTAATGATATGTAACACTCTAGACATTTTCTCAGAAAATTATACCTTAGACCCAAAAGTATTATAGTGAATTTACATTTTTTGAGTTTTACATTTCGCATTGTAACTCTTGATGTAATAGACCTACCGTCATAAGATCTTGTCCAAATATTCATAACAAAATTTATTTGATTTTAACCAAATATTGGAGTGCTCCGACCATTGACGCCCCCTCACTCCTCCTAATATTTTTCATAAAGGCATGCCTGTAGCTTCTTTATAAATTGAGCCAGGTAGATCAAATTTAATGGGGTGCCTAGTCTAAGCTCCATTATGCTCTCCACCAAAAATTATTTCCATCCGATCAAAACTAAGGGTACCCCCCATACTAAGTGAACGAAAATTCTAACAAATTTCACATTTTTTCACTTCTAAATTCTATGTAAAATAGAAAAAAAATATCTCTTAGAACGTCATTATAACAGTTAATTGTAGTCTTGTGAATGTATGTTCAAAAGTTTGTACCAAGGCGTACGTTACAAGTATCAACAAATTGGGTTTGAATGTCAGTGATACCAGTTCTAGCAACCTTCAATGCCGATTTTTCGTACTTGTAAGGCACGCTCTGGTACAAACTTTTGGATACACATTCAGAAGACTACAGTTCACTGTTATAAGGACGTTTTAAGAGATAACTTTTTTTTTCTATTTTACATAGAATTTAGAAGTGAAAAAATGTGAAATTTGTTAGAAATTTGGTTCACTTTGTATAGGGGGTACCCTTAGTTTTGATCAGATGGTAATAATTTTTGGTGGTGAGCATAATGGAGCTTAGACTAGGCACCCCACCAAGTTTGATCTGCCTGGCTCAATTTAAAAAGGCGCTACAGGCATGCCTTTTTGAAAAATGTTAGGAAGAGTGAGGAGGGCGGCAATGGTCGGGGCACTTCAATTTTCGGTACAAACCAAATCAATTTTGTAGGTAATATAATGAATAAGATCTTGCCACCCTATGTCTATTCTATCAAGAGTTACAGTGCGAAATGTAAAACTCAAAAAATGTAAATTCACTATAATACTTTTGGGTCTAGGGTATAACTTTCTGAGAAAATGTCTAGAGTGTTATATATCATTACAAGGGTAATTTTATGTATTTTGTTTCGTCCTCAGAACATTTCAAGGTCAGGCTCATCGTTTTCCAGATGCCACCCCCTCCCCCTTAACCCATGGCGCAAATTAGTGTAACTTTTTACTTTTTGCCTCACAGAAACTTTTGTCCCGGGACTTGGCTTCTCGGCATCACTTTACTTACTATGCGTACGTAAGTGACTAATCAATCAATCGAGTGTAAACTCTAGCAGATCGTAAAAAAAACTGAAAACAAAATATATTAGTAAGGAAATTTATCAAAATAACTTCTTTTAAACATTAGTTTATTAATACAATTAAATTAACTAAGTCCTTCAAACTATTATAAAGAATAATTGACCTTGTAATTGGTTCATTAAGCCCATAGTTTACTCTATGATAGGGCTGAAGAAGAAGGTTGTTCCGCCGTAAATTGTGAGGAATATTTCTGACTTGAAAGTTATTTAATATATCTTCACATTGTAAGACAAAACCGGACGGGTAAACTTGCAAGACAAGAACCATCGTTCTTACAATCTGAATTGCACAATGCTTGTCTGCTGGCCACTACAAAAGCTCTCGCCGGGTGTTTGTTTGTGCTAATAAACGGACGGCGAGAGCTTTTGTAGTGGCCAGCAGACAAGCATTGTGCAATTGAGATTGTAAGAACGATGGTTCTTGTCTTGCAAGTTTACCCGTCCGGTTTTGTCTTACAATGTGAATTCTCCCATTAGGCAGTGTAGTCAACAATTTGGCATCAAAAATTTCTTTTTTTTTTTTTTAATGTTTAGGTTTGGGCCTATTTTGAACCAATTGTACTGGACTATAGCTGGTATGAATAAAAACTTGCTTAGACTACTTCTTTTTAGTATGCTTAATAAAGAGAATATCAACCTACTCAGGCTATATCAACATGGTTACATAACGTTTACGTTTACGATAAATCAGTGGCATGTTACCAACGCCGGCCGTCTAGATATCAAGGCCGTAATGTAGCCACTTAAACTTTAAAAGCTCAGATTAAAAAACGCCATGGTTACAAAATGGTGACGTCGTTGTCAATGTAGCACCAGTTACTACCATTACATACACTATCTGATTGGAACTGCTACGTATTCTTGTTTACTTTGCAAAACACTGATTAGCCGTCGTCATACCAGCAAAACTGGTTGTTGCTCTGCCATACGGGTAGATGTTTGGTGTGTTCCGTTGTTTCCTGTTGAACATTGTTGGTTTAGCTCAGCGCCATCTTGATAGACAAGCCGGACTGTCGAAATTTGATTTCGAAAATTTGGTACCTTAGCGCCCGTGGTTGCTATTGCTATTGTTGTAAATGCGGTTCCCGTAGCTACACGACAGCTCATTTTATCAGCTAATAATCTGGCCTGTCTATCAAGATGGCGGCGTTTAGCTCCACTGCCATGTTCTAAATAAAATGATGTACGTCATCATTTGAATTTGGTAGTAGCCACTTGTGATATGCGGTTCCGGGTATTTTAGGAACCAGTTCCTCCGGGTCCGGTTCTCAGTGGAACCGGGTATTAGAACCGGTTCCGGTTCCAAAATGTCGCAAACTATTGAAAAAAAATTAACTTTTTGTTCATTCATTTCATATACATGTCGTAAATGTACTTCTGTGGTTCTTTTGATTTTTTTTATATATGAAAGAAAAAAAAATTATAAAATTACAGCGCAGGGCAAAAAACTTTACAATCCTTTATTGAAATTTAATTACAGTGCGTACTCGATAATCCGGACTAATGAAAACCGGGGTCGATCCGGACTACAGAGGAATTCGGACTAGTGGAAGCCTTAAATTTGCTCTAAATTTCGAGGAAATGGACGATTTTAATCACATTGTTCGAAGAACCTGTGTTCTATTTTCGAAGAATTTCACTCTGTTATTCTAGATTTTGTTGTTTCCAAGAACAAAGAAAAATGTTGTTTTTATTTCGGACGATAATATTACTGTTATTATGAAGAAAAAGTCAGATTCGGATTAGAGAAGCTCTTGATATTCGGACTACAGAGTGTACAATGCTATCTTTGAGGTGATCCGGATTACTGGAAATTCGAGGTTTCGAGGCTTCGGATTATCGAGTACGCACTGTATCACATTTGGTGAAATTACCCATAAACTTTTTTAAATAAATAACAGGCGCGACAATCCAACATTGGACTAAGGCCGCTAAACTTTTTACGACACCCAAAAACACGGAATGATAAAAATATAATCTTGATTACAATGTCTTCATTTCATTGAATTCCGTCAATCATAAAATATTAACACAATTATAATATCACCAGCGTATTCTACTATTCATTGTTATCTTTTAAATTCAGCCTATAATATTGGTAAATTCATACAAACAAATCATAAAAAAACACCCGTTCTTTACCCATTAAGTTTTTAAACGTGCGCTTATATCTGATATACACAAACCTTAGAGAAAGCATGCGTTAGTCCAGAGTGGGCATCAGAAAATAAAAATGGCACCGTTCTCATACTATTGCAGTCCATAGTATGCGTGAAAATTTGATGCAAACGTCAATTTTTTGTTTACAATTAAGAATATAAAATCCGCGCAATATTCATTACTCTCTTAAAATGCCGACGTGATATTTAACCCTTCTGTTGGCATATAGATCCAGACAGACCATTGGTACTATATCTTGATGAAAAATATCGTTCAATAATATTTTCCACCCCTTTCCATATAAATTTCAAAGGAACCGACGGCCACAAATGCGATCAAACGTTCGGCGAAATGTAAACTATGTCTAAAGAATCGAAAAAACGGCGCATCATCGTAAGACACAGTATGTAAACTGTTTCTAGAACCAAAATTAGACCTCTTAAAAAAATAAGATTGATTTCACAGAAGATTCAGCTACACCTTAGGCATAATAGCTCGTAGGCGGCGTCAGAAGGGTTAATAATTGCATCGACAATATTTTCACATTTGAATTATTTCGTGGAGTGTAGTGTAATAAATTTGGAGTCAAACACATATGGGCTGTGTGATCACATAGCCACTCTGGACTAACGCATGGCATGTGTTGCTATGTTTTCTCTAAGACACAAACAAACAACATCCTAACCACACAACGCGTTTTTTCATATTATAAAAAATAGAGTAAGGCAAATTTTTGATGTTTGTAAATCAATGGGCTCCCAGGAATCTAAAACTCATTTTGTAAAAAAAAATGATAGGAAATGTCCAAAAAAGGACAAACAAGGATACTTTTTAATCCTTGACCGGAGGTCGACATGCGGGGTATCATTTTAAAGAAGACGCCCAGTAAATTACATATCCGGTATTTGTATCCTGTTTCTAGGAAAATCAACGGAATAAATCGAGCTTAAATGGAAAACTATCGTGTTTTCCGTGTACCTTTCCAAAGCCATGGCTACGAGAATAATTCAAGTTGTCACTACTTTTCTCACTTTTCAGAATCTGTAATAGTAGAAGATTCTACGATTAAATTTGCTAAGAAAAAATTGATCGGAAAGATCTGAAACATAAAAGGACACTAATTATAAACTTTGATCGAACGTGGGCATGCGGGGTGTCATATCAAAAAGGACATCGAGTGCATTGCATATCCGGTGTTGGTTTTCTGTTTCAAGGAAACTAAATGGAATAATTCCGTCAGACACATGTGGGCATATAATATTTATATATTTGAGTAATTTTCGTTTTTAAATAAATAACAGGCGCGACAATGCAGCAATGGACTAAGGCCGCAGGATGTGTTAGTGACATCCTATTTCCAAGATCTTATCTGCTTTTTGTTGAGATAATGAGATCAGCATCACGCTCAGCAGTGTTATTTATCCCCATAAATGGGTACTCGTTTAACATCTGAGTGAGATCATAGTCCGTCACAAGCTCGTGAGTTCGAAAAACACCATGGAACACGGTGAGATTCGAACTCATGAGCCTGTGCACCGAAGGTGCGCGCACTAACCGCTAGACCAGCCAGACTAATAATTTTCGTTTTTACATGTGTGAAAAACTGTCTGAAAAGCAAGTATGAACAAATTGTGAAATTAAATACAATTGCCTGCTTTTGGTTATTTATTGCTTTCCGTGAATACAATCGAAACAAATACATAATTTTCGAATGTTGCTGACAAACAGGATTAGACCATTTTAAAACTTTTTGACCCCATATAAAGTGGTGAAAAAGTTACCGGCGATAAATGTGCGGCCTGTGTTACTGCATGGTTTTGCAAATGGGAGCATTACATTTTCTCCTTGATTGACTTCTAGTTTTCTTTGACCGTGAAACGGGTATTTAGTTTTTGAATCACAAGCCCACCACTCACAATACTTTTATTCCGTATTTTGAATGCTTAGACGGAATATATTGGGTAAATCTGGTTTTACCCAAGTAGCACAAACGAGTTGGAAAACGGTTATATAACCAAAATACAACCATGGTTATATGACAATATTGTTAGGAAAATGGTTGTAAAAACGTTTTACAAACGTTTGCTAAACCGTAAAAAAGAGGTTTTTGCCTGGCTATAAACGTAACATTATTGTTGTAATATCGTTGTCTTTCAGACATTATTGTTGTAAAGTCGTTGTGAATATAACTACAATTTTGTATGCTAAAAAAATAAAAATTTTACACTTTTTCTTTTTTAGAATTGGCAATTTTATTTTTATCTTAGACACTTTTTATCTCAGATATAATTAATATTTTATAATTTTTTATCCAAGACAATTTACCTTTTTATCCATTTGCTTCAAACTGGATTCGAACCTGGTCCTCTTGCGTGCTAGTCTGTCACCATTGCCATTGCGCCAGAAGGGAAATACTTATCATGTTCCCTAAATCTGAGGTACTTGACACGCAATACATGACGGTCGCAAGATTGATTCTCGATCATGCTATGTTTTATTTCACTTTTTTTCTTATGTCAAAAATTCCCTTAACATAATCCTTTTTATGATATTTGTTTCAGTTAGCGCTGCGAAGCTTTGTATCCAATATATTTGCAAATATCAAAAAGATACTTTCGGTTCAAATTCTAACAATTGTGTTATACTTTAAACCATGTTGTATCTGTAACAATTATGTTATTTTATGACAAAGTTGTTCAAAGAGCAACAATTGAGTCAAATTATAAACAATAATGTTAGAAAGAAAACATTAAGGTTTTCGGGAGAAAAAATCGTCCCAAATGAAACCATCTAGTTAATTTTGCAGCAAATATTTATGTTTAGACTGCAACAAAATGCTCACTTTAGTAACAATAACCCATATCGTTGATTTTTCAACTAAAATATAGCCAAAAATCGGGTTGTAAATCCAACCAAGGTTATTTTGTGCTGCTTGGGTACTAGGATACGGGAGGAGTTGCTCGTTTATTGTACCCCAATACCTTCGCCTTTTGTAAATTGTTTTGGGAAACATCGGTCGCTGAAAGAATGCCAACAAATGCGGCTAGCTCTGTGACAGTCAAATATTTTCAAACCTTAGGGTTTTCAACTGGATTAGAAGAATTCCATTTATCTATGGAATCGCGCCCATACCGATGTGTTTTCTTGACCAGGGCCGGCCCTAGGGGTGGGCGAACTGGGCGGTCGCCCAGGGACACCACTTTGAAGGGGCCACCACTCTCCAGGGACGTTTGCATTCCGGGGGCCACCACTCGGAAAGGGCAGTTTCTCAAGGGGCCTCCATGCAATACTCTTTTGAAATATAAGACTATATTGCAGCTAATACAAAGCGTAATAATGATGATTTTATGCGATAATAAATTAAACATTTTTGCTCATTCTCGGAATTGATCGAAAAGTATTACACTAGAATAACTAGTAAGCTTGAGGCGTAGGTTTTCCCTGTGCACAAAGACAATTTTGTCAGCATACATAATCGGAGATTGAATTAAGTAATTAAAAAAACAATGCAAGCATAATGTGGACGGTTTGTTTTCTTGTTTTGCTCTAACTCCTGAGGAGCATTGTGCGCTGACGACTACCGTGTGTAATTGCCAACGTGCGATAGATCTTACCGAGTATCGATAGATACTTCTATTCCAGAAGACATACAATGAAAGGACAATTTCTGTGAGCAGTAATGAATCCCTAAATTGGCAATTTTATCATTCAACTTACGCTTTAAGTACCTATATCGGAAGTCAGTAATACCAATGAGTTTAATAGGAAAACAATTTGTTGGTGACGAATTGACGAGAGTATTGTCTTTTTAAAATTATTCTCGAACGTATAGCTCCGCAACAACTGGACGGAGATGACGCTATAGGAGTATTAGTCGTTCAGGAACTTGCAGAAGACCTAAAACGGAGTGTCCCTTTTGATAAATTGTTGAACTTGGCATTTTGGAATTGAGTATGGAAAAAATAGCTGAGCATCAAAAGAACTTCCAACCAGGTGAAATTCGCAGATGTCACGAGAGATATAAAAAACTTCACTAAAAAAAGAGGACTCCCGGAAAAAAATTATCCCGAGTAAACAGCTCACAAATGGATCAGTATTAACCATTCGTTAGGCACGCACCTATTTGCCACGTGGTTAGGCGTAATATAAAAAATATTTATATTCTCAAAAACCAACAAAAAAACCTGAAACCTGAAATGAAACATCAATCGAGAGAATGCAGTGTAAAATGCTTTGTGGAATTGTAAACTATTTTTGCGTACACGGAGAGAAAAATGTGCAATGAATTCAACAAAATCATACAATTAAATTCAAATCATACAATTTCACTAAATTTGTAGCGAAAGTTATTAAAATGTAGTGAAATTGATCACAATTCATTTTTTTATGACGAAAATCATTGCATGATATTTGTATGGATAGTAACATATATTGTGTTTATGATAGTTTTCACCACTGTCTGTAATAATAATTATTGCATTGTGTAATAGTTTTCATCAAGAGCACGTAATAATTCTGAAACTGTCAAAAACTAAGACGACTAATTTATTCGCATAACTTGTAATCTTAGATAGCTTAGGTGTAGGACGTAGGACTACGAAACGATAGGTCCCCGATTCAATTCCCAGTAGAAGCAAATTGTAAAAAGGTCAATTTAAAATAGGGAAAAAGAAGTTAAGGATAAAATAGAAGTAGAAAATAAAAAAAAAAAATAAATAAAAATAAAAAAAAGGAAAAAATAATATCGCCTAATTATGTTCCTGGCAAATTTTATTACCAACCAATTGTTAATTTTATTACAGTGCAATGACATTTTTCATTACAGATGTAATAACTTTTACCTCAGTTGCAGTAGGGTCAAAAATCATTACAAATACAATAGTTTTTATTACAGTTTTAATACCTTTTACCACATTCTTTCTCTCCGTGTACCAAATATTCACAATTTTTTAAACTGAGAGTACAGTTACTTCCTAAGAAGATACAAATATTCCATTCCTCCATTACACAGTCATATTTTTATTATAATATGTATGTCATTTGCCTAAGCCTACTCGATTCATTCAGTATAAATTTTTAGACGTACAGTAAGCGACATCAAGTATGTAGGCTTAAGCATATTATAATAGAAATATGACTGTGTACTGGAGCCCTCAAACATTTTACTGCTGCTATTTTCTAAAATGTTTTATAATCATATTTTTATTCTTAAAGGATATCGAAGACTACCACAAAAGATACATGATTGGGCAGGCGGGCTACACTTGTAGCCCAGTGGACTGTTATCGAAAAAGAAAATATTCGTTTCTACGCTTACAAATATACAAATAGGCCAATCAAACAAGACATTATAGAGAACATCGAAGGGGGTGACGATTTTTTTCTTCGGTATTTTGTCAGGAGTAGTTAGGAGGTAAAGGTACTAATTTTACTCGGAGCTGAGGGGTGCGCTAACGCGGGGAGAGGGGGTTAAAGGTGCAATTTTGTGCAATTTTTGGTGTTTTGGGCTATATCTCGAAAACGGTGAGTCGCACAGAAAAAAGTTGTGAGTAAGCATTAAAGCTTTCTAAATATCCTATTTATTTGCCAATACTTACATATGCAAAACTCCTAACGGTTCTTCCGATATTGTTCAATAAAAGTAAAAAAAAATTTTTTTGCATTCTATTGACTCTGGTGTCTCTCCGATTTGTTTTTCAAAAAACTTTTGTAGGGTAAAGTTAGTAAGTGGTAAATTTTCCTTAATTTGATATACTTCTTCTTGGCTTGTCTCCTATCATTCGAGAGTTAAGAGAGTCTCAAGGAAGTAATATTCTATACTCATCAGAATGAAGACAACCATTGTGAAAAATCGGCAGGGGGGGGACGGTTTTTTATTTCATGGATCCATAATGGGCAGTTCGGAGTAAGACATAACTACAAGCTCGCGGTCATGAGGTGTGCGCTAACGTGGGGAGGGGGGGCTAAAGGATTCATTTTTGCAAGTTGTCGACTTAATCTTGGAAATATCTCGGAAGCGGTGAGTCGTCCTGAGAGTATTTGTATGGCAGTACTAAAGCCCATTAAATTTCCAAAAACTTATTTGAACACTCAAATGCCGAATTCCTAACGGTTCCCCCGATACAGGTGATTGAAATCAGAAAATTGTTAAAAAATCGTTATTTTGTTCATTTTTTTGGCTCTGGTGTCTCTCGCGATTGTTTTTCGGAAAACTGTTTCACGACCAATTTGTACGATGTTTAATTGGCTATCATTTAATATACGCCCCGTTGTCCGGTCTTCAATCAGTCAAAAGCTTAGGAGTTAAAACAGAGCTTCCGAATTCAATTTTCTCTATTTTCAAGGATAAAGACAAACATTGTGAAAAAACGGCAGTGGGGGGACGGTTTTTTATTTCATGTATCCATAATGGGCGGCTCGGAGTAAGACATACTACAAGCTCGCAGGCATGAGGTGTGCGCTAACGTGGGGAGGGGGGCTAAAGGATTCATTTTCGCAGGTTGTCGACTTAATCTTGGAAATATCTCGGAAGCGGTGAGTCGTCCTGAGAGTATTTGTATGGCAGTACTAAAGCCCATTAAATTTCCAGAAACTTATTTGAACACACAAATGCCGAATTCCTAACGGTTCCCCCGATACAGGTGATTGAAATCCGAAAATTGTTAAAAATTCGTTATTTTGTTCATTTTTTTGGCTCTGGTGTCTCTCGCGATTGTTTTTCGGAAAACTGTTTCACGACTGATTTGTACGATGTTAAATTGGCTTTCATTTGATGTGCTCCCCGTTGTCCTGTCTTCAATTAGTCAAAAGCTTAGGAGTTAAAACCGAGCTTCCGAATTAAATTTTCTCTATTTTCAAGGATAAAGACAAACATTGTGAAAAAACGGCAGTGGGGGGACGGTTTTTTATTTCATGGATTCATAATGGGCGGTTCGGAGGAAAACATACTAAAAGCACGCGGTCATGGGGAGTGCGCTAACGTTGGGAGAGCGGATTCAAATATCTCATTCTTGTGCTTATTAGCTCTATTCCCGCTATATCTCCGAAACCGTGAACTCTACGAAAAAAATGTCTGAACAAGAATGAAAGCTTACACAATTTCCTATAAAGTTCATCTTACATGCATAGGTCAAATTCCTAACATTTATCCAGATATAGCTAATTTAAAAATCAGAAATTTCACATAGAAAACATCCACACAACATAATTGGTATACATGTATCTATAGATTGGCTATATGCATGTAGGCTGTGTTGATGTTTTCTATGTGAAATTTCTGATTTTTAAATTAGCTATATCTGGATAACTGTTAGGAATTCGACCTATGCATGTAAGATGAACTTTATAGGAAATTGTGTAATCTTTCATTCTTGTTCAGACATTTTTTTCGTAGAGTTCGCGGTTACGGATATGTAGCGAGGATAGAGCTAATAAGCACAAGAATGAGATATTTGAATCCGCTCTCCCAACGTTAGCGCACTCCCCATGACCGCGTGCTTTTAGTATGTTTTCCTCCGAACCGCCCATTATGAATCCATGAAATAAAAAACCGTCCCCCCACTGCTGTTTTTTCACAATGTTTGTCTTTATCCTTGAAAATAGAGAAAATTTAATTCGGAAGCTCGGTTTTAACTCCTAAGCTTTTGACTAATTGAAGACAGGACAACGGGGAGCACATCAAATGAAAGCCAATTTAACATCGTACAAATCGGTCGTGAAACAGTTTTCCGAAAAACAATGGCGAGAGACACCAGAGCCAAAAAAATGAACAAAATAACGAATTTTTAACAATTTTCGGATTTCAATCACCTGTATCGGGGGAACCAGGCACGTAGCCAGGGGAGGGGTCCATGGGGTCCGGACCCCTCCCGAAATGTTTTCGATGGGCTTCGAAATTTGAAAATGGGATAATTATTTATTTATGCCATAATTTGTTTCCTGTCCATGCAGCCCGGATTCATCTCTATTCCTTGCGATTTTTTTAGATATTGCATCCAATTTTTTTTTCTGGAGAAATATAGAGGCTTTCATTTTCGAATTTGAAAGTGTGCACAGAAGACGAATGTTTTTACAGAAAATCGAAAAATCGAACAAATTTGAAAATTTCGGATTTTATAAAAATACATACAAATAAGTAATCCATCGCTGTTTTTCATTATTTAAATTTGTTTGAATCATTGCCAAAACGTTCGGTAGCTTGAAATACGTTTTTTAAGGGATTTTGGCTATAACACACGTTAGAAGTGATAGCTCCAAAAAAGTCAACATGAGTTCGAAATTAGGAATGGGCTTATTTGAGTCACTTTGCAGTTAACGTTAGATTTTGTTGTCCTAATTGGCTTTGCCAATAAATTGCCCCGTTTTGGAAAGTAACCTCTTCTCTGCACAGTTCATTTATTTTAGATAGATATGCTAAGGTTGTTCTTTCGTCGGTGATCAATTTTCATTCACTTTAACAACCTACGTTGAATTCCATTTTGCTGAAACTATTAATTTTCGAGAAATGCTTCAAGTTTTTCTCACTCAGGATGATGATAATTTGCAGAAAAAATAAGTATGTATCTACTTTCTTTGCTTATTTAACCAGTAACTCTATTCTCAAGACTGGAATTTAAGCTATGTCTTGCCTTGTGCCAATACATAAAAATGGTGACAAAACGGAGACTGAAAATTATCAACGAACTATCCCTCGCCAATTCTTAAAAATATTTGACCTGGAGGTTGACCCTCTAGTTCAACCACTAATAATAAAATATGCTTTTTCAGAGCTAAATCTACTACTACAAATCTTATAGTACAATTACACCTTAAAGTCTCTCAAGAATTAGTCGAACTTTACCAAAGCGATAAATATATTCAAATCTAGTTAAACTGAAAAACTTTGACATTGGTGGCCCTCATTAATAGAAATATGCCAACTCTAAGCCTTCCAGGGCCAATATTTAGCGAGAAAATCGCAATTTTGTGTTTTCAAATGGAAATTTTTGAAAATGGACCAGAGTCCTAGCTATCACCGTTTTTGAGATACAGCCGCCTAAAGCTGACACATGACACCGTTCCGTGATTCTGAGCATAACACTATTTCTCTCAATTTCCACCAACATCATTGTTTTTAAATTTTCTGGATATTCAGAAACTATTTAAATCCCCTATGTAATTGGAGTGGATGAATATATATCGAATAAAAAGGGATGCATTTCAACACATTTTTTTAGCGATGTATTTTTTCTGTATCACCAAAATTACAGTAAAAAAGTTCTCCACTAGCAACACCAAAAAATGATTTACAATAAAATTTTCGAAATCGAAATTTGGACCCCTCCCGAAACAAATTCTTGGCTACGTCCCTGGGGGGAACCGTTAGGAATTCGGCATTTGAGTGTTCAAATAAGTTTCTGGAAATTTAATGGGCTTTAGTACTGCCATACAAATACTCTCAGGACGATTCACCGCTTCCGAGATATTTCCAAGATTAAGTCGACAACCTGCGAAAATGAATCCTTTAGCCCCCCTCCCCACGTTAGCGCACACCTCATGCCTGCGAGCTTGTAGTATGTCTTACTCCGAACCGCCCATTATGGATACATGAAATAAAAAACCGTCCCCCCACTGCCGTTTTTTCACAATGTTTGTCTTTATCCTTGAAAATAGAGAAAATTGAATTCGGAACCTCGGTTTTAACTCCTAAGCTTTTGACTGATTGAAGACCGGACAACGGGGCGTATATTAAATGAGAGCCAATTAAACATCGTACAAATTGGTCGTGAAACAGTTTTCCGAAAAACAATCGCGAGTGACACCAGAGCCAAAAAAATGAACAAAATAACGATTTTTTAACAATTTTCTGATTTCAATCACCTGTATCGGGGGAACCGTTAGGAATTCGGCATTTGAGTGTTCAAATAAGTTTTTGGAAATTTAATGGGCTTTAGTACTGCCATACAAATACTCTCAGGACCACTCACCGCTTCCGAGATATTTCCAAGATTAAGTCGACAACCTGCAAAAATGAATCCTTTAGCCCCCCTCCCCACGTTAGCGCACACCTCATGACCGCGAGCTTGTAGTTATGTCTTACTCCGAACTGCCCATTATGGATCCATGAAATAAAAAACCGTCACCCCCCTGCCGATTTTTCACAATGGTTGTCTTCATTCTGATGAGTATAGAATATTACTTCCTTGAGACTCTCTTAACTCTCGAATGATAAGAGACAAGCCAAGAAGAAGTATATCAAATTAAGGAAAATTTACCACTTACTAACTTTACCCTACAAAAGTTTTTTGAAAAACAAAGCGGAGAGACACCAGAGTCAATAGAATGCAAAAAAATTTTTTTTTTACTTTTATTGAACAATATCGGAAGAACCGTTAGGAGTTTGCATATGTAAGTATTGGCAAATAAATAGGATATTTAGAAAGCTTTAATGCTTACTCACAACTTTTTTCTGTGCGACTCACCGTTTTCGAGATATAGCCCAAAACACCAAAAATTGCACAAAATTGCACCTTTAACCCCCTCTCCCCGCGTTAGCGCACCCCTCAGCTCCGAGTAAAATTAGTACCTTTACCTCCTAACTACTCCTGACAAAATACCGAAGAAAAAAATCGTCACCCCCTTCGATGTTCTCTACACCCCCTTTTTAAGCTTTCATTGCTTGGTCTAAAAACACTCTTATTCGATTGAGGTAACATTTTGACAGCTACTGAGCAGCTCGAATGAATTTGGTTCATTTCCTGAAAGGAAGTGGCATTTAAGGAAATGTTTGCTACAATTGTACTAACTAAGAGTTAATGAAATTGTAACGAAACAACCCCCTTCAAACAAGCAGCGATGTCTATAGATTTCCTTAAAATAAAGGATGTATCACATTAACATGATTGCTCATGGATAAACGAAAAAATGGTGAATGAAAATACACAATTGAAACTATCTTGTCTGTATAACAAATTATTGTTTTGGTGTTGGTAGGGGCCACCATCATCGATTTGGCCCAGGGCCACCAAAGTGTTAAGGCCGGCCCTGTTCTTGACGATAATGAAACGAATATCTTCCGTGAAAAAAGTGAAATACCTCGACTGGAAGTGAATTTGTCTCCGTCAGGCCGGCTCGAAAACGCATCAAATTATGTTGACGGAGGCTGATTGCTAACTTGGTGCGGTTTTGCTCAGAGTTACAAAATAAAATAATGATTTTAGTTTTCCCATGCTTTTTATTTTAGAAATTCAGCATTTACATCTCATATGACGTCACATGACAACATATCCTTTTTACCAGGACATTGATGTGTAGGTACCGAAATTCGCTATTTTTCCCATAACTACACAAATTGTATTGTATGCCAACATGCGATAAGAAATTAGTTGATATTTCATGCATATCACGAGTGGGTCTGGCCAGAGCCATGTGTTACGAATCTGACATGCACATCAATATGTCCTTATAACTATCCTTGTGGAACTCATCGTGATCTAGTTTTTGCGCAGAACTGAAGTTAACAATATTGTAGGAAGCTACTAGAAATTTCAAATTAATAGCTAAATCAGAAACATCTTAAACTTAGTATGAAATCCGAAAAAGATCTGGTCAGACCACAGTGTCAGTCCTAGGGTTAAATAGAAAATTACGGATTTGAAAAGATAATGATACGGGAAACACGAAAATTTTTAATTTGAGCCAAATTTTCTCCATTGAGTGTCCTTGAAACAAGTAACAAACGCCGAATATGGAATGTACTCGACGTCCTCTTTGATATGACCCCCCGCATGCCCACGTTCGATCTAGGTGTGTAATTAGTCTTGCTTTAAAGAAGCACTTCACACTGTAGCAATCATATAGTACCACGAAATTCATTTATCGTGTGACATCGCTTAAAGAAATATTTTGATCCGATAAAACATCCTTAAAGCATTTTCCAGAAAGCTTATTATCATCATTATGGAATAAATTTAAATATGGTGGTATAAGACTTCGATAAAACTGTCTCTAAACGTTAACCTAAAAAGATACTCTTTTAAATATTCCACTCTTGTGTTTATTGGATGATACAGCACACACATGCAATAGTCTCTTTAAGTTTACTCACGCACATGCATATTATTATTATTATTATTATTCATTCATATACAATTCTCATACAGACTTAAAACTACTTAACTTAAAGTGCAACTCAAATTTTAATGTAATTCAAAATTCAAAAAACTAATTGATGATAAAAGAGTGCGTTGGAGTATAGAAGTTAAAAAGCGTGTATTTTGAAATTTATTGATGTCTCACAAAGAGCTATGCTCGTGCTGTGGGACAGGTCGACCTATTTATGATAATATGCAGATCATTCGTTTGTATTATCTCGTCGATTGTTTGGTTCTGTCATATATGATATAGTTGGATTTAACAAATATCACTCTCAATTATAAACGTTTTTATAGCTTTTTTAAATACATAATAGTTGTTTATATTTCTAATGCTATTTGGTAACTTATTGAATATTCTTGGGGCAGCGTAAAATGCGTGATTGCTTGCAGCTGATGTATTATATCTAGTTTCAATTCGCAATATTTGAACTCGTCTCCTGGTATGGTATCTACTAATCCCTTCAAAATAAGGAAATTCATCTAAATTTATGTAGATATACTTAAGCAATTTGAATTTATAAAGCTTGGATATTGGAAGCACACCAAAATCATTATATGCTTCAATGGTTGGATATATTATAGGCTTTTTTATGCATATCTTAATAATTTTTTTGTGTAATAAAACCAAAGGTTTCAGGTTTGAGGGAGCGATTCCACCCCAACCTAGGTTTCCGTACTCTATGACTGATTCAACGATTGCAGTGAAAACCTTTCTTAATTGTTCTATTGGGAGCATCGATTTCAGTTCAACGAATTTGTAGATTACTTTTCTAAGTCGGCTACATAAGTAAGTCACATGATCTTGCCAACGTAGATGTTTGTCTAACATTATACCAAGATACTTTGTTTTCTCTACTATATTCAAGATCGGGCAATTTGAACAAGTTTCGGCGCAGTTAGGATTATGGATACAGATTCTGAGGTTTTCTGAAGGGACACCAGCTGAATTAAGAGAAAATGGTATGCCTACAGTCTTATTCGCATTAAAGCAAAGCTTGTGCTTACATAACCAACATTTTATTTTTGACATTCCTTCTCTAGCATGGTAAAATGCTTCCTCCCAATTGTTCCCATGAAAAATTGCTACTATATCGTCAGCAAATGCATACATCGAGCTGTGACTAATATTATTATTTAGTAATTCATTGATGTAAATTAGAAACAATATTGGGCCTAACACTGTCCCTTGAGGAACACCGATATTAATATCTAGAGCAGCGCTGGTATAGTTATTAACACGAACCGATTGTGTTCTATTTTGCAGGTAGGATCTAAATAGTTCAAGAGCGACACCCCTGATACCAATATGAAACATTTTTTCTAATAATAATTCGTGTTGAACTGTATCAAACGCTTTCCTTAAGTCTAGAAATACGCCTAAGCATCTATTTCCTCTATCTAAATGTGATACAATGCTTTTCGTAACTTTATATATCACGTCATCTGAGCTTCTGTGTTTTCTGAAACCATATTGCGCGTTTGAGATAATATTGTTCTGCTCGAAATAAACATCAAGTCTATTTTTAATAGCACGTTCGAAAATTTTCGACAAACAAGGCAAAAGTGATATCGGGCGGTAATTATGCATATTGGTCTTGTCATCACTTTTGTATAGTGGAATAATTACTGCTTCCTTCAGCTGAGTTGGGAATACTCCTTGAAGAAAACACATATTGATAATGTGAGTTAGAGGCTTAGATAGTATAACACAATTATCTTTAAAAACTTTAGAGCTAATACCGTCAATACCGGTTGCCACGTTTGTCTTAAGGTTGCTAATAAGAGTAATCAATTCATTTTCAGAGACTGGGTGAAAAAAGAAAGAATTTAAGTTGGTATGGACGTTATGACTAGGAAACATTCGTCGATAGTTATCATTATCAAACTGTATGTCTCTAGTTGTATTATGACCCACCTCTCTAAAATGTTTGTTGAATTCATTGGCAATTCTTATTTCTCCGTCTTTAAGTAATAGTTCACCCGAAGGCGATACAATATCAAAGTTAAATTTTCCCTTAATGACTTCTTTACCAGTGACTTCATTTATAATATCCCATAATTTTTTGGTATTATTCCCACAATTTTCAAACTTAGTTTTATAGTAGTGTTCTTTGGCGCGTCGTATAAGCGATTTCAAGCTATTTCTATATGATATATATTCAGTACGGAGATTAACATTAGACGGTTGTTTTTGTAATTTACGAGCCATTTTGTCCCTCTTCCGGATCGAAGTAATTAATCCTACGGAGATCCAGGGCTTAAGTTGTTTCATTCTGCAATTTATTTTCTTTTTATGTAAATTGTTTTTATATAAATGTAAAAGACGTTCGTAAAAATAATCAAACGATTTCTGGGCTTCTGTTTCATGATAGACCTCATACCAATTCTCCCTCTCCAGTTGCGACTTAAATGCGGACACATTTAAAATGTCTTTTTCTTTTGTTCTATCACTGTTTAGATATCTAGAAGGCTTTTGAGCAGGAGATGGAAATAAAATGCTTCCAAGAACAGCAAAGTGATCAGTTATAAAGGTTGTATATATAGCGGATTTAAATTTATACTCCTTATGGACCCTAACAAAAATGTGGTCTATACAAGATTCTCGTGTATTCCCTTTACGCGTACATCCATAATTATGGTTAACAAATCCTTGTCCATACATCATATTCAAATAATGATGTCCCACAATATCCAAACTTTCTTCAAGTATGTCTATGTTGACATCGCCTAGTATGATATGATTAGACAATCTATCGTATTTACTGATATATGCATCTAAGGAATTAATAAAATCGATTGAATTAGTATTATTTGGAGACCGGTACAAAGCAGTAAGTAAAAACTCCTGTGTATTGAAACTGAGTATTAAGTTTAGTGAATTTACTTCATTAATATTATCATTTAATATTCTAAAGCTAAGAGTATCTTTGATATAAGCTATAACTCCATCGCACTTATTATATTTATTTGTTGCAACAATTTTATTATAACCTGGCATTTGATAGCCGGAACAATCGTTCTCTAACCAAGTTTCTGTTAAAATTATAATATCAAAAATACCGGCGTACAGAGGGCTGCGCCCGCAATACGAGGGTTTTTTAGATTTTGAATACATACATAGTGAATTATTTTGCACATATATTTTATAGGTAATAAATAAGAATTATGCAGAATGTTAATGAAATGCTTCTCGTAAATCTATTTTTGGATTGGTCTAAATAAACGCGTTCCAGAATGAAAGGCTAACGCCTTTCATTCTGTAACACTTTTTGATTAGCCCAATCCAAAAATAGATTTACCATACATTATGGCTCCACATATTAACTGGATTTATTAGCTGTAACGCCGTTACTATTACTCCAAACTGGAAAAAAGCGACTGATATGAAATGTACCCATCGAGTTCTTTGATTTGATAAAAACTAAAAAATTCAAATTTTCAAATCTCCGGGACATCCTTTTTGCTTTGTCCTACCAACGTCTAAGTATTTCGTGCTAAAGACTGTTACGATTCTACACATTCCAACCAAATTTCATTACGATCGGTTAGTGAACAAATTTGTAAATATCCGGGACACCCTGTTATCTTGGTCCTACCAATTTTTAAGTATTTCATGCCAAAGACTGTTACCATTCTACACATTCCTACCAAATTTCATGACGATCCGTTAAGCCGTTCGCGAGTTATTTAGTGAACAAATTTTCAAATGTCCGGGACACCCTGTAATTTTTGTTCTACCAACTTTTAAGTATTTCGTGCCAAAGACTGTTACCATTCTACACATTCCTACCAAATTTCATGACGATCGGTTAAGCCGTTCGCGAGTTATTTAGTGAACAGACGGACGGACAGACGGACAGACGGACAGACGGACGGACAAAATCGATTTCATAAGGGTTTTTTTGAAAAATCTAAAAAACCCTAAAAATTGAACTTAATTGTGACAACCATACAGCAAATTCATCATAATTTTTACGAATACTTCTGATATTCAAATGCAAAATGTTGACGCTATTTAAATCATTAGCAAAGAAATCTTTACATTGTTTGTTACTATTCACAATTATTGAGTGATTATCATTGATATTGATACTATCTAAAAAGTTATTTATGTCGGACATATGTATGGATTTATCTTTATCGTTTTCTTATAATTATATAATAGAAGAGATTATTTGGTTAAGGCAAGTAGATCGTCATTACTCTTAATCCAAAGAGACTTACTTTTTTCGTTTTTCCTCACATAGACTTTACCATCTTTCGCCCATATAAACTTGTAGTCTCTTGGTTTAAGCGAGGACTTGGTTTCTCGAAGAAGTAAGGCAGTAGAGCGGATCAAGTGTTCGCTGACGTACACACGTTGTTTTTGAGAGGCTATTGATATGCCTGCTCCGTTATTCGCTTGCCGCACAGTGTCTCGGAACTTCGTAAGAAATATGTCTCGTATTATTTTGCGCGTAAAACGACAGATAATATTATTACTCGTTTTCTTCGTTTTCGGGCCGTTTAAAGTGAACTTTTGTCGATAGATGTAATTAATGTCAGTGCTGTGTATATCAACGCCAACATCTTTCCCGATTCCTTCAACGATGGTGAATAAGTTTTCAGATTGTTTCTCGTCGATTCCGCCTATACACACGTTTTGACTCCTGGCTTCGAGCTCTAATGCATTCGATTTTTCAGTCAACAACTTTACTTCAGTTTTGAGTGCTGAATTTTCGCTACGTAAAGCTTTGACTTCTTTGAATATCGACTTCATGTCATCGAACGAATCGGACAAAAACTTAATAGATTTGGTAAGATCTTCTATTTTCGCTTCAAGCTCGGACTTCAGTTTATTGTTAATTGCTATTAAATCCATTTTTAGTTGTGAGTATGAAGTGTCAGTGTCACCACCACTTGGCGCGGGTGTTTGTTTTTGTTGGACATCGGTGGATTTGGACTTGCAGGCTTCGCATTTCCAGGAATCCTTGACACCAAGTTTTCGGCTTTTTCGGACAGGAACCAAACCACAACATTCAGCGTGGAACAAACTTTCGCAATTAGTGCACTTCACAAGGTCTATAGGGTCCGCGATCGGCTTTTTGCATGCGCAACATGAATCGCCCATAGTGGTTTCCAAATTTTGTGAAAAATGGCACAATTATGTGATTGTTTGTGGTTACTTCAATTGCACTTTCACACAGTTCGAAATTAAACTTAAAGGAATAGTCAAACGGACTAAAAAAGCACAGGTATGAATAAAATTTTTGAAAATTGTTCCGAGTGAAATTTAGTTATGCTGTATTGTTTTAATGACAGATGACATATATATATATTCTTCTATAGCACAGTCGGTTTCATTTTTATAGTGTGACATTCGTATGGTCATCCAATAGATTGTTCACCGTAGTTTTACAGAAGGATGGACTTTGTGATTTAATGAAATGACACTTATGAAGTGCTCTGAAATACATATATTCTTCTATAGCACAGTCGGTTTCATTGTTATAGTGTGACATTCGTATGGTCATCCAATAGGTTGTTCACCGTAGTTTTACAGAAGGATGGACTTTGTGATTTTTAATGAAATGACACTTATGAAGTGCTCTGAAATACATAATTTCTTCAATAGAAATCCTTGAAATCTTGCATGAAACCCACACTTACACACTCATTGTTAGCACCCAATTAAGGTGATCTCTGCGCAGAAATTGACTTTATTTTATTGATAAATGTATAGATTTAGTGTGCATTGCAGAATGATAAATGCGATAAAGAATTGTCAAGCATTTCTATAGAATCAACTAACCCTTTGTAGTGTTTACGAGCAAGAGATTATTTTACGTAGTATTATAGGGATAAAATTGTTAATTGGGTTATCCTTTTTCAGAGCTTTCCAATTAATTTTTTTTAGCAAATTTAATTGTAGAACCTTCTGCTATTTTAGATTCTGAAAAGTGAGAAAAGTAGTAACAACTTGAATTATTCTCGTAGCAATGGCTTTGGAAAGGTACACAGAAAACACGATAATTTTCCATTTATTCCGTTGATTGTCCTGGAAACAGGAAACAAATACTATTTATGTAATGTACTCGGCGTCCCCTTTGATATGATACCCAGCATGCCGACCTCCGGTAAAGGATTAAAGAGTATCCTTTTTGGTCCTTTTTGGGATCTTTCCGATCAAAATTTTTTTTAGCAAAATGGGTTTTAGAGTTCAAGGAGCCCATTGATTTAAAAACAACAAAAATTATCCTTACTCTGTTTTTTCTATTTGAAATGCTAATATGACTGGTCATACCGTTATTTTAAATATTTTTTTTTTACTTGAAATTACACAAATGCAATGCACATATTCACCATTTTGCTCAAATTCATTCCGCATGGCAATTTTTAGGACATTTTTCGATATGTTTCATATTTGATAAAACGCAATTTTAAGGGTTAAAGAATGTCCTGACAGATGGCATAATATTGCTCAATCGACTTTAGTTGTAATGTTAATCAAAAAATATGTGCATTGTTAGTCTCAAATAATTTTTTCTACGCATTTACTTTTTTGGTCAAGGTTAATCGCAATTTTACGCCCGATGTGAGGGGTATAAAATCATATTTTAAAAATAATAATTCGCCATCGTGAAGCCCACAATATTTCCAATTTTTTCATTACCACGAATTGGCTCTTTACATATTTGTAGATTTTGGAAAACAGTGCAAACTTTCAACTTCGATTTCCCGAAATGTCATAATTTGGAGTTAAACCACTATTCACAAGTGACACTTTGAAACTGTTTCAGTATAGCTGTGATTTGGGCGGAGCTTACTTGAAGTTACCCAGCAAAAAACATCAAAAGGAACCAGCTTCCCGGAACTGCGAACACCAAAATAGCATCCTCAGTATCGGTATCACCAATTACACGAAATGGTATACAAGCTAATATCATTAAATTTGATATCAGAAATATAGCTTTAGCGGGTGCATGCGACTAAAAATAAATTTTAATTTCAAATTTATTTATTTAATAAAATGTAATGATTTTAGAAATATTCTAATATGTACTTTGATTACTAATTTGTAATAAACCTGGGTTTATAAAAATATTTAAATAAAAATAATTGTGTTTAGTTTGTTCAGTATTTGTGAATTATATGCGAAATTACTTAACGAGCAAAAAAATACCTATTTTCAAAATGGATACTCAGTAAATAGCAATTTAATGCTTATATTTAGGGCCTGAGGCGAACTGCTGTCTTTAAACTACCTAAATCATTCAAATATTATAATTTGGAAAATCCTGAGCATATATATATACAGTGCTTGTCATCAGATTAGCACACCCCTTCGCATGAATAGTTTCGGCTGATTTTCAACCAAACTAAAAGAGCTAAAATTTCAAAATTATAACGGTTAATAGTCTATTCAATTCTGAGTTAATTAACACGAAAAGAATTTTGTTCACATTTTTTAATATTGATTTATAACTGTTTTTCGAAAAAGAACACACAAAATAGCCATTTAAAATTTGTCATCAGGATAGCACATGCAATTTCTTTTTTGTCTATCTTCCACAATAAATGACGTAGGACCCCCAATTTTTTGTGGTTGTTTCAGTAAGATATTGACTTTAATATGAATAAGGAAAAATCATTATCTGCAGAAGAGGGACCAAAATTTAAGGCATAAAAGGAGTCAAGGCGGTCAAAAAGTGAAATTTCGAGAAAAAATTAATAAAAGTTGATAAGTTGAATCCGGATTCATGTGTAATAAGTAGCGTTAAGGTAAAAATAATAGAGGCGATAAGAATTGAGTACATGTCAATCCTTATGAGAGAGAAATTTTGAGAGAAACATCTGGCCCTCATGACTCGGGCGCAAGGATTAGGGTAAATTTTGACATTAAGGGGAGCCTATCTTTTGTTCAAACAGTGATAACTCCACATTTCAAGAAACTAAAACTAAAGAAGAAACTCCAACTTAACTTTCCCCGAAGGAAAATACGTTAAAATTAATCATGAGAACACTTGATATGGAACAAAGAATGGCGGTATGTTATCTTTTCGGATAAAAAGAAGTTCCCTTTAGAAGAGTAACACAGTTGTAATGTCTACTTCCAGGATCTTTGATAGGAAGGACACCATTAGGATCGCATTCATTGTCGGACAGATTGTGTAATGGTCTCGAGGGCCAAGTGATACTCTGAGATGATACTTCTTTTTATTCGAAAAGACAACATAGCGCCATCCTTTATTACATGTCAAGTGCTCTCGAGTGAAATTTAAGCGCATTTTCCTTTAGTTTTAGTTTCTTTAGATGTGGAGCATTTTTGTATCACTATTTGAACAATAGGCTCACCTTACTGTCAAAATTTACCATAATCCTTGCGACCGAGTCATGAAGACTGGATGCTTCTCTCAAAATTACTCTCTCATAGGGATTGACAAATACTCAATTCTTATCGCCTCTGTTATTTTTATCTTAACGCTACTTATTACACACGAATTCGGATTCAGCTTATCGACTTTTATTAATTTTTTCTCGAAATTTCACTTTTTGACCGCCTTGACTCCTTGTAAGCCTTAAATTTTGATCCCTCTTCCGCAGATAATAATTTTCTCTTATTCATATTAAAATTAATATCTTACTCAAACAACCACAGAAAAATAGGGGTCCTACGTCTTTAATTGTGGAAGATAGACGAAAAATAAATTACATGTGCTATCCTGATGACAAATTTTAAATGGCTATTTTGTGTGTTTTTTTTCGAAAAACAATTATAAAACAATGTTAAAAAAAATGGAAACCCAATACTTTTTGTTTTAATTAATTTAGAATTGAATAGACTATTAACAGTTATAATTTTGAAATTTTAGCTCTTTTAGTGTGGTTGGAAATCAGCCGAAACTATTCATGCGAAGGGGTGTGCTAATCTGGTGACGAGCAGTGTATATATATAATATTATAGAAACAAAATGTTTATAGAACTTAACAAAAAATATAGATGGGCTCTGTACTCCACGTCAAACAGGTGACGGATCAGTTACTGGAAAAACATTTTTTTTTAATTCGTCGCGGTTTTTTCAGTTAACTGTAATTTAAAAAAAATATCGAAAAACGCATACCTTGCTGCAATTTTCCATCTATACTGTAACTACAAATCTTAATATTTCTTATTCTTTTTTTCACTGTAACAGCAACAAAATGCTTCATTACCTGCACCCTAACTGGAAAAAATAACTGTTATGTTTTGAGAAAAAGTGACCTTATTTGTGAAACCGAGAGGTTTTTATTTTAAATTGATGCCGGGAAAGAAGGGCGACCACTGTCGTGCAACTTCTTGGCCCTCAATCCTTAATTTAACCACCCGGAGAGAGCGGAACGGAGGGTTATCGTGTTAAAAATGCAATGAGATATTACAGAACCCATTTTGAAATTAGAAGAAAGAACTTTGAAGCTTAATTCACTACATAAGAACGTTTGACGTTATCGAGTGACACACAGCAAAATTTTGCACTTTGCATTAAAATCAAATTTTTCGCTTTAATTTATAATTTTAATTACTAAATCCGGCATTTTTTCTTAATTTGATCGTTTGCTTAGTGCAATAAAAGTGATTTCGCGATGCGATTTAACTCCGACCTGGGTTGTGCTACTACTAAGTCGTTAGTATATTTGGGCGGAATTTGAAATTCGAAAATCACCCAACACACTAACATCTAACACGTTCATGTCAAGACAGGCACTCCTCCTACCAAATTAAAATTATTTATTTGCAATATTCTTATGAGCAAAAACTGAGAAGAAATTGATATTCAGAAGATTAATACTCAACAAGCTCTGCGTACACAAAATTGAATGTTTTGTCACTAGGTTCTGCAGCTGACTGCGTATTTTTTTATATGCAGAGTTAGAAGAATCAATGTTTTTAAGAGAACAGTCACCCCAAGGATCTATCAAAGAAAATTTCTTTGTTTTCGGATTTGGGGGCCCCTCCAGCTTCGGGGCCCGTGTTCGGCTGCACACATGGAACACCGTACGTTACGCCACTGCTACTGTGCATTCCACTTTTATCTCAAATTATTGTTATAGCATGCTGGGATTAAGTCTTGTCTTAAACCCAAACATGATAAACCATAATCCACTTTAGATTGAAACAATCTGAAATAAATAATTTTTAAGACATTGAGGGAGCAAAAAGGTCGTAAGGATGTAATTACACCAATTAAAGTTATTGTCTATAGCTATTATATTGTTTAGTTTATATATTTGGTTTCTGGATCATGCAGTGTATTCAGTTGTCTTGCACATATTCCTAATTAGTCACAGCCCTGCTTCAACACCCCCCCCCCCCCCCTCCCATTCTTATTTGCACACTTACGTAATCTGTCCAAATTACTTAATTTAAACTGTCAATATCATACAATAATAAATCCACAACACCGCAAATATGTAATCTGGATTATCAAAACAAGTACATGTACAAAGCCCAGACTCATCAAGCACCATAGGGAGTTATGCTGGAAACATATTAGACGCGTTAAATGCATTGTGCTGCTTAATTTGCAGCATTCAACGCATCCAATCTGTTTCAAGCAATAGATCTACCTCTAAACTGTAATTCATTCAAAACTAAATTAGTAATATTTGAACAGAATAAAAAAAGAAAATTAAAAATATTAAGATTTGCAGTTACAATAGTCTTAATTTTTTCGTATTTGTTTAAAAAACACATTGAATAGAAAAAGAACTTACCAGCTGTTTTAAAAATGCTGCGATACCTTGGTTTTTCACTTCATCCCCTTGTTGAAGTACAACGTAGCTCAGTACTCCTGCGATTGTAGCTAACTCACAGCAATATCTAATAATCGTCGTGATTTCATGACTACGGTTTCCATTATCAGGTTTTGTTTTTGTATTGCCATATTCTCTGCTTTCTGAACCTGGCCTTAAGTAAACAGATATCGATAAAAACAACAAATGTATGAATAGTATAAGAAGACGTTTTAGAAATTGATTCCTGGCAAAAGTTTTCCACTTTTCTTCAAGTAGCCGTTGTATTATTCCACCGTCTAACATATCAAGATGTTCCTCCTTAGTCCCGTTTAAAATGATAAAAAGTGCCGAGTTCCAATCTAAAAGAATTGAGAAGAATTAATATCAAAAGGAATGGTTCGATTAACCGAATTTCTATAGAAATATTAGAGGAATGCCACAATAAATTATTTTAACGACAAAAGAAATGTGCGGAACCACTGAAACGAAAAATTTGAAGCAATTGAATGATGCTGGTGAGACAATCTTCAGACACTTGAATGTTTTTAAATCTAAGGAACAGATTATGAATTAGTTGTCAGCATCTTGGTGCTGCCAACATATCCCCTTCTTTTTAGGCTGATGATAATCGGGAAGCCAAACAGGAAGACGCTTGCGCCGTGAAGATCAGAGTACCGGAGGTGATGAAGTTCGTGGTGCGATTGGTTCATTTTGAAGTGATGCTATGGTGATGAACTTGAGGATGGTTGAGGCATTGACGGAGCAACAACTATATTATTAGAGTTATTTGAAACTGAAACTGTAACGTTTATGGTGGAGAATACATTCGAAAGAGATTGCTTTCCATCTTGATTGGCTGGGACTTCAGAAATTCCAGGTTTATTATGTTTGCTGTGAATATCAAATAAATCCAACAGTATATCAAATGATGAGTCGTTTTGTTTTGACTCTACGTGGCTCATCATATCTCAATTGATCGGAATAGAGGTTTGCAGCTTTAAACGAATCGCAGTTTTCAATTTCCACTTTGTAGTCTACATTTGCAAGAATGGATTTGACCACACCAGGACTCCAGAATGTCTTGTTGAGCTTATAGAGTTTCACGAAAACTGGATCTCCAACTTAATATTGTTATATTTTTCTCGTCTTTTCTAGGTTCCAGTGGGTTCCATAGATTTTCGCGTACACAATAATAAATAACACTCGCGTTACTGTAACACTATTTATTACAACCAAATGGATATACACGGTTTACAATTTTACTATAATTACTTCAATACACATTATTCACAGCTGAAAATGTTGGTGTAATTTTTATAAAAAAAATATATTCATTCATAAAAACTTTATCAAAACGACACCAACGGACTTTATCAAAAGTATAATTGAACTATATTAAAAGTATAAGTTTTCTTGATACAAATTTTACTCTTCAATAGTATAAAATTGATAAGCAAATTTATACAAAACGTTCGAAAAAATAAAAATTGTAATACGAGTACAGTCGGCTTCGAATCCACAGTCCTGTGATTTGTAGGCAAGCGCGATGCTCAATGAATCAGACAGATTACAAATCGACGGATTTGATAAAATAGTAGGATTGATTTCAACCTTTTATGTTATAACAACTTTCGATGCAATTTATTCTATCCCGAACGGTGTAAAATGTATAATATGAAAAGGGTATTTGGATAGTTTTATTCTGTAGCGGATATAATTAATATAATTTTCGAATAAACTAAAATTATAAGTTGAAAAGGGTCAAATTTTATTCAAGTTTTCGAATATATAGGAGCTACACTATTTTATTTATAAAATTTACTCCCGGTTCACACCAAAATTTACAACCGTGAGACTGACTCCTGACTCTAGTCGACGACCTTATATATCCATTTCCACTATTCCGGAAACTTCGGTGATGCACTTTCCAGCAACGGCCAGAAAATCTTCATGCCGTTTCCTAATATGTCTCGCTAGTGGCACTAGCGCCATTTGGTGTCATGTACGGAAATACCATTTGGGTTTACGTATCCTAGACATATCACAATATGTTCGCTTTTTGCAACTATGTTTGATGTTGCACTGAATCTCCATGGACATGTTTCTCTTTGTGGACAGTGGTTGTTGTTCTTTCAATAAATCCAATTCTATCCTTATCTTTCTCCCCACAAACAACTCAGCTGGGCTTTTACCATGACGACCATTCCTGTTGGGAGTGCTTCGGTATGACTGTAGGAATAATTGCAAATCAGCTTTAGAACTATTAGTTGTTCCTTCCAGTTTCTTTAAAGCTCGTTTTAATGTGTCGACAAATCGTTTGGCCTGCCCATTTGATTGTGGGTGGTATGGTTGTTACGCTTTTGCACTGTGAAAAGTCGTACGCGTTGAAAAATATACGTCCGGGCGACCAGCTTAACGAAGAAAGGGGTCGTGGGCGCCACGTACTTGCATTCGGCCGTCCGCGACCGTTTCCCGCAAGTACGAATCGAGAAAACGGTTTTCACCTAACGCGGAATATGAAACGACGAAATGCCTGTAGATTTGCCTTGGAGTACCCACTTTTATACAAACTGGGTAAATAGTGGTTTTATACAAACTGGTAAATAGTAGCGTTCCAGAATGAAAGGCTAGCGCCTTTCATTATGTTCCACCTTTAATTAGACCAATCCAAAAATAGATTTACAGGAAGCATTCCATTAAGGCTGTGCACAATTCTTATCTATTGCTTATAAAATATATGTACAAAAAATATTCACTATGCATCAAAATTCTAAAAAACCCTCGTATTGCGGGCGCAGCCCTCTGTACGCCGGTATTTTTTTTCTATCAATTTAAATATTAACAGATTTTGTGGTAATGTGTTGCGCTCGCGATTCAATGCCATATATTAGTTAGTTTCTGCACGTGGATCGGATTCCATGAGTGCTTTAGCGGATTCCCTTCCCCAACCCATTCCAGGTGAAATAAGTTAACATAATTTACACGCGGTTGAGTTTTCTTAAAGGGGGTTCCGGAATATTAGTTTAATATCTTTTTGGCCGAATGGAACCGCATGGTCGGGTAATAATTTTTCTTTATGTGGGTATAGAAGGCTGGGGTCCGCCACGATCGGGGCCCCAGGAGTAACATAAGATGGTGCTTTTATACTAGCTGTTGCCAGCTTAGTATATTTCCAATTTTTTTTCCTTCATGCTTTTTTTCGGGCTTCCCAGGCATGTGAGTATCTTCTTTTATGTGAGTGGACTGGGGCTACATGCGGCAACTTCCCACCCTATTTATCCCGACTCAGAGCTACAGTGAGCACAACCGACGCTTAGCCTGTAGAGAAGCCATTTTGACTTTTGTCCTCTTATCTTCACGGTACCCTGGCTTCTTCCCCTTTCGACATCTTGGATGTCAAGTCCACGTAGATCACAAGTAGCAAGAATCATAAGTAGCTAAATTAGAGATTGGCGGCAAACGGTTTTAAATTTTTACAGCTTTCAGAGTTGGCGATAGGTTGCCAACTTTCAGAGTTGTAAATTTACATTAAATAAAGCATTTAAAATTACATCAATATATTTAACCCATTCCCGACAAAGGTTTAATTTTAAATTCTTAGAGGGAAAAAATCCCCATATCCATGTGTAAAATTAATTTTTTTATTTAAAATTCCCATAAAGAATTTAAATAATTTCTAACAGAAATTTAATTTTACATTATTGTAATGGAAACAAAACTACATTGATATGTAAAATTAAATTTTCAAAATTTTGGACATTAGATATTAAAATGATAATTTAGTTTTCTATGCAGGATTACTATTAATTCGACGTATTCCTTGCAACACGTTAAAATCTGATTTAAATGCAACAAAATAATGTCAACAATGTTCTAGTGATTTTATGTGGTTACTCGACTTTTATAATAATATTGTGGCTTTTCAAGAAAATCGCGATTTTTTTAAATTTGCCAATGTATGTTACGATTTAGACAAGAAATATTTGGAGCGATTCAGATCTACGACAAGATCTACGAAATCCAGGACTTAGTGAGCAGTTGACCACATTGTACTGCAATTTGACTAATGCAAAAGGTAGATTCTATGATGCATTTTGAATTTAATGACATACGATTCGAAACCAGTTGCGACTTATAACTTGACCAACGGATGGATCTTGACCGACCGACACTCACGATATCAAACTTGCGAATCATCAATAAATCAACAACTGAACTTAACTGTTAGAACTCGTTTAGTTTTACAACAATGCGAGTGAAATTTATAATTTATAAAATTTACATAGTCGTCATTTATTTTAACCTTTTGCTAAAAAATGTGTAAGATTAAATTTCAAATTTTTTTTTAGCTCTTTTTCGTAGTAATTTCTACTACACTTTGTGTGAAAAATTCAACAAACTGCGCATACCTATACAGGGTGTCCGGAAACTGCCGCATGAACGCACCGGATTGTGATTCCTCATATGATTTCCAGCATAAAAGTTGTACGGAACATACCCCCTTAGCTTAACCCTTTAGCTGCCACAGGCATTTGAAGATTTTTGAAAAAATAATTGTCTTGCACGACTTAAAGCTCAATATCTCCAAAGCTAGACAGCTAGAATAGTGAAACACAATTACAGCCAACAAATTTACCTAAAAAACGAGACCGAGGCTAATTTCGGGCGCGGCCGAAATTTGGATACCCTTCGCTCCCCTCGGGCTAAAAGTTTTTTTCGGGCGTACCTATGACTTGTATTTAATCCCATTCTTTTCCTTCTGTCTTCACAAAAGTTCCGTTTTGTCGACAAAACAATATTTGTGGGATTTGGTTGGAATAAGTGGGCAAATAAAAATATTCACTCAGGAAATTTTATTGGGGGATGCAGGAGCATGGCCCCATAGTACGATTACATTTGTTTTGACCTTTTTAATTGCTTTGATAAAGACATTAATTCAAGGTTTTGTGAAATTGGTGTAATGTTTCTTAGAAGAACCAAAATAGGGGGTTGAGTTTGTATGACAGCCCCATTGTCCAATTTGATCCATTCTAACATATGTTTTGTGTCATCAAGAGGAATACATTTATGTGAAATTTGGTTGAATTTGGTACTCAAATAAAAAAAAGTTTTTCTTAGAAGAACTTAAATTGGGGGGCTAGGTTTGTATGGCAGCCCCATGACCCAGTGATGCAATTTTGCTGAATCAAACATACAAACAGCCTGCAACAATAAGCTCGTGTGCAAAATTTCAGCTTTCTAGCTTCAATACCCGCCGAGTAAAACGCGTCGCAACAGACAGACAGACATACAGACAGACGGACATCGCCCAATCGACTCCCCAAGTCATGCTGATCATATATGTATACTTTTTATATGGTCGGAGATGCTTCCTTCAATGCGTTACAAACTTCATGACAAAGTTAATATACCCTTTCCGCTTAATAAGCGAAGGGTATAACAAAACTAACCACACTAAAATCGGATAAGAGGTTTGGTTTTTACAGAGCTTCAAAGTCAAATTAACGATAAATTCTTTCTTACATCATTTTATTCTAGCTTCATCATTTCTAACAGTTTGAATGCCTTAAGTGCAGAAAACTAGGGTTAATCTTAGCTCGATTTCAACTGCCCCTAAACATTTGCAATTTGGAAAAATTTATTCAAATTATACCAAAATCGATCCAAAATTAACAATAGTTTTCTGCACTTGAGGCATTAAAACTGTTAGAAATTATGAAGCTAGAATAAAATGATGTAGGAAAGAATTGATCGGACTATGCGCCAATTTGTCAAAGAATCGTACAAGCACCTCACCTTGGAAGAAGTTGGAGAAAATTGAGATGGAAAAATATGTAGATTGTTGTTGGGTCAAATCACAAAAATTTGACTTTGAAGTTCTGTAAAAACCAAACCTCTTATTCGATTTTAATGTGGTCAGTTTTATGTTTTATGTAAATTTGTTGGCTGTAATAATCATCTTTATTTGCTATTCTAGCTAGTCTAGCTTTTGAGATATTGAAGTTTTTGTCGTACAAGAAAATGATTTTTTCAAAAATCTTCAAATGCCTGTGGCAGCTAAAGGGTTAAGCTAAGGGGGTATGTTCAGTACAACTTTTTTGCTGGAAATCATATGAGGAATCACAATCCGGTGCGTTTATGCGGCAGTTTCCGGACACCCTGTATACAGTATGTAGATGTAGAATCATTACGCAATTTCGTACGATGGCGTAACCAAGCACAAAATGGCGCAACTAAGCAATGCAAACAAACATTCAATACAATGTACAATTTTTAGAAAAAATAATAAATTATTCGTTTCTGATTCAACGAGCGGAAATTGCACTCGGGTCGGAATCGTAAATCACGAATCGAAAACGAATTGTGTTTCCAGATAATTTGCTTATAATTTTGTGAATTGTCTATGAATGAATGATTTTTGAATGTACACTTCCAATCAATATGATTGTTCCATTTGAAAAATGGGCGTATGTCGGAAAGTGATAACGGCATTTTCTTCAAAGTTGGTGATAGTATTCCCGGTGGGCTGCTTGCTCTCTTGAAAACATAAGGTTTCAAATCAGAGGTCCCGATTTTTCTCAAGACAATTCTTAAAAACAGTACAAAATTGAAACTCATTAGGATAGTTCCAGAGATAGTTCATGGTATATACAATACTACACTGAGAAAAAAAATTAGAATGGTTATCTAAAGAAATAGTCGAATTCATCTAAAGTTCGCGTTGATTTTCAGCTATGATTCTATGTAGTTGAAACGGGAACCATACGAAATCCCCAATCACAAAATCCCCAAACGTAGAAAAATCCCCAAAATCAAAATCCCCATATTCAAAATCCCCATAATCATAATACCCATATACAAAATCCCCATAATCATAATACCCATATACAAAATCCCCAATCATAAAATCCCCAAACACCCGAAATATGATGGTAAATGGTAGATGGATGGTGGTAAAAAATGGTAGATGGTAAATGGTTGATGGATGAAAGACTGTAAATTGTTGATGGTTGATGGTAGATGGAAGGTGTTAAATGGTAGATGGTAAATGGCACTAGGACGGACGTAAATCGATACTAACTTATTTTTTGACTAGCACAAACAAAATATTCGAGTCCATTGCATATATCGTTCTAAACATAATAGGTTTTCTTTAACATCGTCGAGACAAGTCCTCATCCGAACGAATATTAGCGGAAAACTTGGTTGGCTTATTGTTGCAACCGATTGCATATTTAATCGCCTGCACATTATCTGCTGTTGTTCTGTGTTACTTCAAAGAGTTTGCCGTTGATTAGCATATAAATCAGTCCACGACGGTGATTTTTTTATGGCATAATAGGACTATTCAATTACAATAGTCTAAAGCACCATTTATTATCTACCATTTATCATCTGTCATTTAACATCTATCATTTACCATCTACGATAGCCTAAAGAAAATCTCCATTCCCCATTTGAGGTGTGATCTTAGAACGCGCGCGCGTTCTTTCGTTTGGGGATTTTGGTTTTGGGTATTTTGATTTCGGGGATTGTGATTTCGGGGATTTTGATTTCGGGGATTTTGATTATGGGGATTTTGATTTGGGGATTTTGGTTTGGGGATTTTGGTTTGGGGATTTTGTGACTGGGGATATCGTATCCAACCCAGTTGAAACAGCTACGAAGATATGGATAATTTTTCTATTCGTCATTAGTTGAAACATCTACTATATTTGCAAATTCAATTAATTCATTTGTAAAGACAGCTATTCATTATCTATAAATTGTTAAATGTTGGATAGGCAAATTGTGTTGAAGAAAAAAGAACGATTTTTTTGTAGTTAAATTTTATATTTGAATAGTGCAATCAACAACTTTTGTGGAAGAATTGACTAAACTTTTTCTTCTAATCTTGCGTGGTTAAATGAACGAAATTAATAGTATTTTCAGCTGCGAAGATTAGAGAAATCAGCTATTTCTTTGGTAAAACTATCTAAATTTAAGTCAACTACTTTACTTTAGATAAAAAGTCTAAACCATTTTTTTTTCATCTATAGATGATAGCACAACTGATTTGGGTGAAATTAATGTTCCACATGACCCCTCCATCTTTAACTGTTATAAAGTTGTAGCATTTTTTGTAAATAGTATCAAAAAGCTCGACTTGCCGAGCAAAATCATTATTTGCCACACTCCCAAATATTTAATCCGAGATTTGACTTCACTTTCTAAAACTGCACAAAATTGTACATAAAATAACTCTTTTCCCAATTTAATAATTTCAAAAACTCCCCAGATAGTACCATTCAAATTTTAATGCATTCGAAAATATATTTTTCATTGAAAATTCAAATCGTAACGGTACTTTCAACTGACAAATGTTCAAAGTTGACAAAAGTTGCCTCATAATGTTAGCTTTCGAACAACATATAAAAATTGGGGTCTTAGGATTTGAAAAATTGCATATCTTACGTGTTAAAGAGAAAAAACGTGGTTCCAAGAGAAAACCGAAGTAAACGTTTCCACAATTTTTATACGAGTTTTATTCAGTAAACAAGGTTTTTTTATAAAAAAAACGAGACCGAGGCTAATTTCGGACGCTGCCGAAATTTGGATACCCTTCACTCTTCTCGGGCTAATAATTTTTTAAGGCGTACATATGTAAGATTTTCTTTATATTTTACCAATATTGTAATATTTGATTCTTCTTCCACAATGAACATTTATTATTAACATATAACATTAACATTATAATTAGTAATCTTCAACAATATCTATTATCCGTTATTAATATCGATCAATATTCAGTATTATAATTATAATTCAATTATATACATTATTTTAATTATTATTCAATTATGTCTGAAACCGACTGGAGATTCTTGCTATTTTTATATGAATGATATTTTATTTAATTTTCACGTCAATTAAAATTTTTAGGGCTTGCTATGTATTTTTTTTATATGCTTTCATAAAGTATTTTTCCCACATTCGGCCCCCCTATTAATTTATTCGTCCCGAATAACAATCCCAACACTCGGCCTTCCTGACAGTACATTCGTCTCGAATGAATTCCAGAGTTTCATGTATTCTGATACTGTTGAAGTCTTAGAAGGACCTTCAGTATTACTTATCTTTTCTACATCATATCTACCATTTCGGTTTACTTTAATTATTTTATAGGGTCCTAGATACTTTTGTTTTAGTTTTAAACCAGGACCATACTGAGTACGCTTAATTGTTACTAAATCATTCACCTTATATGGTTTATCAGTTCTCCTTCTTAAATCATAAGTTTTTTTGTTTTCTGCTTGAAGAATTTTAATATTTTCTCTAGCTAACTTCCGTAAATTTTCACGTTCACTATTAAATTCCTCAAGGAAACATTCTTTAAGTAAATCTCTAAGAGACAAGTCTTCCGGTATACGCATATCTAACCCAGTTAAAATTTTGAAAGGAGTAACTTTCGTACTTCTTGGTTCAGTACTGTTAATAAATTGTTGTACTTTACCAACGTTTTTATACCAATTAGCTGGATTTTCATGAGTCATTTTCGAGAGCATAGGTTCAGTACTGTTAATAAATTGTTGTACTTTACCAACGTTTTTATACCAATTAGCTGGATTTTCATGAGTCATTTTCGAGAGCATAGGTACTACAATTTTGTGCAGCCGTTCTACTTGGCCATTGCCACGAGGTACTCCTCTGGTTATAAGCAAGTGTCGAATATTTTCTCTTTCACAGTATTCACGGAATAATTTGGAAGTGAAAGCTGAACCTCTGTCAGAGACAATTCTCATTGGATTGCCAAAATTCACTGCTTGACGTTCTAAGCAACTAATCACTTCTTCAACTCCAGTACTTCGGGTAGGATAGAGCCATACATACTTCGAAAAGCCATCTATGTACTATAACTAAAATATGATTATAACGTTTTTTAGTAAGTTCCATTAGCCCTACATGGTCAATGTGATAAGTAACTAATGGTTTATCCCCTTTATCAATAGGTGATAACAGCCCTTCTTGTTTTCCGGTTTTGGAATTCATAACTATACACTCAACACAATTGTTTACTATATGAGCTACTTTTTCTTTCAATTTAGGAATGTAATACGATTTCTCAACTAAGTCATGTGTTTTCTTAATGAAAAAATGACCCCTCTTATGTACGATTGATATGACTTCGTTCTCCATTTGAGAAGGAACTACTATTAACTCTTGATTTGGATCTTTAAATAAAATCTGATTCTCAATATAGAAATCTTTATACCCATTTCTTTCAACCAATTCGCGAACAACTTTTGTCCAATCATCTACTAATTGTGCCTCTTTCAAACGATGCATTACACTATCAGTTAAAATAAAACATGACACTCGACTCAGGGCGTCAACGTGTCTCATTTTTGTACCTGAACGATGCTCGATAGTGTAATCAAAGTCTTGTAAATACATTGCCCAACGACCGACTCTCAACGGTACATCTTTCTTTTTTATGGTCATAGTAAAAGCATTGCAATCCGTGACAATTTTAAATTTTATTCCTAATAGATATACTCGCCACTTTGTCAAAGCTCTAATAATTGCAAGTACTTCCAGTTCATACGAATGGTATTTCTCTTCGCAAGTTGAAGTCTTTCGACTCATATACTGTACAGGATGATACAAATTGTCCTCAGGATCTTTTTGTAACAATACAGCACCAAAACCATGCTTTGACGCGTCTGTATGTATTTCTGTAACTAATTTGGGATTGTACAACTTTAGAACTGGTCCAGTTGTCAATGAAGTTTTTAAGTGTTCAAAAGCTACTTGCTGGTTCTCTTTAAACTCAAAGTTTGAATCTTTTCGTAAAAGATCAGAAAGTGGTTTTGCAATAACAGCATAGCCTTCAATAAACCTTCTAAAATAAGATGTCAATCCAAGAAAACGCTGAACTGTTTTTTTATCACAAGGTACTGGAAATTTGGCTACTGCTCGAGTTTTTTCCTCATTTGGTCGAATAGTACTATTTTCAATTATGTAACCCAGAAAATTTACCTTTTCTTGCAATAACTGACATTTACTCCAATTTATTCGCATACCATTACTAGCTGCAACTTCGAGTACCTTTCTCAACTTAAATATACCTTCGTCAACGTTTTTACTAGGAATGATAACATCATCCATATAAACTACTGCATCGTTGTTATTGATCAAATCTCGCAGAACTGCCATTATAAATCGAGTGAATACTGCTGGAGAATTTGAAATACCAAACGGAACATACAAGAACTCATACTGACCATTTTGAGTAACAAAAGATGTATACATTTGGGAATTTTCATCAACGGGTACATGGAAAATCCATTTGTTAAATCTAGTGTTGTAAACACCTTAGTTCCTTGTAGTTTCTCCAGTACATTATCGATTTGAGCCATAGGAAAATTATCACGAATTATCTTCTCATTCAATTTCCTATAATCACAACAAAAACGTTTCTTCCCATTTTTCTTAGCTACAAGCACTACTGGTGCAGCATACTCTAATGTGCTAGGTTTTATAATTTTTTCAGTTAGCCATTCTTGCACTTGATCATCGACAATTTTTTGATCACAATAAGCTAAACGCCTAGGATTTTGATATACGGGTAAATCATCTGTCAAAACTAATTTCATCTGAACAGGTGCACTAGCATTTCTTTTCGGAGTATAGTTCTCAACCAAACTTTTAACTTTAACCGACTGAACATGTTCCAAATGTGATGTATCCATTTCCGCTTTGAATACTGCCAAATTCATCCAACAACGTGAAACTAGATTCATCCACATTCTGATGTTCTTCATCCTTATCCGGCTGATTCGGTTTAATGAAAAATTTCATGCCATTATTACTTACTATCATATCTATATTTTCCAAAATAGTTCTGCCTAAAATTGCTTCAAAGCCCATATCTTCATCCGGAATTACATGGAACTCTATTTGCAATTGTAAACTGTCTATTTCTACCGGCAAAATAAATGACCCGTAAGTAAGAACTTTACTTTCACCAATTGCTGTTAAAATTTTTGCACGCCCAGTTAAAACTTTTCCGAGTTTCCAGAAAATACTTTTTCGAATTAAGCATAAATCTGCTCCCGTGTCAATAAGTCCTTTGAAATTTATATTACAATGACGAATGTTTTTTAACTCAAGACTAGAAGCAGTAAATTGACTTAGCGGTCCTTTCACTAACTTCTCGTTGTGAACAACATTAGTCTGTTTCTCCTGCCTGACTCTAACAATGGCTTTGCATTGTGCAGCATGGTGTCCCAGTTTGTCACACTTATAACATTTTAATTCCTTTTTGATTGTAGGACAATCTTTCTTTATATGTGAGTCATCTCCACATTTGAAGCATTTCCTACCTTTTATTTCTGGAGAACTATTGTCTTTAATTGGCTTATCCCAACTTTTTATAGGACCACAAACTTTTTTGTATACTTCAATCTGTTTTTTTTTTTTCAATTCTTTAATACTAGTGGCTTGGAAAAGCAATGCCTTATTAGTTCGAGAGTCAGGAATTCCTTCCACAAAATATTCTATTAAACTCTCATCTTCTAAATCGATTGGCTTTGCAATTTCCATGAGTGCATGCAAGAATTCGTTCAGCGTTTCAACCTTTTTTTTATGGCGTTTGGCCAACATACGATGAATTTCTGCTGAAGAAACTTTTGTTGTGAACTCTTCCACTAATTTAACTTTTAAAGACTGCCAATTTCTAATATGCTACTGACCACGGATAAATGATTTAGCAGCACCAGTCAATAATTGTTTACCGTAAATGAATAATTGGAGTTTATTCCAATGAACAGTGGGTGCACATTCTTCAAGTTCTTCAACCCATTGATTAACGTCGGGGGTACCAGAACATGAAAATTGTGACACAGATCCTTCTACGTCCTTCAGAGTAAACCATGAACCATGTCCTGAAAGGCCGACTGTTGTGACAACTGCATCATCATTATCTGAGTTTCCACTTTCGACCAGGGATTTGGAGCGACACTTTTTTTCGCTCCGCTCCGCTCCCGCTCCGACCGATTTGAAACCGCTCCGCTCCAGCGCTCCGCTCCGCTCCATTACAAACATACAACAAAACTTCATTGTTCTTAGTAAATATTTATAATTTTCCGCGAATTCATCAATTCAACTTATATCTTCTTACGTATTATAGAGTATGGCTTAAAAGGTGCGTGTTATTCGATCAAGTACAGAACAGGATAGCACCAATTTCGTACAAATTTGAGCATAAAATTGAGTTGTTCTAGATAGGGTGTCCGGAAACTAAACTATCGCATAAGCGCACCGAAATATGATTATTAATGTCATTTCCAGCAAAATAGGCGTACCGGAAATATCCCGAATTCTTAACTCCTTAGCTACCAAAAGCATTTAAAGATTTTACAAAAATGCTACCACTAAAACCTCCGTCGCAAAAAAAATTTGTATGAAGTAAGATCACAAAATTTTGTCTTTGAAGCTTTTTTACACAGCTTGAACTGCTTATCTGATTTTTATTAGGAAAAATTGTTGGCCACGACCGAAAGAAAATATGTAGGTAATGAGTATTAAATTTTTGAAAAATCTTTAAATGTCTGTGGTACCTGAAGAACTAATAATTCTGGCTTTTTTATACTCCTTTTTGCTGGAAATATCGCCAGGAATCATATTTGGGTGCCTTTATGCGATAGTTTTCGGACATCCCGTATAGAACGAGATCTGCAAAATTGTTATGGAAGCTGTCCTGTACTCCATTCAATAAAATTCACCTAATAACTAATTTAAATTAAAACGGGCGTTTCATTCAGCGAGTACAGGACAGGACTTTTCTGTCATAGAATTTCACAATAATCCGAAATTTCGCAAGTCTCTCAACGAATTCTTCGCCTTTAAATCGTCAAAAATCATCAAATAGTGCCATAAAATGAAAAATTTCGTCCAAAAAATTAAATTTTTTATCTCGGAATTTTCTTGATTTTTTACTTCGGAGCGGAGCGGAGTGGAGCTACTTTCAAAGCAAAAATCGCTCCGCTCCAGCCTGCCGAAAACCGCTCCACGCTCCGCTCTTTCGCTCCGAAATTTTAGGGCGCTCCGCTCCGCTCCATCGCTCCGCTCCGCTCCATCGCTCCGCTCCGCTCCATCGCTCCGCTCCGCTCCATCGCTCCGCTCCAAATCCCTGCTTTCGACTAAACCATAATGCTCCAAGAGCCTTTCCTGTAGTTCTCTTTTCAATCCAGAGGTAGCAAGCCCTAACTCTGTCAGCTTTTGCCGTAACTCTGAATTACGAAGCGCACGAATCTCCGCAGTGTTCATTTTACAATAATGTCACAAGTATATTACGAAATAGAAAATATAATTCTTAACCCATTCCCCCCCAACACATTTTTTTTCGAATTACATCCTGAAAATTGGTATTTACGGTAAAGAAGCCACCCTGAATCCAAAACCGTTTACCATTTTTCCTACGTGCCTCCGTTCTCCCGCAAAGGCCCGATGCCATATGGCATCATTGGCGGGAACCCATTATAAATTTTTTTTTTCAATTAAGATAAAAACGTTGAATTTTTTTTTGGAAAAACACTTTTTACTTTTAGTACAGTATTTAAAGACACAAAACGGCCGTTTACTTAAAAAAAATACGTAATGGCTGAAATTTGCTGAAGATGTTAGGAGACATGTCTTTTATCTAAAACTGAGTTTTCCTATTCGTGGGGGTGGGGGAAGTTGGAGTATATTGCCTACTTATAGGCGAATTTTGCATTTTTCGTTCATATCATTCTTATCTTCTTCACCCTACAGTAAAGTGATGCATAGGAGTTTTGTTTCTAATCAAATTATCTATCCTACGGTACCTACATTAATTTCATCGGTCAAATAGTTCCGTTATTGTAACCAGTTAAAGGTCAAAATAGTACCAATAATGGGAATATTTTGCATAAATAAAACATGTAATGGCTGAAATTCGGTGGAGTCGTTAAGGGATGCGTTATAAATTTATATCTGAAGTTGCGTATATATCAGGGGGGTAGTTATAGTAAATTGCCTACTTATAGGCTAAATTTGCTTTTTTTGCTTGAGAAGAGTTATTTCGTGTGCCTGTAAAACTGGTTGTAGAAAAGTATGGGGGTGTCGGAAAGCAGGATTAAAGTGCTCTCCAATTTGAATGGTTTGTTGTGGAAACGCGTGTAGCAATATAACTGACTTTTCTACTCTTACGGAAAACGACGACTTCCTCCATAACGATGGGCTTTTTTCATCGAACCCAGAAGGATACGAAGCTGGTCACAATTGTAGCGCAAGCAATAATGAATCCGGAAGAGAGGAAGAAAATCAATCTAAGAAACCAAAATTGAGGTAGTCAAGTCATATATTTCTGTTGTTGCATCAATAAAACTCCAGTGACTATGTGAAGAAATTAATTTTTTATTTTTTGGAACGATCCCTGCGACTGCGCTAATCGGCCTAGCTTGATTTTGGTCTCGTTTAAGAGATAATAATTCAATCAGCAAGAACACACATTTATACAACTTGATATAGCGAAGTTTTTAGCAATCACTAAATACGCATTTAAATTGGCAATTTACCCCAACTTTCTCCATCCCCACTAATACGAAAACTCAGTTTTAGACAACAGATTCGCCTCTTAACATACATCAAATTTGAGCCATCACGTTTTTTTAAAGAAAATATCCATTTATTGTACTGTTTTGATCCTTGACTGGTAACTACAACGGGTTTACTTGACCTATGATATTGATTAAGGTACCGGTGAATAGATAATTTGATTAGAAAGGAAACCTCAACCATTTCACTTAAGGGTCAACAATAAGAATGATATTAAGCAAAAACGCAAATTTAACCTATAAGTAGGCAATTTACTATAACAATCGCCTCCCATAAATACGAAAACCCAGATATAGCTTTAGGACGTATCCCTTAACATCTCCACCAAATTTCAGTCGTTACATGTTTCACTTAAGCAAAATATTCTCATTATTAGTGTTATTTTGCCCTTTAACCGGTCATTATAACGGAACTATTTGGCCTACGATATTGACTTAGGTACCGTTAAATAGACAATTCGATTAGAAACAAAACTTCCATACATCACATTACTGTAGGAATACCAGTAAGAATGCTATTAAGGAAAAACGCATAATTCGCCCATAAGTAGGCAAATTACTATAACTTCCCCCACTGCAAAAAATACGAAAACTCAGATTTAGACTTAGGGCACGTTGCTTAACATCTCTAAAAAATTTCAGCCATTACGCGTTTCACTTAAGCAAAATATTCTCATTATTAGTGCTAGTTTGCCCTTTAACCGGTCACTATAACGGAACTATTTGACCTACGATATTGATTTAGGTACCGTTGAATAGACAATTCGATTAGAAATAAAACTTCTACACATCACTTTACTGTAGAAACAACAGTAAGAATGATATTAAGGAAAAACGCAAAATTCCACTATAAGTAGGCAAATTACAATAACTTCCCCCACTCCCACAAATACGAAACCTCAGATTTAGACTTAGGGCACGTTGCTTAACATCTCCACCAAATTTCAGCCATTACGTATTTTTTTTAAGTAAAATATACCCGATTACTGTACTATTTCTTTAATTATAATTCTGAGCTTGTGTGAAATTTTAAGAAGCATTTAACACATAATCCTGTATCACATTTGATGCATTTAGTCCGAGTTTGGCTTTTGCAGGGCGGATATGCACATCTTCTTCGATTGCATTTCGCAACATAATGGCCAATTACATCATACGTGCAACATTCGGAAGACTGTGGTATGTGCTACCCAAATCTGATGAGCCACAGTCGTACAATAGTAGGTTGCAATATCCCTACGGAACTGTATTTGGGTGACTTCCCCGACTTTATTTGTAATATCCAAACATTTTCATCATCCGACATGATAGGTTCAAGATATTCAACCGCCTCATGTAATTTCATTCTGCATAAGAAATATGCATGAAAAAGAATGGATTGAAATTGCTTTCTTTAAAAAATAACGGATAAATGCTCATTGTGAAAATTGAATTTTGGTAAGTTACTTTTACACACTTTTTTTTGCTCTGTACCGAGACAAGCCTTTCGAAGTACTGACTCAAAGCTTTTGTGGACAAACATGTCCTTCAAACTCCTTGAAATTCAAAAAAAATCAAGATGAATAATTATCACGGTTGATTCAGCGCTTGAAAATAATGTTGCTTATACGCAACTTTGAGCGTTTACAGGGTGTAGTGTGCATGCACATAGACCACCCAGAGTAAAGGATGATGCACACTTGAGAGCAACAAGGATAATTCCGAAGAAAGTCCCATTGTTCAGACCAGATACGTCAAAGGAGTAATTTGACTCTTTGACGAGGTCTCGTACGTGTCTGAGTTTATTATTTAGTGCATCGTATGTTAGTCTCCTGGATGGAATACACGTCCATATTTTAAAGGTGTTTGTGGGTGCGCTTTAGAAAATGATGCATTTGATTGTGAAAACGATCATCGGACTTGGACTCTAAATCCTCAGAAACGAATTTTCAGCATAAAATTAATTTTCACAAAGTGAAAATTATTACAAATGCAGTAAAACATATTGAAAAAATATAAAAAAAAATAAAATTAAAAATAAATTTTTTAATAGGTTTCCGCCAATGATGCCATATGGCATCACTAAAATGTATTTAGTGTTACTACCTATAAAACTACCGTTATTGCAAATTTTTTTGCTATTCTAATCTATGCTACTCTGGCTTTTGTTTAGCACAAATTGTTCTGAGAAAATCAGGTCGCAAGTATATGATTTTTGAAATTTTGTGGAGTCTTACCCGCAAAAATCGCATATTTTTATAAAAAATTTCACGACACTTTTTTTTTCTGCTCCCAATGGCACAAATCTAACTAAATACTAGCCAGGAACATTGGAATAGATAGAAGAAACATTACTTAGTGTAACAAAGAAAAAAACAATGTTGAGGATGTTACAGGGTGTCAGTGGCGCGCTCCCAAATATGAGGCTTTTACTGATGCCATATGGCATCATTGGCGGGGAATGGGTTAACTAATCTTAACCTAGATATGTCATTTCTATCCAATAGTCCAGTTTAAAATAAATTATTTAAAGGTTGTACACTTACATAAAACTTCGTTTCATTTCGAAACATCCATACAATATACGTACATCACCGTCACCGTTTTTTCAGTCACTTGACTTCTTGGCATTCAATAAACGTACATCATCATCGTCACCGTTTTTTCAGTCACAAAATTTCTTCGTAGTTGATGTTGTTTGTTTCCGACCACATATATTATGTACTGTAACGTCTGCTTCCGGCTGACTCCTGACTGTCGTCACACACTTTTTTTCTTCCTGTAAATGTATACTAATTTTCTTCCATTCAATTGCACATACACACATATTTCTCCAGGAAAATTGCAATTTTAGGGGTGACGAGCGTAGCGAGCAGGGGGCGAAGCCCCCTAGTTTTATTTAATTTTCACGTCAATTAAAATTTTTAGGGCTTGCTATGTATTTTTTTTTATATGCTTTCATAAAGTATTTTTCCCACACATATGTATGACTTGTGTTTAATCCCCATTCTTTTCCTTCCGTTTTCACATAAGTTTCGTTACATATTTGTGTGAGGTTTGGTTAGAATAACTGCACAAATAGAAAAACAAATTCAAACTTTTTTTGGTGGGAGGGGGGATGGCCCCATAGTACGAAACTATTTGTTTTTACATATTGTAGCAACTATTTATTGAAACTTTCGCGAACGTTTAAATGATTTTATTGATATCGTAGATTATACTCTACGGTGCTGCGATGTAACGCGTGCTAGAGTTGGAACCAGAAGGGATCCCCACTCACATGTGTTCTACTAAAAAGCCCTTGCCAAGTGTAGGTTAATTGCCCGATTTGGCTACCAATTTTGGCTGCACTCGGTAAAATATGCAAGAATTTTTTTGTACTTTCGATCAAAACACATTGTAAAAACAAATATATGTATTCGTAGTATGAGTGCATCCCTCCTCCCACCAATAAAAGTTTTCTAAGAATTTGTTTTTCTGTTTGTGTAGTTATTCTAACCAAACCTCACACAAATATTTAACGAAACTTATGGAAAACGGAAGTAAAAGCCCTAGAAGAGTGAAGGGGAGCCGAATCTCGGCCGGGCCCGAAATTAACCTCGGTCTCGTGTTTTTTTTTTCATTCTTTATTATAAAAAAATTATTTACTAAATAAAACTCGTTTAAAAATTGTGGAAACGTAAATTGACTAAAAGTTAATATTTTGTGTCTTTTTTTCAATTGGAAGTTCTATCATTCTTTAAAAAACACCCTCTACATTTAAATGAGATTGCAATGCGTTGAGTGGTATTAATTCGTTCAAATACAACATGTTAAATAGTGTGTATTCCAGTGCACTGCGGCGGGATACTCAAACCAATGAAAAAGCCAAAAAGTATTAAATCATACCAGCCGCAAACACTATATTCCCCACGCCACTGCTAACTACATACTAATAAAAGCAAATTGTTCTCTTTATTTTCAGTTATTTCGCTTCCTTATTCATTGCTTGGCATCCATTCGGAAAGGTTTTTGACGATATTTAGATCTAGGGAATATGGTAGTCAATCAATTATGTTTGTGGATTGGTCTTTAAACCAATCTTTTATCTGCCTTGCTTCGTGAATGCGGCCCTTATCTTGTTAAAATATTGAAGGCGTTGTATGCAGTAATCTACACTACATTAAAAGAACATTTTTATAATCCTGGGCGCTCTAAATACCGCTGATTAAGCCCAATAGTACCAAGATGTTCAACCTCAACATAGAAACTTGGTGGATTAGACAAAAGAGTGGAAGCGCATCATTTTCACTGACGATAAAAATCAATCTCGTCGGTCCAGATGGGTTTAGGTGTTATTTTCACGATTTGAGCAAGAATTAATTAATTTTGTAGACGTATCACTCAAGAGTAAGGGGGTTGACTATCTCGATGTGGAAGACCGGCATACTTCCTAGATCTGAATATCATCAAAAATGTTTGGGGATGGATGACAAGGAAGCTATATATCGGTAGACAGCAGTTTAATGACCCTGAGGAGCTGTTACAAGCAATTAGGAGAGCTTGGAACGAAATTAATTTAAATTACCTTCAAAAATGTTAAACTTTTTGAACTCAAATCACCAGAAGTTCTACTCATTACTAGCAACATTTTCCAGAATAAAATTATCTTTTTATACCGTTATTTTGTGTTTTATTCCACTGGAACTAGCTAAATGTCTTTCACGTTGGTACCGTTTTTAAGAATTGTCGCAAAAAAAATCGTAACGAGACTTCGGATTTCAGACCTTGTGCTGTTAAAAGAACAAGCAGCAAATATTGTCTCTACGTTTGAACAAAATACCATTATTACTTTCCGACATCTGCCATTTTTCAAGTGGAACTATTCTATTGATTGGGAGAGGGTATATTGAAATGTATACATACATACATATTCGCTTTGGTTTTCTGAATTGGAAATTTATATAAAAACATTTTTTTTTTTCAATCCGGGAAAATCTGTACTTGTTTTTGTATATCGCAGTAAAAAATAAATCAATAACGAATTCGTTACGAATCATTTGGTTTGACGGGTATACATATTTCCAGTTCAGAAAACCAAAGCGAAATATATTCTAAAATCGTTTATAAGCAATTCGCAAAATAATTAGCAAATCTAGAAACATATGTTTTCGATTCGTAATCGAATGCAATTTTAGTCCGCACAATGAATCAAAAAACAATCACTTATGAATTCAAAACCGATTCGCTGCTATTCAGATTCAAACAGTTTTGAATGCAATCGAGGATTAGGATTGAGGTTACACCATGTACGAACTACTACAGAAGATGGGTTAAAAACAATGTTTACTTGTTCTTCCGTCTGGGAGCAAAGTATCCAATGCATTAAGTGGGTAGCCGGAACACGTTATATTACTGTATCGCCAAAATTCCTTAGAGGATAGTTCAAGCATCTCGCGAAATACTTCAGAACGTCCGAGTTTACATGCCAGAGTTAGCGGAGTTAAGCCTGCATTGTTAACAATTCCATTTCGGGCTGGGTGGCGTGGATGACGTAAGGCATATCCAAACATATCCTGCAAATGAGCAAATATTTATTTATTTATTTAATTCAATTGTTACAAACAGGAATCATGTTCCCTAAAAAGTAACATTAAGATCAATATTCAACAAATTCTAACACAGTAGTACTAATTTGCATAATTCCATTAATGAAGATAAGAATAATTAAAAAATAGAACAAAAAAAAAGAAAGAAAAGAATTTTTTAATTCTTTTCTTTCTTTTTTTTTTCTTTCTTTTTGAAATTGATGAAGAGTATGCAAATTAATAAATACATTCTTGAAATTATAAGTTAGATATAAAAAAAACCGGTATTTACAATCAACTTGTTAGGTTAGGCTGTTTAATGTGATTTTACTTAAAACAAGTCGCTTTAAAGAATGTAAGGAATTGGGTAAGGGACCAAGCTCAAGCGTGTCATAATAACGCATGGACCTTACCAGAGGCGAGTTCATATAAACAGCAAGTTGGCTGAAGAGATGCTCGAAAATAGCCAACGACCGTGTGTTGTATGATGATACTCGAAAATTATTGTCGTTGGAAAGAGATGAAGGAAGATGACCTCGGCAAATTTTGAACAAAAAGCTAAAATCGAAGTATTTTCTTCTATCGATCGATCTAATCGATCGGGGTAAGAACGGTACGGAATGTTAAGTTTAAAGAATAACGACTTAATAAATTTTCGTTGAACGGACTCTAGATCGTCAGATGTCCCCGATGAAGATGCTCCCGTCGTTGGGGTAAGAGACCATACGACTGAAGCATACTCTAAAATGATTTGACGAGAGAGACAAATAAGTTCAAAGCGAAACGTTCCGATTTAAAATTAGATGTGCTACGCAAAACGAAACCAGAAAGCTGAGAAGCTTTTTTGACTAGGTTGGAATAATGCTCCGTAAACTTTAATTTCGGATCAAAATTAACACCTAATGGTTGAATTACATCACCCGCGTCAGCATGGGCATCGGCATCAGCAGAAAAATTTCAATTTAGAACACACGCATTTGCCTTTGATGACCCACAATGACAGCAGCGGCAGAAGCATCGGCAGAAGCATTTTTCTGCTTCTGCCGCTGCTGTCATTGTGGGTCATCAAAGGCAAATGCGTGTGTTCTAAATTGAAATTTTTCTACTGATGCCGATGCTGACGCGGGTGATGTAATTCAACCATAAGTCCTTTATCATCATCAATGTGGCACGATAGCCCGACGTCGGGCCTTGGGCGCCTGAATCGTTGACCTCCAATTGTCGCGGTTACGTGACCTTGTCCTCCAGTTTCGGAAGCCCAGCAGCTGGTGGGCGTCTTCACCTATGGAGTTCTCCCAGCGAGCTCTCGGTCGTCCACGCAACCTCGCTCCGTCAATTCGTTGTGCGTTCATAACTTTCTTTGGCATGCGATTGTCGTCCATCCGTTGTACATGCCCCGCCCATTGCAGACGTTGAAGCTTCACGATTTTCGATACTTCCAGCTCATCGTACAATTGATACAACTCATGGTTGTATCGGATACGCCATTGGTCTCGCCCGCGAACGGCCCCGAAAATCCGCCGAAGGACCTTTCGTTCGAATCGGTCAAGCAAAATTTCGGAGGCTTGGGTAAGGGTCCATGTTTCGCAGCCATAACATAGCACGAGTCGGATAATCGTTTTGTACACGCGGAGCTTCGTGTTCCTGTGCGCAAGTTTCGAATTAATTATAGGGAGGACCGAGAAATATGTCTTATTGGCTAGTTGTATCCGTCGCTTAATTTCGTCGGTCTCGTTGGCGTCCTTCGATAAGTTACAACCCAGATAGTTGAAGTTGTCTACATACTCGATATTAAGGTCCCCCACTGTGATGCTTGAATTTGCTGGCGTTCCGCTGCTGTCCATATTCATGGCTCGAATTACATACTCCAAAGCCAGGTTGAAGAGCGTCGGCGCCAGCCCGTCGCCCTGTTTAAGTCCAGTACGAGTTTCAAATAGGTCAGTGAGTCGGTTCTGCACTTTGACCTGCGAGACGGTATTAGTCATCGTCATCCTTGTGAGTCGCACTAACTTTGCCGATATACCAAAATTCAGCATAATGTTGTACAGTACACTTCGGTCGATAATGTCGTATGCCTGCTTGAAGTCGACAAAGATTTGGTATACGTCGATGTTGTATTCCCAGCACTTTTGGAGTAGTAGCTTCACTGTGTAAAGCTGATCGGTCGTTGGACGACCAGGTCTGAAGCCGCCTTAATACTCGCCAATGATTTGTTCTGCGTACGGATTGATTGTCTTTTCAAGAATTTTTGATAAAATCTTATAGGCCGTACAAACTAATGATATGCCTCTGTAATTCTCACACTTCAGCTTGTCACCCTTTTTGTGGATTGGGCAGATTATGCTTTTGCGCCAATCTTCGGGGATTACCTCGTCGTTCCATATTTTCAGCAGTAGCACGTGTACAGCGTTGGTCAGGCACGTTCCACCATGCTTCAGCAGTTCTGCTTGGATCTCGTCAGCGCCGGGCGCTTTATTATTTTGGAGCGACTGTATGGCAAGACTCACCTCCTCTACTGTTGGGGGTAGAACGGGAGGGCCTGGTTCGGCTAACTGCTCAAGAGCTCGCTCCGCGGGGGATGTTGATGATGCATTGAGGAGCTCTTCAAAATGCGAGGCCCATCCAGCGCCCGCTCTAAGGGGGGGGGCAAGCCGGGCGGTCGCCCGGGGCGCCAAATTTTAGGGGCGGCTTTTTGGCTAGAACTCGAAGAAAAAAAAATATAAAAGCCAGAAGGAAAAATTCAATATCAATTTCCATTAAGTGGAAACGAAACCTACAGATTAAATAAATAGTTGAAAGTTGTGTTTTGAAGAAACAAAGTCCTTGAGAGCCAACAATTAATAGAAGGTGCTGCATTTAGAATCCTAAAATGCTTGCCTAGTAAGAGTTGCGTAATTGTACGTCTGTGATGCTAGCCCCCGCCCTACTTCCGAAGTTATGCGCTATTGAAGTTTTACTTTAAAACTGAAATTGGAGATTTATAATATAATTTCATCCTCCAATTGAACATTTAATACCTCTTCTTTTGACCAGCATTAAGGATTATATTTCATCTTTCTATGCATGATCCCTTAGCGTTAGTCTTACCAAAGGGGAGATCCATCTAATTTTTAAATAGAGGACGAAAGTACCTATAGAACGTAATCTTATTATTGAGTTTATATGCGAAACGTCCACTTTAATTTCCGAAAGTAATGTCTAAAACTTTATTTTAGTCTATTGAATCGGAGGAGAGCACGTCCCCTAAAAAAATATTAATCATCCGGAGAAATTGATATCAAATGAGAAATAATGATTCGTATAAACACTAAACACATAAAAGCGATTAAAACAAAGTCTCCTGAGAGAAATTGCATACCCCTGCAAAAGTTTTGGAAACTTCTATAAACCTTTGGCGGCAATTTGACTTCAATTCACCCGATCTCCTCGTGGATGGATCGCCTCAGTTCGTTCCCATTGCATTGATTCATCTATAGCATTTAAAGGTCAAACTTCGAACAAAATTGTTTGGGTTTCAGCAAGATGAGGGATGGAATCACAGTACACATTACCAGAGCCGCAGTAGCAGTACTTCCTTTTTTTCGGACATGCTTAATCAGGACTAAGCTTGATTCCCCCGATTTAGCTAGCTCTGATCTTCTTCTTAATAAAAATTCTCAGTAAGGGCGTAGGCTGGATTTTCTAAACATTTTTTCAACATCATGCCCTAGCCCGGAATTTTTTTAGTGGGTCGGAGGGTATGTCATTTCCATTAAACTATATGACAACAAAAATATTTTTAGAAAAAGGGTTAAACATTTGAGAAAGATAAATCCAGAGCGACCTTTTTCCTTTTAACGATAAATGGCGTCTACATGAGTTTCACTCTTTCTTGATTACATCACATGACCTTTGTCACAAAAATATCCCTTTCAGACGAAATGTTTTTAAATCGATTAACTTCCCAAAGGAAACTTCGTGTGAGAAGGCCTTTATTCTAATGTTAAAACATGGCGGACAGCAAAAACTCTATAAAGTATACATTTAAGCCCAGAAGTAATGGAGTGATGAAACACGGACAATATAGGCTTTTTGGCGGCGAAATATTTTCTTGAATGGAGTTGGTTGGGCAACATGATCGGAAACATAGGTGGTTAGGATCCTCACAAAGAGAACTTAGAATGTCACTTGGGGCATAATTTAAGTTTCGAAAGGCTAGGTCACGCAAACGCGGATAGGATATGGATATGATGATGTTTATGACATCTACATACATGTGGGTGTTCAAGCTTCGGATATTAAATGCCTAAAACTGCAGTCTCAATAGAATTGTGCGGATGATACTTTTAGAATCCCTGTCTCGGAATAACCGAGACCACCAGACTGAAATCTTTCTTAAAATTGCGATTGAGACCAGGCGCCAACTGACACCACCAACACGCAGATTTGTAGCACTGAAATTTTCATACGTAGAGCATCGATTCTTTATGAGGTAATACAGCAGTAAGACAAAAATGTATCCTTGATCAACCGACAGACAGGGGGAGAGAGGGTCAAGCGCCACTTCCCGCCCTGCCTCCCCAACCTCCTGGGCTACAACTATGGTTCTCAAGATGTCGCATTTATGAAAATAAACCACGGACGTTCCGCACTGAAGAAATCCGACTAACTGAAGTTTATCGGCTGCGTAGTCTGCAAGGATGTTATGGGAAACTACTCATCTACTTCAACGACGTACATATTACCTACTATCAATATGCCTGGTATATCACCCAGGGGCGGCAATTTGTCCTCTTGCCGGGGCGGCGTAAGTGCTAGAGCGGGCACTGGGCCCATCGTTTGTTGACGCTTTCGATGTCGCTGATGATGTTACCATCCTTGTCCTTACATAGGCTTGTCCTGGGTTGATATCCGTCCTTGATATTATTTATAAGTTTGTACGCCTGTCTAATGTTCTTACTGGCTAATCTTTGGTTTATTTGCTGCAACTGCTCGTCAAAATGTTTGCGTTTCTTACGTCTAATTAACCTATTAGATACTCGCCGAAGTTCGTTGTATCTTTCTTTCTTGGCTCGGGATGCGCGTTGTGTGTATTGGCGATAGGCTTCATTTTTCGCCTCAATCGAGGCCCTGCATTCGTCGTCGAACCAGTCTGCTCGCCTGCGCCGGCCTTTATAGCCCACGACCTCTTCTGCGACCCCCTTGATGCTGTCTTTGAGCTCCTCCCAGAACTCATGGATGCCTAGATTATTGATGTTATCAAGCATGGGCGACAGTTTTTCCTCAAGTGCTGTAGTATACGCAGCCGCCGTGGCGTCATCAATCAAATTGTCAACCTCGAAGATCTTGGCCGGGTTGATTCTCGTTAGATGCACCGAAGAGATTCTGCACCTGTAGGTCGTCTACACCAAATAGTGATCGGTGTCGCAGTTGGCTCCTCGATAGGATCGAACATCTAGGACATTAGAAGCCCATCTCTTGCTGATCAGTACGTGGTCGATCTGGTTCACGGTGTATTCATCTGGAGACTTCCAGGTCTGCTTATGGATTCGTCGATGAGGGAAGCATGTAGAGCTTATGATCAAGTTTCTGCAGCTCGCGAAGTCGATAAGTCGCTGACCGTTGTTGTTGTTTTCGTCGTGGAGGCTATGACCACCAGTAGTTCCCCTATGCCAGCTTTCGTTTCCGACTTTGGCGTTAAAGTCTCCTAGCAGCAGCTTGACGTCGTATGATGAAAGTGAGTCGAAGAGTGTTTCTAGGTCGTTGTAGAACTCGTCCTTAATTGCGTCTTCTTTTACTTCTGTAGGGGCATGCGCACTAATGAGCCAGAGATTAGCGAAACGGGTCTTAATGCGGATCGCACACATCATATGGAAATATAAGTGGAGATGGTTTTAATGAATATATCATGACATTACATTTAGATATATTTAGATGCAAGTCATTGGAAGCGCACCATGAATGAAGGATGCCAAGATCGTTTTGAAGCATACGACAGTCAGAAACATTAGACACCGCTGTGAAAAGCTTGCAATCATCTATAGCAAACATTCACATTTTAAAAGAGATGACAGGTCATTGACAAAAAATAGGAAAAGGAGAGGGCCGAGGATTGAACCCTGAGGAACACCAGAAGTTGGACAGAAAGAAGATGAAAATATACTTTTAAATACGACATACGAAATATGAAAATAGAGCCAAAACGTGAGGTCATATTAATATAGAGAGTTTCCGGGAATTACATGATTTACAAAACGCACACAATTTTAAAATTACCACCAAAAACAAAAATGTGTTTTTAATGTAAATTTGTTATAAAGTTGAAAATTTAAACCGACTAGTTGGCCGATATTATAAAATCGAAGGCACCCAACCGTCCAGAATCCTACGGGACATTTTACAAGTTTTTACCGCATTAAGAATCGTCCCAAACTTGTATCGTCAAACATCCAAAGTGTTCCGCAGGTCTCGCCTTTCTATCAAATATATATGCATTCTCTGTTCAAAGCATGTATTAGTGAATGGGCTTGTCCAGATTGTTTCCTTTTTCGTTCGTCTTCATCATTTTGACAATTGAAACTTGGGATTAGAGAAATTCAATATTGACAAGGGCACAGACAAGTTATTCATATGTGTAGTTATTAATATGTGACAAGGATTACCAATATTGAATATGTCAAAATCGAAGAGGAATGGATGGAAAATTGCAACCCACTCAAATCGGGTTTGCTATCGTCTTTACTTTGAACATTTTTATAATTAACTATTTGGGAGGATAGGAAGCCAATGACAATTTCTCAGGAAGCACTTTTTACCATAGACAACATTGTGTGGGGAAACGGAACAGTTGCGTATTTTCCGCAAACATGTTTGCCATCCTGATCCCCTAACTGCCATTCTGCGGATCAGAAATAGTGTCCGGTTGTTTTCGTTAACATATTCCACAAAGCCAGACAAAGGAAAAGAAGCGGAGATTATTTCTGATCCGCAAAATGGTAGTTAGGGGATCTGAATGGTAAACATGTTTGCGGAACATACGCAATTGTTCCGTTTCGTAACCCCACTCATTGAGCACTTTTACCTATAAGTATTAAATTTCTAAGAATATACATATTTTCAAACCACGCATAACGCGAATTGATATTGCAAATGTGGAGGAGTAGGAGTGTGTTCCGGAATTAACTATAGTCGTAGCTGTAGTCATCGCATGACTATTTTCGTAGTCATGAGCGTTGTGAGAGGGCTCTCAGGAGAACATAATATGGAAATGTCACAACAGCCGTTGAATTCAAAAATATGTTTACCAAAAACAATGTATAACTCGATGGCATTCATAATTAGTGTTTACATTCATGGAAATCAAACAAAGTGTACAGTTTATTAACTTTAGTGTCGATTAGAAAGCAAACATTGCCTAAATAGTAATTAATAATCGCAACATTTGATAATAACATCAACAACCGAACTGGCATAACCTCACATACTTGAACTGGCCAACGGACATTTTCCATAGCTATCCATAGACCATCTCGAGAGTGCGAGTGAAAATAGCTATCAACGACAGTGGACCATTTGAAATGTGAAAGGTCAAAAGTTGACTCGGAGAAATAGCTATTTGTGACTATTGGAGTTTTGGAACAACGGAAAGTGAATATTAGTAACTATTTTCACTCAAATCGTATAAATGGAACGTGCTCCAAATGTATTATATCTTCGCGCCTCATTTGAATTTGAACAATGATTAATGTATGTTGATGTATCTAGTTATCATTGCAATTGTATATATCCACTGCCATAAGTAAACAATGAAATGTAGACTGATAATTTCCCATAGCACGAGCTTTGCTTCTTGTGGGATAGCCGATTTAAAACATAATTTAAATTTAGTATTATTATTTATTATTACAATTAATTTTATTACTATTAATCTTGAATTGTTATGTAAAACGTTTTGGCAATAAATTGAATTGAATTGAATTGAATTGAAATCTAGATAGACAGGCCGGATTATCAGCTGATCTGTCAGTGGTCATGCAACACTAGTAGTGCCATGGTTGGTCATGGTCCGCGCTTAGTACTGCCAAAGTACCGCTCAGTACAATCCACAAATTGTCCACAATCCAAATATCAGTGGCTGTCAGCCTGTCATTTCGTGTGACTTGCTATGATATACACATGCCAGTGCGTTGATTTTTGGGATAAATATGGTAAGTACGATGTTGATGTATACTATTTTACCACTTGCACATCAAAAACACATTAAAGCAAACCATAACCTTTGTTTCGTAATAAACGCTCGGCATATTTAAACTTTTGGGTTCAGAAGCACTGGAGGTTGTGGGCTTTACAAATGTCAACTGTCACTGGTCACGAACGCACTTTGTCCACTTGTAGACGAACAAATTTCTGCAATTCGGCCTGTCTATCTAGATGGCAGTGATCTATCTGAAAAATCATTGACAAGTCGACATGTTTATTTTCTTGCTCCAGCTCCTGATTTCGCCATCAAGGATACAACAACTTGGCGACGAGGTGAAGCAGTAATCTTACTACACTCGATAGAATATCATCAAATACGGAAAGTGTAACTCAGAACTGAATCTGTTCGAGGTGAGAATTTTTTCAAATTGAAATTTCAATCGTCGTATCAATATAGAACGAAATTAAATCAAAATGGACTCTGAGCAATTTAACCAGTTCGCCAAGCTTCAACAAGAAATGATGTCCGCGATGGTGAAACAACAGCAGGATATTGCAACAACACAAAAAGCTGTTGCCGAAATGCAAATTAATCCTGAAACGGCACCAAGGTCAGGACAACGACTCACAGCGTTACTGCCACAATTCGATCAGAAAAGGAAGAATGATTTCGAAATTATAAGTTGAGATTTGAAAATTAGAAAAAATTGTAAATTATTATTAAATTCAAAAGTTCAACTAGGGGGCTTCGCCCCCTGCTCGCTACGCTCGCCAACCCCCGGGGCCGAGGCTAATTTCGGGCGCGGCCGAAATTCGGATACCCTTCGCTAGGGCTAAAAGTTTTTTCGGGCGTACCTATGACTCCTCATTCTTTTCGTCTTGACAAAAGTTTTGGGCTTGGTTGAAATAAGTAGGCAAATAAAAATATTTACTCGGAAAATTTTATTGGCGTTGCCGGAGCATGACCCCACAGTACGATTCCATTCGTTTTGAACTTTTTAGTTGCTTTGATAAAGACACATTAATTCAAGGTTTTGTGAAATTGGTGTAAAAAAATGTTTCTTAGAAGAACCGATATGGGGGCTTTGGTTTGTATGGCAGCCCCATGACCCCATGGTCCAATTTGATTCAATCTTACATATGTTTTGTGTCATCAATAGAAATACATTTGTGTGAAATTTGGTTGATTTTGGTGCACAAATGAAAAACTTTTTCTTAGAAGATCCTAATTTGGGGGGTTGGATTTGTATGGCAGCCCCATGACGGCATGGTCCGATTTAATCCATTCTAGCATATATTTTGTGTTATTTTTAGAAACACATTTGTGTGGAATTTGGTTGAAATTGGTACACAAATCAAAAAGTTTTTCTTAGAAAAACTCAAATTGGGGGGCTAGGTTTGTATGGCAGCCCCATGACCCCATGGTCGGATTTGATCCAGTTTTACATATGTTGTGTGTTATTAACAGAAACACATTTGAGCGAAGTTAGGTTGAGATTCGTAAACAAATAAAAAAGTTTTTCTCAGAAGAACCTAAATGGGGGGTTTAAGTTTGTATGGCAGCCCCATGACCCCCTTGTCCGATTTAAGCGATTCAAACATACAAACAGCCTGCAACAATAAAAAGCATGTGTACAAAATTTCAGCTCTCTAGCTTTTATAGCGGCCGAGAAAAACGCACTGCAACAGACGGACAGACGGACAGACGGACAGACAGACAGACAGACGGACATCGCCGAATCGACTCCCCAAGTCATGCTGATCATATATGTATACTTTTTATATGGTCGGAGATGCCTCCTTCAATGCGTTACAAACTTCATGACAAAGTTAATATACCCTTTCACTCTATGAGCGAAGGGTATAATAATTTAATAATTCAATAATTCAATAATGCAATAATTCACTAATTCAATAATTCAATAATTCAATAATTCAATAATTCAATAATTCAGTAATTCAATAATTCAATAATTCAATAATTCAATAATTCAATAATTCAATAATTCAATAACTCAATAATTCAGTAATTCAATAATTCAGTAATTCAATAATTCAAAGATTCAAAATATTGAAAAGTTTCAAGATTCAGAAGATTTATATTGATTACGGCGGACCACTTCAAAATTATAAATTTTTAATCGTCGTTGCCGTGCAATTGATACAACCGATGATCTTTTTTTACTGGTATTTTCCGTTATTCACTTAGCATGTATTTATAATAAAAAATTGCTTACATACTACATACACATTATATAAACTCTCTATGGTAAATAGTCTAAGCAAATTGGACCAAAATATGGCCATCGAACGGCAAAAATCCTACATCGGAAATTTTTTTTTGATTATGGTTGGGGATGGTTCCGAGATGATGGCATAAAAAGTCCCAACCGATTGGGGGTCTGCAACCTTAAAAAAGAGGGGAAAGGGGAGTTTTTTCGTTTTTTTTTTTTCGATTATTTCAAAAACGGGTAGAGACACTCAAAAATGGTCTGAGGACGAAAAAAAACGGGAGTAGAAAATACCAAAATAACCCGGTTAACCGTTCAGAAAGTATTGGTTTTCAGATCAACCGTCCGGGTTATATGAACAAAAGCTTTAATTGAACCGACCAAATTCAATGAATGGATTGGTTGAATGAACCACATTTTGGTTGATTCAACAAAAGCTTTGCTCTACAGGGTGGGCCAAAAGTAATCACTCTATTGTTAATCGCTGTAACTTTTTTCCTTCGTTTTTTTTCTTTCATTTTTCCTAATTTCTGAAGTAAACAAACGTAGAATACGAACTGTCAAGCCCTAAATCGGTTTACTCCTAATGGCCAGTCAATAAACCGAAAAATAAGGCGTTAGGTCGCAAAAAATTGCTCGGCTCTGGTTTTTTGCGATATTGTTAGGATAGATACCAGAAGTGTACCACCAAGTTTGCAACTTCGAAAAACCTGTGCTAACCCCATGACCCTCAAAAGACCTTGTAATTTTCGGACTTTTTTCATATTTTTGTTTGTAATTTCTAAAAGGTGTTTCCTACAAGTAAGTTGTCCACTGCACTGTTAAACCTAAGAAATTCTTCTTTAATTTGAGTGTAACCCCAGCTTTGTAGGCACAAAGGATCCCAAGATACAGCACTTTAAACATTGTTTTTTGAAAAAAAGTTCGAAATTGTAATTTCAGTTATGTTCCGAGCTGAATATCGGCTTAAATGCGCATTTTACAGAGAAAGTCATGTGGCATGAAGTTATAAACCAGTTCCTTAGCTGTATATATGTCGGAACGAATGGAATCAGACCATGCGGTCATAGGGCTGCCCCTGAAAATTAGGTTCTTCTAAGAAAAACTTTTTTCATTATGTACCAATACTAACCAAACTTCACCCAAGTATGTTGCTGGTTAAGCCTAAAAAAATATATAGGAACGGATGAAATCGGAAAACTACGTTATAGGGCTGTCATACAAACCAACCTCTGGAAATTAGGTTCTTCTAAGAAAAACTTTTTTCTTTATGGACCAATCTTAACCACCCTTCCCCCAAATGTGTTTTTTAGTAAAGCTTCAAAACATATCTAGAAACCGATGAAATCGGAACACTAGATCATAGGGCTGTCATACAAACCAACCCCTGATAATCAGGTTCTTCTAAGAAAAACTTTTTTCTTTATGAACCAATCTTAACCAAACCTCACCCAAATGTGTTCCTAGTAAAGCCTCATCTAGGAATGGATGGAATCGGAACATTACGTCATAGGGCTGTCATACAAACCTCCTAAAATACAATTTCGGACTTTTTTACAAAAAAGCACATTTTTTCAAGTGCTGTATCTTGGGATCCTTTGCACTTACAAAGCTGGAGTTACACTCAAATTGAAGAAGATTTTCTTAGCTTTAAAAGTGCAGTGGACGACTTACTTGTAGGAAGCACCTTTTAGAAATTACAAACAAAAATATGAAAAAAGTCCGAAAATTTTGAGGTTTTTTGAGGGTCACGGGGTTAGCACAGGTTTTTCGAAGTTGCAAACTTAGTGGTACACTTCTGGTATCTATCCTAACAATATCCCTAAAAACCAGACCCGAGCAATTTTGTGCGACCTAAAATCGGTAATTGACTGGCCTAGAAACGCTGGCAAATTTGTTTCGAAGAAGAGGACGATTTTTCATAAAAAATCATCATGAGCGATGAGGCTCATTTCCATCTGAACGGCTTCGTGAACAAACAGAATACTCGTTTCTGGGGAACCCAAAATCTACGTATCACCTACGAAGAGCCATAACACCCGCTCAAAGTTACTGCGTGGTGTGCTGTTCACGCTAAAGGAATCATCGGGCCGTTTTTCTTTGAAAACGCCGCGGGTCAAACGACGACTGTGGATGGCGTGCGCTACAGAGCCATGCTTAACGATTTTTTTCTTCCTAAATTGGAACTGGAGAACATGTGGTTCCAACAGGACGGTGTAACCGCGCACACTGCTCGAGACACAATCAATATTCTGAAGGAAACATTTCCGGGTCGGTTAATTTCTCGTTTTGGTGATTTGCACTGGCTGGCCAGATTACCCGATTTAGCTGTTACAGACTTCTTTTTATGGGTTCTTTTGATGTCGCGGGCTTACGTCAAGAAGCCTCAGACTCTTGAAGCCCTTAAGGAGAGTATTCGCCAGGAATGCGAATACTCTCGCCAGGGACGTAGACAGGGGAGGGGTCCGGACCCTTCCCGAAATGATTTCAATGAGCTCTGAAATTTCAGGGAACCGTAATTTATTAATTTTTTAACGAACAAATCTTAATATTATGTACAAATTACGAAATTTACATACAAAAACTTTCTAATTAAGCATTTAATAAAGCTCATATAGTATAGTGATTTTAGCTGAAAAAATGATGAAACCCAAACATCCAAAAAAAGAGCTGACTTTTGATGCCAAATTGTTCTATGGCCTGACGGCATTACACAGTAAAAAGTTAGACTTTTTTGCGCGTCATATTTGGGGGGGGGGGGGGGTGGCAAAGGGGTGAAATTAGGATTTTTCGCCAATATCTTGTTAACTGTAATATTTACAGCAAAATGTTCTGAGGAAGATTTAAACTACACAAAATTTCCTTTCTAATGATATATTATATCATATACCTTCTTTTGGCAAAATATACAGGGTGTCCAGCATTGGGTGGTCAATACTGTAAGGGTTGATAGCGCAACTTGTTTCAGCAAGAAAATTCCCAATACAATCGGAATTTTTTTTACCGTTACCTTGGTATCGCTCTTTTTGTGAAAGTCATCGAAAAGCGTGATTTGTCACGGAAAATCGTAATTTGCAGCACTCCTGATGATACCTCCCATACAAAATGACCGGAAAATTGCCTACGAGCAAAACTTTAATTTTGGTTGACTTGTTCCCTTATTTCTTAATAAACTAGTGGCATTGAATTTGAATAATTTGTATGGGAGGTACCCTTTGTTTTAATCCGATCGAAGTAATATTTGGTGGAGGGTCAGCCTTAACGTTTACCCACTGCCATCTAGATAGACAGGCCGAACTGCAGAAATTTTTTCGTCTACAAGTGGACAAGTGCGTTCGTGACCAGTGACAGTTGACATTTGTTAAGCCCACAACCTCCAGTGCTTCTGAACCCAAAAGTTTAAATGTCCCGAGCGTTTATTACGAAACAAGCGTTATGGTTTGCTTTAGTGTGTTTTTGATGTGCAAATGGTAAAATAGTATACATCAACACGTGAATTTAGATTTTAGCTCAAAACTCAATGGTTTGGTGGAAGCTTTCGTGAGTATGAAAAAGGAACTCATAACGATTTCCCATTGTTATGACGGTGACTAATCAACCATAAATTTAATTTATAATGGAAGTACCGGAAATGGCAAAATACTGGTTGTATAATGAAACAAATCAATTTTTGGACATTTCTGGGAATGCTTCTGTTAATATTCGTCGCATTGTTACTGGACCAGTATAATGAATCCATTTGTTGGATTAATACATACATATAATAAAAACGCTTTTGTGTTTTTGGAAATATATGAAATTCATGAAATATAATTTTGGTTATAATACATATATTAATATATTCTAATAGATATCCGGGAATGACGACACCCTGTCCAACTGACAATTTAAATATTAGAGCTTATTTAATAAGCTTAGTATTGACATCGAGAATGAAATTTTTATCCGCTGTCGTGGAATATGTGGGAAATTGAGAGTTCCAAAAGCTACAATCCGAAAACAAATCCCTAATTTTTTTTCCGCCATTATATGTATTTTTTCCCGGTCATTTCACTTTTCCAGGATGAAACTGATTGTAGCTTATGGGATTCCCCAGAATTCCCCACATATTTCACGACAGTAAGAATAAATTTTCATTGAAAAAATCGCAGCGGACAAAACATTCGCTTTCGATGTCAATACTAGGCTATATGAAGGAATTGGAGCTTATTATGATATAAACGCTGAATACCAATATATAGAAGAAGACCAATATTGATATTTTTTTAATACAATAGCGAAACAATAATCTTTTTACACTATAAGGAGGTTAGAAAGCCAACGTTCGAATTCAGCGAGGTGAGAATCAGGAAAATTTAGAATCACCCTATACGACGTTCCCCAATTTAACGGTAAAACCATTTCCAAAAATTATTAAGGCGCGAATTTTCACTAAATTCAGTTGTGTTCAGTGTCAAATCGAAAATTTTGAATTCAGTTTGTTTGAAATCCAAATTGTGCGTGCAAAAAACTTCAAAGTAAGAACTAATATTATTTATATTTAAAATTTCATATTTGTTCAGTTTCGTGCGGTGTATATATGATAGTAGACAAAATTAAAATTATTACACAGACGAGTTCTTCCCTGAAACTTCTTGTTTTAAATCTATAGAGCCCCCAGGATATCATAGTAGCGTCATACTTACCTGAAAGTGAACATCTAAATCGGGTAAAGCCATTTCCAGAAATTATAAAGGCGCGAATTTTCACTAAATTCAATTGTGTTCAGTGTCAAATCGAAAATTTTGAATTCAGTTTGTTTGAAATCCAAATTGTGCGTGCAAAAAACTTCAAGGTAAGAACTAATATTATTTATATTTAAAATTTCATATTTGTTCAGTTTCGTGCGGTGTATATATGATAGTAGACAAAATTAAAATGATTACACAGACGAGTTCTTCCCTGGAACTTCTTTTTTTTAAATCTATAGAGCCCCCTAGGGTATCATAGTAGCATCATACTTGCCTCAAAGTGAACATCTAAATTCACATCATGCACTTCGCAGACGCAGCTTTTTTTTAAGAAAAGATATTGTAATTTCAATGTGTATATTAAAAAGTCGTTGAATTGTCGCTCTATGACGGAAGATGTAGACATCCTGCTAGCGCACAGATATCGCCACTCATGCTGCTTTTTTACTGAAACTGTAAAGATATAAATATAAGTAATAAATAAAAGGAAAAAATGCGAATAATTATTCATCGTACTTACTTTATCTCAAAAATCAACGCGCCGGCATGTGTACATCATAGCAAGTGAGAGTGACACGAAATGACAGGCTGACAGCCACTGATATTTGGATTGTGGACAATTTGTGGATTGTACTGAGCGGTACTTTGGCAGTACTAACCGCGGACCATGACCAACCATGGCACTACTAGTGTTGCATGACCACTGACAGATCAGCTGATAATCCGGCCTGTCTATCTAGATGGCAGTGGTTTACCAAAATGTTTCCCGCCTGCTGTGATTCGGCGAAAAGTTACAGGCATGTCTTTTTTTTAAATGTTAATAGGGAGTATAGGGGAATGCTTTGTCGAGGCAGCCTGAGTCTCCGTGTGGGACAGCTATATATTGTTAGGAATAGTTATCCTAATTATAATGGCTCCAATTTAATTACTTCAGGAGCTAGAGCGCCAAATGTAACTATCAAAAAATCTAAATTACACCAAATGTTTTAAGGCCTAGTATATAATCTGCCAAGAGAAGGTATATGATATACTATATCATTAGAAAGGAATTTATTGTAGTTTAAATCGTCCTCAGAACATTTTGCTGTAAATATTACAGTTAACAAAATATAGGCGAAAAATCATAATTTCACCCCTTTGCCACCCCCTCACCCTCAAATGTGACGCACAAAAAAGTCGAACTTTTTACTGCGTAATGCGGTCAGGCCATAGAACAATTTGGCATCAAAAGTCAGCTCTTTTTTTTGTATATTTGGGTCTAGAGCTAAAGTCACTATACTAATAGTGAAAATTCAGTGTGTCTTGATACCCCTTCTTACAGATATTCTCAAAAGCAAATGTTCGTTTGTCCTCAGGGTATTTTATGATTCTCTGCTTGACCTTACCAACTGAAATGAAAACCAAGGAAGGGTTATCTTTTATCTGTCAGTCAACAATCTTCCATCCACTCACGAAGTCTGGTGGCAGTGTACTTTTTTGAATCGCCTTGGCAGAAACGTGCATTGATGAGAGAACAGCATCGCTCGGATGCAATTTTTGATTTTTTACGCATTTCTGAAAAGGAAATTCCGCGTTCCAAACAGCACAAGAGTTCCCGTTTGCAAAGTCCAAATTCCGGAATGGTGTCGAAATTGGGTTTTGGGTATCTTAATTTGCAGTCAGTTAAATTGTGTCACCTGGACCAAGGTGTCCGTACATAATAAAAAAATTAAAAAAGCTAAAAGTCTGGTTACTCATTTCATATTGGCTGCATTCAGCGAACGAAATTGACTGGAAACCCCCTGAAAATGTTACAAGAATTGCCCGCCACAGACCTCTTTCTCCGCAGAAAAGCCCTCATGTGGAATGAGAATCTAGTTGGAAGAGCACTTTTCTGCTACATTTTTCATTCGCTGTATGGAGCCAATTCTTAATAAAAGCTCTAGAATTGGAAAAAAAATATTTTCCTAGTAGGTAGTGAAGTTTTTTTTTCAAATCCCATTTACCAAGACGATGTCCCCATACCCGATATTAAGCCTCAATAGCTCTCTATTGATGCTTCCCGACTATGAGTGAGATCTATACAGAGCGGATGGATTTCTTCCATTAACTAACTCTAGAGGTGTCCATTTCGCCGTTTTGATTTTTGATGAAAGCTAATCTCTTCGGTCTTGAGCTGCCTAGATTTTTAAGCTCCTTTTAATCAACTCGTCAGTTGAAAGGAACCAAGGAAAGGTTATGCTCCCTGGAGCAATGCATCTTAATTTCCACGTGAGGTATAACCTTTTTAATGGCATTGCTCAGACAGGTAACTGCTACTCTCAGTTAAGATTAGGACTTCAAGTGCTTACCAAAGTTAATTCTACGCAGATTTTCACCGCCTCATCTCGACTAGTAATTTTCGGTATAAGTGAAGGAAAATAGACGTTTCAGGGAAGGATTTGTAGCATGATACTCACTAGATGATCTAAATTGAATTTTCGTTAATATTCAGGAGTGGTGTATAGATTGGAGACGGTTTCTGCCAACTTCATCCGGTACATATCGTGATCTAAATTGAAACTGTAGTGCGATTAGTATGCAGAGTCGCTGGTGGGTCAGCATTATCGGTGAAATGTGCTTGAAATCGAGCGTTGGACCCCTCCCGAAATATAATTGATGGAAAATGCCATAAAACGGGCCCGTATGGTAATCAACTGTGGCGGCGGCCACTTGACCGAAATAAGCAAAACCGAAGTTTCTTTTTATTAAGAAAAATACAGCAAAAGAACATCGGATGATTACTTTTGGCCCACCTTGTATCTGGCATATTCATTTCGTTTCGTCTATTAGTGTTATAATTGGCGTGGTATTTCTTAGTTTTCCTTTTAATTCTATTCTATTGCGAAGAAAATTTATGTTGTTAAAGTGGGTGTCCTCGGTGTGAACGCTGAACGGTGTGAATAACAAAAACAATATTATATGTGTTTTTTGTAGAATTGTGGAAATAGTGACGGCCTGGTTTGTTGTTAGCCAAACCAAGGACTTTTATCGTAGAATGGAAAGTGACACTAGCAGCCTAGTCCTTTGCATATACAATTTGCCAGACAAACGAGCCGCTATCACCTTAAAACACAATTTTTCTAAACTTGAAACATAAAATTAATCTCTAAACGTAAAACAGTTATTTTTTTTTTTAAAGAACAATAAAAACTGAAAATAAATAAATATCGAAATAAAATGATTTTTTAAATGTATTTATGTATTTTCTTTTTGTATAGGGCGTTTCTTGAAATTTCAGGGAATTCAACAAAAGTATTAGGTATATTGACAAATGCAATTGTTTGAACTGAAGAAAAAATATTGGACGATTCATCAAATCCTTTGTTCGATATTCTCAATATATTTGGTCAAAATGACCAAATATTTTTGTCATATATTACGAAGGCATTTGTTAGAACCACCAATTTGTTTAGAAGAATCAAATATTTTATTTGGTAAATCATACAGTCTTTTTTATTGAATTACCTGATGTAATTAGTAAAAATATAGAAATTGTTTAGTTGAAACCAACTAAAACACTGTATAGTTTTCAAAATTTGTTTAGTAAAATAATCAATCAAACGAACTTCGTCAATTTAACAAATGACTTAATTGGCCAGAAATCAATGAAAACTGTAGTTGATTTTTGTTTCATTTCAACAAAATATATTTCTCTGTGTAGCCATGCAACAATTCGTTTGCTTTAAAGAAGTACTTCATACTGTAGCAATCATATAGTACCACGAAATCAATTTATCGTCTGACATCGCTTAAAGAAATATTTTGATACGATAAAACATCCTTAAACCATTTTCCGGAAAGCTTCTGTCATCATTATGGAATAAATTTAAAGATGGTGGTATAAGACTTCGATAAAACTGTCTCTAAACGTTAACCTAAAAAGATACTCCTTTAAATACTTCACTCTTGTGTTTATTGGATGATACAGCACACACATGCAATAGTCTCTCTAAGTTAACTTCTATAACACAGTCGGTTTCATTTTTATAGTGTGACATCGTATGGTCATCCAATAAATTGTTCACCGTAGTTTTATAGAAGGATGGACTTTGTGATTTATTAATGAATTGACACTTATGAAGTGCTTTGTAATACATAATTTCTTCAATAGAAATCCTTGAAATCTTGCATGGAACCCACACTTACTCACTCATTGTTATCTTCGGAACCAATTAAGGTGATATCTGCGCAAAAATTGACTGTATTTTATTGATAAATGTATAGATTTAGGGTGCGTTGCAGGAGATTCGATAAAGAATTGCCAAGCATTTCTATAGAAGCCACTAACCATTTGTAGTGTTTACGAGCAATGCTGACTATATGTGAGGTTGGCTGAGTGGTAGCGTTTAGGATGGGCAATCAACAGACATGGGTTCGATGCTAGCTGCAGAAATTTTGTTTTTAATTTTTTTTTTGCATATTCGTTCAATAACAGAAAATGATGATATAAAGCAATTGAAGTACGTCTTTTTTGAAGCATAATTTACTGCTACAATAAGGTTCTATTGGATTAAAAAACGACGCCAACTGCCATTATTAGACTGTTATTCATTGGTTATACCAAGGAGGATTTAATACATAGAGCGCTCACTCCATACAAGCTATTTTTTTAACAAAAAAATTGCAAGAGCGTGACTTCAATATTACAAGTAGGCAATCGCGTATAGAAAAGTGCAAAAGAAAATCTCTGATTTCCAAAAAATATGTTTATATTTCTACCTCTTTCCGAAAAAAATGTTTGTATGAGTATAGATACTATCTCTCCGTTGAATATGTGTTCGAGAATTTTATTCTCTCGTTGCAGGTTGAGAGCATTGCAAAGCAATGGGCCTGTCTACACGCGAACAAGAATAAGAAGAAGAGATTCGCGAGGAGCAAGCTATAAAAACCTGTTTTTTTGTTTTTATTTCACGTTTAGACAAATGTGTTTTGAATTACAGCCGACTAGTCACGAAGTGGACACTGGATTTCACATACTAATTTATAACATAAAATGTAAAGGGTGTTTTTTTTAGACTTGTGGTTTTCAATCTGGCATAACTTTTTTCGGAGTTGGTTTTTTTGACAGCTGTCACTTGATTTATGCTCAGTTTAGTTTGCAATTTCATAATAAATAGACTTATTTCGGAACAACGTTTGCAAATCGTGCCCAAAAGGAGATGACCACCGATCCCCATTTTCACAAGAAAATTTTGTTTAGCGATTAAGCTTTTGGTCTAATGGGAATGTTAATAAACAAAATTGTCGCGTTTGGAGTGATGATAATCCACAAGCCATTGTTGAGATGCCGTTACATCCTCAAAAAGTCACTGTTTGGTGTGCTCTATGGGCAGAGGGAATCATTGGTATATCTCTCTTCAAAAAATATGTCGGCCACAATGTTACAGTCAATGGGGAACGCTATAGAGCCATGGTTAATGACTTTTTCGTGCCTGATTTGGAGGATGTTGATGTTCCAACAAAACCGCGCTGCATGCCATACAGCCAATGAAACAATCAATTTATTGAAGGAAACTTTTGGTGAGCGCATTATCTCGCGTCGTGGGCCTGTGGCATGCTCTCCAAGATCGTGCGATCTAACACCGCTATTTTTTATGAGTTTATGTGAAGTCGCTTTTCTACGCAGATAAGCCCGAAACGATTGTTGCCTTGGAAGAAAATATTCGGTGCGTTATTGCTGACATACGGCCCTAATTGCTGCAAGAAGTGGTCGAAAATTGGGCCTCTCGGCTGGAATTTATTCGAGCCAGCCGCGGGCAACTTGCCCGAAATCATTTTAAAAACATAATTGCACACCCTTATCTATATAATAAAGCTAAATTCTTGGCCATATCATTAAATTATATGCGTTTTATTTCTTCTTGAAAACCACAAGTCTAAAAAAACCACCCGATATAAATATACACTTGCCAGATCTAACAAATACACTGCGTGACACCCGCGAACAAACAACTGTGAAAAAAAAACTGCGCGTTTCACTAAATTTTGTTCAATTCACATTCGTGAAATTTGTAAACAATTTGTCGGCTCCGCTCGTATCGGTTGAATGAAAACTGAGCAAAAATTACAGCCGACCGTTCACGACGTGTACTCTAAACTACAACATGCACTTTATGACATGAAATGACAAAAAACGCACTTGCACACCATTTCAAATGCATTTGCCTACATCTGGGAAAAATAGATTCGAAGCCAACAGTATTTACCACTTTACATCCAGTAGTTTTCACTTGAAAAATTTGACAGGAAATGATTCGGCTATCATCGTGTAATCAACATTCTAAAGAGAAAAACACGTTCTCAGATTACATTCATCTTAGTCCAGTCAAAATATGTATCCCAATTCAGGCATCCAAATAGAAAATTTTTGTTATTTTTGAATCAGCGGGCTCCCAGGAAGCTAAAAAACATTTTGTAAAAAAAATTTGATCGGAAAGGTCCCAAAAAGGACAAAAAGGGATACTCCCTAATCCTTGACCGGAGGTCAGCATGCAGGGTATCAAATCAAAGGGGACGTCGAGTACATTACATATCCGGTGTCTGTTTCCTGTTTCAAGGACTTTTAACGGAATAAATCGAGCTCAAATGGAAAATTAGCGAATTATCGTGTTTCCCGTGTATCTTTCCAAGGCCATAGCTATACGAGAATAATTCACTACTTTTCTCACTTTTCAAAATCGATAATACCGTAAGATTCTACCATTCAATTCTAAGAAAAAATTGATCGCAAAGCTTTGAAAAAGGGCAGAAAAGGACAGTAATTATACACCTTGACCAACATGAGCATGCGGGGTGTCATATCAAAGAAGACGTGTTGATGTGTTTTAGACTCCTGGGAGCTCACTGAATCAAAAACAACAAAAATTAGCCTTATCTATTTTTGTCTATTTGGATGCCTGAATTGGGATACATATTTTGACTGGACTAAGATGAATGAAATTTGAGAACAAATCTTATAATTTCGTGTACCCTATAGTATGCCTATAGTATACGTGTAAACAAATTTTACGCATATAGGTACTTTCTGGATGGGGCCTCTTTTATATGGAGTGACAGTTCTATTAGTTATTTTTCAATGGTTATACCTAATGCTCATATATAATTATTTTATAAAAACGCAGGACAAATGTTCTAAAAATCGGTGTTTGGCAGGACAAGTCTACTAAAAACAGCAGGATGAAAAGAAGGACAACCAGAAAGACAAAAACGCTTTAGAATTTTGATTTGTACAAGGTGGCATGGGAACCTGACGATTTTAAAAAAAAAACTGGTAAGAAATCGAAAATGAATCCTACAATATTTTTTTCTGTGACTAAAGCTCTCAAGACAGTTGCGGAACTTAAATCACACCCTTAAAAAAAAACTTTCGACAAATCAAATCATCACTGAACTTTAGAGTGGTTTTCGGTATTTTTCTTTCACTTACCGCAGCGGATCAACTTAAATTGGCCCCATCTCTTCGCAGTTGGATTCAGTTTTTTCAACGCATGCGTATGGTTTATTTTCAAAAATAAAATGGAATAAGGCTTTATGCAAAGGGACATACGCATTCCGATGAATATTGACGGAACGATGAAACTCTCCATTTAAGCAAGCTTATTATTCTTTAACAAATCATTATGTACAAACAAGGTGTTCCATCGTCCACTGATCTATCTTACAAGCTAAAACTCTTTGAAACAAGAAATTTAATGCCAAATGCTAAATGAAAATTGAAGTGGATTATCTGGAAAAACTTTAGGGCAATTTTCAAAAGCTTAATGATATAATGAGCACCATTCCTCGACATAACATTTTTAAAATGGTTCTAATGCAACTGCCCTGAAATTTCATTTTGCGACGTCTCAAAAATCATCAGGTTCCCGTGTGCCATCCTGTATTACCTAGAGGTGTTTATCTTTATGTTGTGCGAATTTTAGGTATGGTTTTTACAATTTGCTAATATTCTGAAATTTTAACTTGAATTGTCAAAACAGGACCAAGAAGGACAAAAACTGGACATTGGGCGTATTAACAGGACGGCAGGATAAGGTCGAAAAAGAAGGACTGTTCTGCCAAAAGCAGGACGGATACGACCATTAGTTATACCCTGTAAACTGCCCCTATTAATGTTAGAAGAGAATATTTTACGAAGTATTATAGGGATGAAATTGTTACTTGGGTAAGAATCTCTGGAAACAAGGGACCATAGTAAAAAAAAATTGGGGAACTGCATTACCAGGTTAAGCTAGATGACGGATATACGTTCAAACGGCACATCGACCAGCTGTATTCATCAAACGTTCAAACTCCGCAGCAAACATCGAAAAGGAACAATCCAACTTCAATTGAAAGAGACACAAACTTCGAACAGGATATCATTCAAAAAACAAAGGAGCCCGACTGAGGTGATTTGGTTGTCGTTCCGGAAACCCGCCACGAGCTTCGAATTGGGATGCCCCGGACAGAGGCATTTTTGGACATAAGTGACCGTATGAATAGCGGAACCGATATTCCAAGCAGTACTAAATCGTAAACTCCAAGTCGACATGTTTATTTTCTTGCTCCGGCTGCGGCTCCTGATTTGGCCATCAAGGATACAACAAAATGTTTTTATATTTCTACTGTTTTTGGAATACTGAGACCGAATCTGAAGCTTCCCATCAAAATACCGTGGCATTACATTAAAATCCCGAAAAAGCCACTAGTTTTATCTATTTATAAAATAGAAAGCACGTGATTGGACCTGTCCATACCGTTTCAACTTTCGATCGTCTTCGTCAATTTGACAACTGAACCTTTTGGATGCCTGCGCTATGGAAAAGAGGAATTGCATATTGACAGTGATTAAAATTGTTGAATACTATGTCAAAATCGAAGAGGATTGGATAGAAAAATGCAACCCATTCAAGTCGGGTTTGCTACCGCTACCATATATACTTCATCCCAACACATATCCCACCATGACTTACTTGCTGCATAAGCATATATGCATCATCTAAACATCATTATCAACATCATGCCAACAAGATTCATATAACATAAACAACCAGCAGATTTCATCGTGATTCATCATGTACACCATCACTCGACATCATCAAAAACACAAACACAAATGCATCATCATATTGCAGGATCAGCGAAATATTGTATAAAAAACCAACATGTTGACATTTTGTTTAATTCTGTAAAACAATAAAATGTTGACGCAAAATTGGCTCAGTCGTCTCGGGATCTTTTTTATACCCTATACCAACGCCATCTAGATATACAAGCCGGATTATCACGTGACTAAAATGAATCTGTCACTGGTCATGCAGCTCAAGGACTGCCATAATTTAACTAAATACTGTTATAAGTCACGCCATTACAGTCCACTATCTAAAAATCAGTGGCTGTCAGCCTGTCGTTTCTCAAAAAAGTTTCCCCCCAACAATTGTATATTGAACTGAAAGCTAAATTGTCATGTTGAGGGTATACTCTTTCAATGGCGTAACGTTTCCTCTATTTATTGTGTTCTAAATTTGAATGGGGGCCCCTCGTGCTCGATTTTTAACCAGGAAATATTGACGAAACTTGTATTTAAAGCAGTCCACAAATAGGCAACAGCAATGAAAATCTTTTGTTTTAGCTTTTTTTATACCCTTCGCTCATAGAGTGAAAGGGTATATTAACTTTGTCATGAAGTTTGTAACGCATTAAAGGAAGCATCTCCGACCATATAAAAAGTATACATATATGATCAGCGTGACTTGGGGAGTCGATTGGAGCATGTCCGTCTGTCTGTCTGTCTGTCTGTCTGTTGCGACGCGTTTTACTCGGCGGGTATTGAAGCTAGCAAGCTGAAATTTTGCACACGTGCTTCTTATTGTTGCAGGCTGTTTGTATGTTTGATTCACCGAAATTGGATCACTGGGTCATGGGGCTGCCATACAAACCTAGCACCCCAATTTGAGTTCTTCTAAGAAAAACTTTTTTATTTGTGTACCAATTTCAACCAAATTTCACACAAATGTGTTTCTATAGATAACACAAAATATATGCAAGAATGGATTAAATCGGACTATGGGGTCATGGGGCTGCCATACAAACTTAACTCCCCAATTAGGTTCTTCTAAGCAAAACTTTTTTATTTGTGCACCAATTTCAACGAAATTTCACACAAATGTATTTCTATTGTTGACACAAAACATATGTAAGAATGGATGAAATCGGACCATGAGGTCATGGGGCTCCCATACAAATCCAACCCCCCAAATTAGGTTCTTCTAAGAAAAACTTTTTTATTTGTGCACCGATTTCAACCAAATTTCACACAAATGTATTTCTATTGATGACACAAAACATATGTGAGATTGAATCAAATCGGACCATGGGGTCATGGGGCTGCCATACAAACCAAACCCCCCATATTGGTTCTTACCCATTATTTGCGGGTGTGTCGAAATGAAACATATAATGAAACTAATAATGTAGTGCTTGTACGACACGCAACGAATCGACAGCTATTTTAAACCAAAAATCAATGTCCACTTTACATATAAAAACCTGTTTCGCAAATTTTTGAAATCCTCAAACAAAATCGCTCAATTTCAGAAAATGCTAATAGAATTCATGAAATATCCCCTGGATAATTAAATAAGAACTGTTTTCTTTGTACTGGTCAAAAATTATTTCAAGCGGGTAACGCAAAGTACGCAGAAGTTGCATTTACAAAAAATTTTGCGAAAACGACACATCCGCGCATTAACAGCGTTATAGCATCAAGTACATTATGTGATTCTTGAAACTGGGATTTGTTATTTTCATAATTGAGTTGGAAATCAATGTATGAGAAGCACTCTAACGACATTCCGATACAAGTAAAGTATCGGTACTTCTGTTTCGATACCAAAGAATTCTGGTATCGATACTTTTCTTTCTATTTTACTCGGTATCGAAACGATTCGATTCAAGTAACCAGGTGAAATTTGTAAACAATTTGTCGGCTCCGCTCGTATCGGTTGAATGAAAACTGAGCAAAAATTACAGCCGACCGTTCACGACGTGTACTCTAAACTACAACATGCACTTTATGACATGAAATGACAAAAAACGCACTTGCACACCATTTCAAATGCATTTGCCTACATCTGGGAAAAATAGATTCGAAGCCAACAGTATTTACCACTTTACATCCAGTAGTTTTCACTTGAAAAATTTGACAGGAAATGATTCGGCTATCATCGTGTAATCAACATTCTAAAGAGAAAAACACGTTCTCAGATTACATTCATCTTAGTCCAGTCAAAATATGTATCCCAATTCAGGCATCCAAATAGAAAATTTTTGTTATTTTTGAATCAGCGGGCTCCCAGGAAGCTAAAAAACATTTTGTAAAAAAAATTTGATCGGAAAGGTCCCAAAAAGGACAAAAAGGGATACTCCCTAATCCTTGACCGGAGGTCAGCATGCAGGGTATCAAATCAAAGGGGACGTCGAGTACATTACATATCCGGTGTCTGTTTCCTGTTTCAAGGACTTTTAACGGAATAAATCGAGCTCAAATGGAAAATTAGCGAATTATCGTGTTTCCCGTGTATCTTTCCAAGGCCATAGCTATACGAGAATAATTCACTACTTTTCTCACTTTTCAAAATCGATAATACCGTAAGATTCTACCATTCAATTCTAAGAAAAAATTGATCGCAAAGCTTTGAAAAAGGGCAGAAAAGGACAGTAATTATACACCTTGACCAACATGAGCATGCGGGGTGTCATATCAAAGAAGACGTGTTGATGTGTTTTAGACTCCTGGGAGCTCACTGAATCAAAAACAACAAAAATTAGCCTTATCTATTTTTGTCTATTTGGATGCCTGAATTGGGATACATATTTTGACTGGACTAAGATGAATGAAATTTGAGAACAAATCTTATAATTTCGTGTACCCTATAGTATGCCTATAGTATACGTGTAAACAAATTTTACGCATATAGGTACTTTCTGGATGGGGCCTCTTTTATATGGAGTGACAGTTCTATTAGTTATTTTTCAATGGTTATACCTAATGCTCATATATAATTATTTTATAAAAACGCAGGACAAATGTTCTAAAAATCGGTGTTTGGCAGGACAAGTCTACTAAAAACAGCAGGATGAAAAGAAGGACAACCAGAAAGACAAAAACGCTTTAGAATTTTGATTTGTACAAGGTGGCATGGGAACCTGACGATTTTAAAAAAAAAACTGGTAAGAAATCGAAAATGAATCCTACAATATTTTTTTCTGTGACTAAAGCTCTCAAGACAGTTGCGGAACTTAAATCACACCCTTAAAAAAAACTTTCGACAAATCAAATCATCACTGAACTTTAGAGTGGTTTTCGGTATTTTTCTTTCACTTACCGCAGCGGATCAACTTAAATTGGCCCCATCTCTTCGCAGTTGGATTCAGTTTTTTCAACGCATGCGTATGGTTTATTTTCAAAAATAAAATGGAATAAGGCTTTATGCAAAGGGACATACGCATTCCGATGAATATTGACGGAACGATGAAACTCTCCATTTAAGCAAGCTTATTATTCTTTAACAAATCATTATGTACAAACAAGGTGTTCCATCGTCCACTGATCTATCTCCTTGAAACAAGAAATTTAATGCCAAATGCTAAATGAAAATTGATTATCTGGAAAAACTTTAGGGCAATTTTCAAAAGCTTAATGATATAATGAGCACCATTCCTCGACATAACATTTTTAAAATGGTTCTAATGCAACTGCCCTGAAATTTCATTTTGCGACGTCTCAAAAATCATCAGGTTCCCGTGTGCCATCCTGTATTACCTAGAGGTGTTTATCTTTATGTTGTGCGAATTTTAGGTATGGTTTTTACAATTTGCTAATATTCTGAAATTTTAACTTGAATTGTCAAAACAGGACCAAGAAGGACAAAAACTGGACATTGGGCGTATTAACAGGACGGCAGGATAAGGTCGAAAAAGAAGGACTGTTCTGCCAAAAGCAGGACGGATACGACCATTAGTTATACCCTGTAAACTGCCCCTATTAATGTTAGAAGAGAATATTTTACGAAGTATTATAGGGATGAAATTGTTACTTGGGTAAGAATCTCTGGAAACAAGGGACCATAGTAAAAAAAATTTGGGGAACTGCATTACCAGGTTAAGCTAGATGACGGATATACGTTCAAACGGCACATCGACCAGCTGTATTCATCAAACGTTCAAACTCCGCAGCAAACATCGAAAAGGAACAATCCAACTTCAATTGAAAGAGACACAAACTTCGAACAGGATATCATTCAAAAAACAAAGGAGCCCGACTGAGGTGATTTGGTTGTCGTTCCGGAAACCCGCCACGAGCTTCGAATTGGGATGCCCCGGACAGAGGCATTTTTGGACATAAGTGACCGTATGAATAGCGGAACCGATATTCCAAGCAGTACTAAATCGTAAACTCCAAGTCGACATGTTTATTTTCTTGCTCCGGCTGCGGCTCCTGATTTGGCCATCAAGGATACAACAAAATGTTTTTATATTTCTACTGTTTTTGGAATACTGAGACCGAATCTGAAGCTTCCCATCAAAATACCGTGGCATTACATTAAAATCCCGAAAAAGCCACTAGTTTTATCTATTTATAAAATAGAAAGCACGTGATTGGACCTGTCCATACCGTTTCAACTTTCGATCGTCTTCGTCAATTTGACAACTGAACCTTTTGGATGCCTGCGCTATGGAAAAGAGGAATTGCATATTGACAGTGATTAAAATTGTTGAATACTATGTCAAAATCGAAGAGGATTGGATAGAAAAATGCAACCCATTCAAGTCGGGTTTGCTACCGCTACCATATATACTTCATCCCAACACATATCCCACCATGACTTACTTGCTGCATAAGCATATATGCATCATCTAAACATCATTATCAACATCATGCCAACAAGATTCATATAACATAAACAACCAGCAGATTTCATCGTGATTCATCATGTACACCATCACTCGACATCATCAAAAACACAAACACAAATGCATCATCATATTGCAGGATCAGCGAAATATTGTATAAAAAACCAACATGTTGACATTTTGTTTAATTCTGTAAAACAATAAAATGTTGACGCAAAATTGGCTCAGTCGTCTCGGGATCTTTTTTATACCCTATACCAACGCCATCTAGATATACAAGCCGGATTATCACGTGACTAAAATGAATCTGTCACTGGTCATGCAGCTCAAGGACTGCCATAATTTAACTAAATACTGTTATAAGTCACGCCATTACAGTCCACTATCTAAAAATCAGTGGCTGTCAGCCTGTCGTTTCTCAAAAAAGTTTCCCCCCAACAATTGTATATTGAACTGAAAGCTAAATTGTCATGTTGAGGGTATACTCTTTCAATGGCGTAACGTTTCCTCTATTTATTGTGTTCTAAATTTGAATGGGGGCCCCTCGTGCTCGATTTTTAACCAGGAAATATTGACGAAACTTGTATTTAAAGCAGTCCACAAATAGGCAACAGCAATGAAAATCTTTTGTTTTAGCTTTTTTTATACCCTTCGCTCATAGAGTGAAAGGGTATATTAACTTTGTCATGAAGTTTGTAACGCATTAAAGGAAGCATCTCCGACCATATAAAAAGTATACATATATGATCAGCGTGACTTGGGGAGTCGATTGGAGCATGTCCGTCTGTCTGTCTGTCTGTCTGTCTGTCTGTCTGTCTGTCTGTTGCGACGCGTTTTACTCGGCGGGTATTGAAGCTAGCAAGCTGAAATTTTGCACACGTGCTTCTTATTGTTGCAGGCTGTTTGTATGTTTGATTCACCGAAATTGGATCACTGGGTCATGGGGCTGCCATACAAACCTAGCACCCCAATTTGAGTTCTTCTAAGAAAAACTTTTTTATTTGTGTACCAATTTCAACCAAATTTCACACAAATGTGTTTCTATAGATAACACAAAATATATGCAAGAATGGATTAAATCGGACTATGGGGTCATGGGGCTGCCATACAAACTTAACTCCCCAATTAGGTTCTTCTAAGCAAAACTTTTTTATTTGTGCACCAATTTCAACGAAATTTCACACAAATGTATTTCTATTGTTGACACAAAACATATGTAAGAATGGATGAAATCGGACCATGAGGTCATGGGGCTCCCATACAAATCCAACCCCCCAAATTAGGTTCTTCTAAGAAAAACTTTTTTATTTGTGCACCGATTTCAACCAAATTTCACACAAATGTATTTCTATTGATGACACAAAACATATGTGAGATTGAATCAAATCGGACCATGGGGTCATGGGGCTGCCATACAAACCAAACCCCCCATATTGGTTCTTACCCATTATTTGCGGGTGTGTCGAAATGAAACATATAATGAAACTAATAATGTAGTGCTTGTACGACACGCAACGAATCGACAGCTATTTTAAACCAAAAATCAATGTCCACTTTACATATAAAAACCTGTTTCGCAAATTTTTGAAATCCTCAAACAAAATCGCTCAATTTCAGAAAATGCTAATAGAATTCATGAAATATCCCCTGGATAATTAAATAAGAACTGTTTTCTTTGTACTGGTCAAAAATTATTTCAAGCGGGTAACGCAAAGTACGCAGAAGTTGCATTTACAAAAAATTTTGCGAAAACGACACATCCGCGCATTAACAGCGTTATAGCATCAAGTACATTATGCGATTCTTGAAACTGGGATTTGTTATTTTCATAATTGAGTTGGAAATCAATGTATGAGAAGCACTCTAACGACATTCCGATACAAGTAAAGTATCGGTACTTCTGTTTCGATACCAAAGAATTCTGGTATCGATACTTTTCTTTCTATTTTACTCGGTATCGAAACGATTCGATTCAAGTAACCAGGTGAGTACTTTTTGAATCTTTGGTATCTGCCCACACCCACATGCTTTCCGGCAATAAATTATTTCGTAAATCGTATCATTATGGCAAAACATAAAGGTGAATGATTTTATACTTGATGTATGTATCATGAAAAACCGATCGGGGAGATGCAGTTCAGCATCTCCTCTCACGTTTGAATACTCCATTATTTTTGGAATCTATATCTTAGTATGCGGGCAGCTAATATATTCTATATCCTATTCCCAGTGATTCCCAATGTAAACCATCGCAGGCATCGCAGACAATAAATATATTTTTTCCAAACAATGTGGAAAATAAGGCTGTTTTTTTTCGAACTAATATGGGCAATATGAAAACAAGATTTTTCAAATGAATGAATGCTTTTTTGCATAACCTACTAACCTCCCGGACGTAAATAAAGTATATTAAGTAGACTCTTGACTCGATAATCCGGATCAATTATTGCAAGGAGTAATCCGGACCATCGGAACATACGGATTAGCGCAACACTTTTTTTTTCTGAGGAAAAACAGTCTAAATAAATAAATAAATAAGAGGAACAAAAGCCGATAAATGTATTATTTCTTTGAAATTAGTCAGCATTATGTCATTTGCCAAACCGTCCCGTAAAAAAGTACGAGACCAAATTTACCATTTCACTTTGAAAATCTCAAATATCCGGAGTTGTTCCCAGTACCGTATAGTCCCATGTGGGGCAATAATTTCCTATCCGCACATGTACGGAATTTTTGGACCACGCCGAGATTCGATCTCCGGACCTCTAGATTACTAGCATCGTAGAATGAGACTCAACCAAGTAAGCCACAGAGCGTGGTATAAATATCCGGACTATAGGGTCAAAATTGGTGCCGAAATCCGGACTATAGAATACGTAGGTGAAACATTTAGTGGTCCGGATTAGCGTGATATCCGGATTAAAGGAGATCCGGATTACCGAGTCAAGACTGTATAATAAAATATTCACTCCCATTTATTTTCATTATGTAAACCATTTTTCTCAAGAAAGTAGATAAGATTTTCCCTTGCAAATTTTGTGTCGCTGTAGTGCGGGTGTGTCGTTTTTGACACATGTCCTGGAAAGGACCCCTGAGGTCATACGAAAAAAATAGTTACAAATTCTGAATCTAGGATCGAAGAGAACATGTTACACCAATTTTCATCAAATAATTCCCATTGGATCAATACCCGCAAATAATGGGTTAAGAAACAATTTTTTTACACCAATTTCACAAAACCTTGAATTAATGTGTCTTTATCAAAGAAACTAAAAAGTTCAAAACGAATGGAATCGTACTGTGGGGTCATGCTCCGGCAGCCCCAATAAAATTTTCCAAGCAAATATTTTTATTTGTCCACTTATTTCAACCAAGCCCAAAACTTTTGTCAAAACTGAAGAAAAAGAATGAAAAAGGATTAAATACAAGTCATAGGTACGCCCGAAAAAACTTTTAGCCCAAGCGAAGGGTATCCAAATTTCGGCCGCGCCCGAAATTAGCCTCGGCCCCGGGGTTGGCGAGCGAAGCGAGCAGGGGGCGAAGCCCCCTTGTTTTAGTTTTTGACGGCAATAATTTAAATTTTTATGATTATTCAAGAGTATTTAAAAGATCATCTACTATTACTATTTATCACTAATTTCAAGAGAAGCAGCGAAAAACTCCACTTCGATGCAGGGACGCCGAGCATTTTAGGGGGTCCTGAGTGCCACAAGAAATACTCAAGATTTGAAAATCCCTGGTAACAGCAAATTCATTTCGAAATAATCATGTGCTTTTTTCAGCAAATTACCACTCTTTATCAGAAGATTAATCGTCGCCTAAGGAGTTTTGTATCGCATCCCGTAAGAATTTGGTAACGCTCACACAACCGATGAAGCTAACTCGGGTTAAAAGTTTATTTAGTAACTTAATAACTTCTTCGCAATGCTCTAAGCTCTAAGTTAGGCTCACTCAGGACGAGATGGAAAATTGGAAAATTGCTGAAAAATGGTGCGGTGTCAGTGTTGAAAGCCACACCACTTCCTATAGTTGCATTTGTATATTATGACTAGTTTTGATTAATAAATTAATTTTATTAACGATGAAATCAAGCTTGGTTTTCCATGAAGCGCTTAATTCGTTTTACCTTACCTCGATAAGCGAAAAATTTGTATTTGTGGGTTTTCCCCGATTAAAGTGTTTTCCTTAGATATTTCTCATGGATTAATTTAGAAAAAATCTGCTTCCACTGTCACCAGAAACTTAACTAAGCAAGGAGCTAGAGTATATGGTAATTTTTTTGGAAAATCTGCTTTTACGAACGACATCAAACATATCCTATGAAATGTCAATGGTCATAAAAAAAACCCGTGGTATCCTAACTCGGACCCCTCCTCTGGCTACATCCCTGCTTGCAGGAGTGCACCTACATGATTATCTCGCAAAAGTCATCGACCCTAGACTATAAGTGTTTACCCTTGATCTGAGGATCACGTCAGCTAGCTCAAGGTAGAGCGTTGATGACCCTGGCTAAGTTAAATTACCACCTGTCGTTCGCGCATCCATGTCCAAGTTAAATTAAATCGACTGAAATCAAATTCATGGTAATTTTTGCAATAATAAATCCGCAATTATCTGGAGGAAAGGGTTTATCGACCGGCATATGTTTCTCGATTACATGAGTCCTAGTAAAAAAAATGACAAATTCCCACTCAACAAGCTTGGTAGACGCTTTTCTTGTTATTTCTTCATTACTCTGATATGTTATTGTTTTATAGCGGTATACCCGAAATGTGTTGTTAATATTTACTGGATTTGGCGGCCCCTGTGGGTTGGGGCCCGTGTTCCACGACGTGATTTGAAGATTTACCCGGTCAACTTCACTTAAGTCAAACGTAGCCAACCCCGAACAAATGGTTCTGAGCGAGAATTGAAGATGTGGGAGGGCTAACTTCACATGAGTTCGCACGTTTATTATTCAGAAGGAGATAAGAAATTTTCTTATCATCGAATAATAAACTAGAATATCAACGACTAGCAAGTGCAAGTTCAATGTACCATACTCCTCTAGTCTAAGAAAATTGGGCCAAAAATTTCCATGGAACGGCAAAAATCCTACATCGGAATTTTTTATTGATAATGGTTGGGGATGGTTCCCAAATGATGGCATAAAAAGTCCCAACCGATTGGGGTCCGCTACCTTAAAAAAAAGGAGGGAAAGGGGCGGCATTTTTTCGGTTTTTTGCTATTATTTCAAAAACAGTAAGATATACAGAAAAATGGTATGAGGACCATGAGGACGGTACCCTTCCCAAGTAACAATTTCATCCCTATAATTCTTCGTAGAATATTTTCTTCAAACGATAATAGGGGCACTTTACAGGGTATAAACACTGAATAATAGTCCAATAATGGCATTTGGCGCCGTTTTTTGATCCAATTGAACCTTATTGTAGCACTGAATTACACTTTGAAAAAGACATACATCATATGTGTTATGTCATCATTTTCTCGTTTGCAAAAAAAAAAAAGAAAAAAAAAATTTCCGCAGCCAGCGTCGAACCAGCGACTGTCGTACGCCAGTCCGACGCCTTAACCACTCGGCCAACCTCACATATAGTCAGCATTGCTCGTAAACACTACAAGCAAGTGGTTCGTTGCTTCTATCGAAATGCTCAACACTTCTCCGCAATGCACCTTCTTCTTTATACATATGTATGTCAATCAGTTGAAACTGATTAATCACACGTCCATCAATAAAATGCAGCCAGTTTCTGCGCTGAGATTATCTTATTTGATTCATAAGTTAAGAATGAGTGAGGAAATGTTGGTTTCATGCAATATTTCAATGAATTCAATTCAAGAAACGTGGTGTTCCAGAGCACTTCATAAGTGTCAATTCTTTAAAAAATCACAAAGTTCATCCTTCTATAAAGCTACGCTGAACAATTTATTGGATGACCATACGAATGTCACACTATAAAAATGACACTGACTGTGCTATAGAAGAATATCTGCATGTGTGTGAGTTAACTTAGAGAGACTATTGCATGTGTGTGCTGTATCATCCAATAAACACAAGAGTGGAGTATTTAAAGGAGTGTCTTTTTTAGGTTAACGTTTAGAGACAGTTTTATCGAAGTTTTATACCACCATCTTTATATTTATTCCATAATGATGATAGAAGCTTTCCGGGAAATACTTTAAGGATGTTTTATCGGATCAAAATATTACTAAGCGATGTCACACGATAAATGAATTTCGTGGAACTATATGATTGCTACAGTGTGAAGTGCTTCTTTAAAGCAAACGAATTGTTGCTTGGGTTAGTTTTTATCTGGATGAGCTGATTTTTGGTGGGTGGGTTGACTATGACCTTGACCTTCAATCGCAACAGACCAAAATTTAGCACTCTGCTCTAATTGTGAGGAAGTTATGGACATGACAAATTAATAAATGGGGGGGATAATGGGGTCCTTGATTCTGGAGCGACTCAATGTTAAAAATGATCTTGCACTTATTGTGAATAATTGTGAATTTTACAGCTGAACTAGTATTCTTTCAAAAGTTATGGAGCTTTTCAAAAAGGTCTAAAATTAAAATATTCTAATTTATTTTCTAGTGTAACGCCGAATTATTCAATTAAACTCTAATGTGTTATATATCACTGCAAAGATAATTTTATGTAGTTTTTTTCGTCCTCAGACCATTTTTCTGTTTCTCTTACTGTTTTTGGAAATAATCGCAAAAAAACACGAAAAAATGTCCCCTTTCCCCATTTTTTAAAGGTTACGGACCCCAATCGGTTGGGACTTTTAATGTCATAATCTGGGGACCATCCCCAACCATAATAAAAAAAAATCCGATGTAGGATTTTTGCGACCAAATATGCCATTTTTCTTAGACTACTCAAGAAGTTAGGGAAACAAGTGTTAGATATACAACTTTATTATAATTATTGTACTTGTTATTTTTAGTTTGAATGCAATTGTAGTAACCTTCTCATAAATTATTCAGAGTTTGTAACTGGCGACGAAAAGACTTTTATTCTCCAGTCAGCGCAACAGATTATGGGCCCAGGACCCCAAGCGCAAATCCAGTATAGTCTTTGTTTAAAGTCATTAAAGTAAAAGTGGCCATGGAATCAGAACTGTTGAGCATTAACAAGGAAATGACTGAAAAAAAAATTGTCGAGCTTCAAAATGAAATATTCCTACAAGCTGAAAGCAATTATGGCTGAAAATGAAATTTACAAAAAAAAAAGAAAAATTGGATTTCGACACAAATACAATGAGATTGCCACGAAATTAGAAGAAGAAGATTACTGTTAAAAGTTGAAGTTGGGATGTTTATTTTGTATTTTAGAATTTTTTTTTAAAGACGATTTTTTAATTCAAATGGAAGCTGAATCTCAAAAAGACCCACCAAGAGTGGAAAATGTAATTCAAGATACAACAGATGTGCCACTGGAAACGAAAAGTGAGAACGAAGACAGTGGTGAAAGGACTACATCAACAAGCGGGAATTGTTTGGAGGAGGATACAAATGAGAAACTGACTGTACTGGAAAATGAGATAACACAGATGAAACTGCTGTTATCACAGAAAGACGAGTTGGCCTCATTATACGATCAAGAGAAAAAGATCTTAAAAAAAAAAAAAGTGCGCTCAAACGTGAATTGGAATTGGTGGCCGTTAAAGAAAAAGAAAATGCCGTCATGATCTATGCAACAAAAGAGAAGGTGTTGCTTGATGCACGCAAAGAAGCAAAGAAAAAGAGAATGCAGAGAAATTGTTGAATGAGAGCAAACGTGAAGTGAAATTAATTACAACCAATAATCACTGAACGATGAAAAAACTGGTCACACCAACATTATCGAGGATAAGTGCAATGAAATAAAAAGGTTCAGCGTAATAACGAAAATTTAAGACGGACTTTGGTAATTTAGAGATGAAACTCAAATGGATTACGTTGAAATTGACGCAAGAGACAGAAAACAAAAATGCTATTGAGAAACGACTTAATGAGGTACTTCAGGAGAAAAATGTACAACAGACCGAAGAAAAAGTAACAGAACAACAGAAAATGGAACAAGAGGCCCACGTCATTCTTTTGAAGCATGAAAATGAGAAAAAAAAGAAAACCAACTCGAAACACTCGACAAAGAATACAAACAACTTTCGAGCAAACACAAAGAGCTCCAGGAATTACTTCAACGAGAACAAGAAGAGAAATCATTTTTATCAAAACAACTTGATGACGAAAAAGCACAACAATTCTTTAAGCCAGGAACTGTTGAATTCGGCCAAGCTCCGTAGTCAATTAGAAGATTTAAGGATACTACAGGCTCAAGATGTTATTCAAAAAGAGGAGATGCAATCATTGCTTGCAACTAAACGAGATCTGGAACAGAGAATTGAAGACTTTAAATCGGATTTGGTACAAATACGTAATAAGGAACAAGGAATAAGGAATAAGGAATAATGAATAAGGAACAAGGAATACGGAATACGGAATAAGGAATAAGGAATGAGGAATAAGGAATGAGGAATAAGGAATGAAACGAGTTTTCCGATATCTAAAAGAAACCAAGAATTTAAAGCTAAAACTGGGCAATGATGGAAACAACCAAGGACTTATATGCTTCGTTGATGCTGATTGGGCAGGAGACCGAACGGACCGAAAATCAAATACAGGATATATTTTACTATATTGTGGCTCACCAATTAGCTGGGTAAGTCGTAAGCAACAAACAGTAACCATGTCATCGACTGAAGCTGAATTTGTGGCATTTAGCGAGGCTTCTCGAGAATTGATGTGGATAATCAAATTATTAAAAGACTTCAATCAACAAATAGAAACACCTATTAAAGTATACGAAGACAATCAAAGTTGCATTCACGGATTATACAACAAAGGAGGCAGTCAACGTACGAAACACATTGATACTAAATATAAATTTGTTCAAGAGCTAGTATCAAACAATGTTATTGAACCTGTTTATTGTCCAAGTAAAACAATGACAGCTGATATATTAACAAAACCATTAAATTCAACAAAGTTTAATATATTGATTAAAAATTTAAATCTTATATAAAGTTGAGAAGGGGTGTTAGATATACAACTTTATTATAATTATTGTACTTGTTATTTTTAGTTTGAATGCAATTGTAGTAACCTTCTCATAATTTTGTCAATTGTAATTTTCTTATCTTAATATAAAATAAATTATTCAGAGTTTGTAACTGGCGACGAAAAGACTTTTATTCTCCAGTCAGCGCAACAACAAGAGAGCTACATTAGATTTAAAGGAAGTGAAATTTTAGTGGTCTGTAAAATTGTTCTTTTTTTTCTTTAAATGCCTGTGGCAATTACAAGGTAAAGAGTTCGGGGTCTCCTAAATCTTTTCTTTGGAAGATATTACATATCACTTTCCAGTGCGTTTGTGCAACAGTGTTCAAACCCCATATTTGAAAATTAATAGACTTATTTACTCACCAGTTTGTCGCAAACAACCACCATATGTAGAATCATATTTCCAAATGAGTCTTGTAAATCCGGATCTGCACCGTTTTCCAAAAGTAGATTATATACGCTTTCATTTGCACAACACGCTGCCCATGCTAAGGGATACTCTCCCAAGTATGCCAAGCCTTCATAGTCTGTGTTTTTCGCGGAGCTGCATTGTTGATCACGAGGCAGAAAAAAGCTACCGATGGCTCGTTGGTTTACTAAAGCTCCACATTCTACCAGGTCGGCTACCAACTCATTATTACTATATGCAATAGCCAAATGCAGGGCACTCGCTCCCAAATATTCTTCTCCTTCCATTACATCTAGTGCAAGTACAGGAAATATCCTCAAAAGTATTCTGGCCAATTTGGTGTGGATTTTTGTATCACAAATAATTAGAACATGTAACAAACTCTCTCCTAGACTTCCACGATATTGCATTTGCCAACATGCTTTGTGTTCGCTCCACTTTCCCAAAGGATCATGTTTAGATAAAGACGCTTCTATCGGTATAACCACTTCATGGTTATCTCTATATTTCCATCGTAGAAATTCGGCTCGGTTAATAATTTGTCCCCGTCCATCGTTGTACATAAAAACACCGAACTGTTCACGAATCAACTGCTCTACAGATGTTTGCCCTCCACTTTGAATAGCGTCTATTAGATCACCACCTTTATTTTTTAGGTTTATACAAACTTAAGTTCTCTAAGTAGTAGTAGATTTTTTAAATTTTTACCTCGTTTATAATTAGCCAATTTATAAAGAACACATTTGTTGGCACTAGACGACGACTGTGAAATAACTTGGTCTAAAATAGCGCCTGGTTTAATTTCTTGACGTTTTTTCCCACAATATTTATTGAAAAACATTTGAATCGTTAAATACTATCTGCATTGAGCCAAATATTTAATCAATAATAACAAATTGTGTTCGCTTCCTAGTTACCTAAGATTGCATTTGTCTGCGTTCCTGAAACTTTGAGCTCAGTGAGCGATATTATGGTTGAATTACATATCCCGCGTCAGCATCAGCATCGGCAGAGGCATCGGCATCAGCAGAATTTCAATTTAGAACTCTTGCAATGAAAGTGGAATAAGGCGGTGCGAGTTGTAGATTCCAGCGATGAATTTTGATGAGCCAAAAAACACGAGCGTACTATTCAATGCTTTATTACCGGAAGACTGCTTAAAACTGAAGTTACACTGAATTCACAATGTGTAGGTATATCATATGTCAAAAATTACGTTACGTTGAATTCACAATTATTTCAACACCCCAACTTGGGCCAACTTGTCAATCAAAAATAAATCAAATTCATTATAAAAAAATGTAAGTGCGGCTGAAGGCCAATAAAAACAAATTATCAACTAACATCGTTTCGTTGATTGGCAATTGGCACAACGCAATCCTAATCCGCTTGATCCAAATTCCATTTTGCCTTTTCCAACTGCTTTCGTTAAACAATCGGCGATGTTCTCTGATGATGGCACGTACTGTAATTTGATAAGACCACTGGCGATGAGTTGTCGGAAAAAATGATTAGCCACATCGATGTGCTTTGTGCGAGCACTATACGCCTCGCGGCCGGCGACTACCATAGCACTCTGATTGTCGCATCGCATGATAATACTTCTCAACTCACCGAACTGTCGGATTACCCTTACTAACTATAGTGCCTCCTTCGCTGCAAACGCCATTGAAACGTATTCGGCCTCGGTGTTAGAAACAGCCACAGTCACCTGTCGTTTGCTCGACCAAGTAACAGCCAACAAAAATGCATAGCCGGAAAAAGATCGACGATCGTTTAGATCGTTCCCCCAATCTGCATCGACGTATCCGTGAATCGACTCCGATGAATCGCTGCGATAGACCAGTCGATATCGAATAGTACCTTTGACGTAACGCATAATACGCTTTACAGCTGCCCAATGTGATTCGTTAAATTTGTCATTGAATCGGCTTACGTTACTGATCGTAAACGCTAAATCTGGTCTTGTCCCCTGAACAAGGAACAACAAACTTCCCACAGCTTCACGGTATGGTACATCACAAGTAGAATCGTCCGATGCACTGACCAACTTCTGTGACATATCACATGGAGAGAGGATGCCGGCTTGCAATCTCCCATGCCGAATCTGTTGAGCACATCTCTGGCATATGACTCCTGGTTAATACTGATGGTACCATTTTCGTATTCGATTGACATCCCAACGCATGATATCGCCTTTCCCAAATCCTTCATTTTGAATGCGCTCGAGAGTTTAGCTTTCAAATTGTCACGAACCAAGGCATCTTTCCAAAAAATCAGAAGATCAGCGTTGTGCAAGTAGTCTACTCCGAGGTAATCTACATCGTTGTCGACGCGTAGAGTATGTATGCAGAAAACTGACCATTTGTCTACGCGAGTGGTGTATAGGTACAATGTAAATAATTAAGAGTTTTGCAGCGAGATGGGGTAGCTCCATTTTTATTGGCTCTATGAATTAACGCCCCAGGAACTATCACCCCAAAACGAAAATGAACTATCGCCTAAATTTTGGGGCGATAGTTCATAATGAACTTTTGCCCCAAAATAAAATGAACTATCGCCCCAAAATTTATGAACTATCATCCTAGAACTACCGCCCCAATTTTGGGGCAGTAGCTCATTAGAACTATCACCCCAAATTTGGAATGAACAATCGCCCCAAAATTAGGTCATCTAGGGGACATTTCAATATTTGCGGCGCCAAATTTTGATGATGCCACTTAGTTAATATTAGCCTGAAACGACCGAATCTGCAATCCTTTTTTGCGAAATCGTAACGGTTCCCCAGATATTCAATGTCAAATATTGACTTTTTTATGAAGCCATAAGTAATTTGATAAGAAAAGGGGGATATTTCCGCTTTACACATTGGGGAAGTATTCGATGCTATCAAGTTGACGTTTTAATTTTAATCAGTCCCACTAGAATAGTAAGTTTTACCAATTAGGCAAAGATGTTAATAATATGAAAAGTCGAAATATATTTGCGAGCAAGAATTGAAAAGGTTGCTATAGACAGAGAGGCAAATGAAATTTAAAATTTAATTTTTGATGTGTAAAGCGAAAATATCCCCCTTTTCTTATCAAATTACTTAACTTATAAATCATTGAAACGAAGTGCAAATCGTAAATCAAATAATGAAAATGAATTATTGCCCCAATTTTGGGGCGATAGTTTATTTTTATAAAGGATGATTTTGGAGCGATAGTTCATTTGGAATTATTGCCCCAAACTGTATGAACTATCGCCCCATTTTTGCCCTAAATTTGGGGCGATATTTCATAATGATTTATCGCCCCAATTTCATATAAAATTTTTGGGGCGATAGTTCATTTTCGGTTTGGGGCGATAGTTTCTGGGGCGTTAATTCATAGAGCCATTTTTATTTATTTCCAACTCTTTAATTTCAAACTTGCCTCATGTTTAATCGATTTACTCAAACTACAATAAGACCCTGATAATCGAACCATCGAAAATCCGGAATTTGGATAATTCAAATTCGTCTTAAGCCGCAATTTTTTTAAGGATTGTATTATAAATACTATCCACTAGGATGACAATTAGTGCATTTCGGAAATTCGGACAATCCCAAAATCCGGATAGGGTTCGGTCCCACTCAGAGGCGTGCGCAGAAAAATATTTAGGGAGGGGTTTTATGAAAGAGGTTGAAGTTTGAATTTGAATTAATAGTTAGTTTTAGCATATCGGTTAAAATATAACGATAGTTCGAATAGGCTTTGACATTTTCTATGAAAAATTCGCTTGCCTGCCGTACGCAAAATAGTATATCACAATTTTGCATGTTCCAAGTAGGCATAGCCGACAAGTAAAAGATCATGAACCCATAATTCCAGCTGTTTATAGTCAGTCAAATTCACGGAAATACACCTATGCCTATATGACATCCACGTAGATTGCAACAATTAGATTACCGCCATCACAATAGTATACACATGGATCTTCAAGCGACTTCTTCATGTCAAACGATATAGGAAAGCAGCGTCCAGACAACGATTCCATTGCCGCCCGCTCTGCTTCAATCAGTACATTGCTTTGTGCAATTTGCACACTCTGCCGGATCCGTCGTCAAAGCCATCATGTTGTAGTACGTAGACGTCCTCGTCCAACGCTTTACTAGATCAGATTCCCGAAGGCCCAATGCAGTACACATTCCGGAATCCGGTTTTCAAGCAAACTCTCAATCGTACAATTTTATTATTTGTTATCATTCGCTTAATGTTATCAAAACAGCAAGGTCCCGATGTGATCGCATTAAGCGGCGTCAACTGTATGTCACGAGGCTACCACCATGATGGATGCCATAAAACGACCACATATTCTCCATCCTTTCATAAGTGATATCTTCCTAAACGGAATACAGCAACAATAGTAGCCTTTATTCTGGGAAATGTGTGGTGAACCTTGGGAAAGCAAGGTTCCAGGGACGTAGCCAGAGGAGGGGCCAGGAGTCTTTAACTTCCCACAGTATTTCTAATTTATTCATTCCTAAAACTCTGCCGAAATTAAGCTTGCAGTCAAATAAATTGTGTCATCTGGACGAAAGTAGTGACTACATAATAAACAATTTGAAACACATAAAAATCTAGTGACCCAAAATTGGGATGGTCTTTCATATTGGAAACTTCAAGAAATTTCGCAAGATCTCAATCAGGCTACACAATTTCAAATAAAATATTTCCCTGTAAGAATGAAGTATTTTTTTTTCAGCCGTGCGAAGGGAAGGCAAAAGCAGCACGACGCGGGCACCGAATACGCGATCGTACTTTCCATAGTTCCATAGTTGCTGCTTCGTGCATATACGATGGGCCACGAGCCCTTCCATAATAATTGTTCAGAAAAGAAGTCTTTGGCGTTGACGTGGCACAGGAACAGTGGGACAGGAGGCATATTATGCATTGGGCAACGCCGAAACTAGTGTCTACAATAATTAACAACAAGATTCTTATAATGTCATAACTTCTCAAGCCCAGCTAAATACTGGCTACGTCCTTGCAAGGTTCTGTTGGTACTAAACAGGACCCAGAAAAGATCCCTCAACTTCTAAATGGCCTCATTGACAAAACATCATCAGCATGTGAAGTGCAAATGTATGTATGTTTTAACACGCAGGCATGGGAGAAGTGTAGCCAGGATCTCGTTTAAAAGGGGCAAACCCAACAATTGCTTAAGTTTCGTTTTGTTTATTACAATAGATAAATTAATACCTCATTGCGTAGAGAATTCTTAAGCGGATGGCGATCCTCTGGGGATTTATCGCTACTTTATTGGATTTAGTCGAAATATAGGGGAAATCCTTGCAGAGTCCTTTAGTTTGCGTTTTCTTTTTCCTAAAGAGGTTGAGGGGAATGGGATGGAGTACAGTAATTTTTTCATCGTTCTGTTAGAAATTCAAATCGCATCTTTACATGGCTGTTACTTCTGAACCTTGGCACCTATAGATGCTTGAAATTGTCAACTAATATGAACAGTGCGGTCCTCTATACATGGCTGTTAAATATAAATTTCAAAATTTTCCGCTCCAAAATTTCCGAATTAGGGATAATTTTCGATTGATACGATTGAACTCCCGAACGCAGATAGGTAGGACCTTGAAATTTTGGAGCGTATGTGATCGGTGAGCGCCAAGTATAGCTCTACAGCTACAAGTGTGAGTAAGTGCCTTGAAATTTTCACAAGTCTGCAAATTTTCAAATTTATTGGACAAATTTTATAGAGTTTTCGATTAGAAAAGACGAAAGTGCGATTTGGGCAGCTGTAACTGTCGAACGCAGATAGGAGGACCTTAAAATATGGAGAAATGAAAGTAAATGTAATCCCCAGGTTGTGAAGCTACCTGGCGCTTACATTTAGGTACATTAAATTTCAGAACGATTGACCAAAGAGTTCCGAAATTATCGAAAATGAACGTTTGCCACATGAAAGTGCGATTACCTTGCTAATAACACCTAACAGACTGACTACAGGCCTCACCGAGGAGGTTATTATGCAGTCATTTAGGTTTCTTTGGTGTGGCGTTGGGAATGCTATACATTTACTAATGCTGTACGACATGTCAAAATGCTGTACTCTACAGCAAAATGCTGTACGTCTGGTCAGCTTATACTAGCCACACATTGGGGTGAAGTTTGGTTAGGATTGATTCACAAAGAAAAAAGTTGTTCATGCAAGAACCTAATTTCCAGCGTTTGGTTTGTATAAGAGCCCTATGACGTAGTGTTTCGATTTCATCGGTTCCTAGATATGTTTGGTGGCTTTACTAAGAACACATTTGCGCAAAGTTTGGTTAAAGATTGGTTCATTAAGAAAAAAGTTTTCTTAGAAGAATCTAATTTCCAGGGGTTGGTTTGTATGACAGCCCCATGACGTAGTGTTCCGATTTCATCTGTTCCTAGATATTTTTTGAGGCTTTACTAGGAACACATTTGGATGAAGTTTGGTTCCGGTCGGCTTAAAAAGGAAAAAGTTTTTCTTAGAAGAACTTAATTTTCAATGGTTCGTTTGTATGGCAGCCCTATGACGTAATGTTCCAATTCCATTTGTTCTTAGATATGTTTTGACGCTTTACTAGAAACACACTTGGGTGAAGTTTGGTTAAGATTGATACATAAAGAAAAAAGTTTTTCTTAGAAAAACCTAATTTTCAGGGGCAGCCCCATGACCCCATGGTCCGATTTCATTCGTTCCGACATATATACAGCGTACACTAAAAAGAAACTTGTGTACAAATTTTCAGCCCGATAGCTTCAAAACTGAGGGACTAGTTTGCGTTGCAACAGACGGACAGGGCTCAATCGATTTCTCTCGTCACGCTGATCAATAATATATATACTTTATATAGTCGGAGGTGCTTCCTTCTGTGCGCTGCAAACTTCATGACAAAGTTAATATACCCTTTCACATAGTGACGGGTATAAAAATGTTGAAAAATCCAACAAAATCTGGTGTTTTTTTAGAAAATGAAAAAGTGTTCTAACTTCACGATTGTTTTCAACACGATTTGGGGTAATTTAGAAAAAGAAAGAGGTCAAAGGTCAAATATTTTTGCCTCATGCATAGTGAATTTTTATATATTGTTTTCTTTAATTTTCATCGTTTTTCTATGCCTAACTAAAAAAAAAATTTTAAAATATGCTTTCTGAATTGAGTTATATTTCCTCTTGCTTGAGAAATTATAAATATGTTAACAAAATGAGGCTTATTTTACAAGGACCGCCGAAAAAAAACACCGGAAAAGCTGATACCTAGCACTTTTCCATTGCTACTATTTCGATTTATTTTCGCTTTTAGTCCTTATCGGGTCACCCGGCTATCTATCTACTAGCTAAATATTGTTTGTGTTACGATCTAATGCAAGAATCATCCAATGCATCAATTAATCTCTTTGTTATTTTGTAATGACATTGGCTCCCAGGAGTCTTTCCTGGCATCCTGTGCCCATGTTAGCAAAACAACTCTTATTACCAGGATCAGCCGCAAGTTAATCAGTGATATCGAAGCTTTTACTGTCAAATACACTTAGCTTTTAAAACTTTTTCATTAAATTTGCGCCCGCAACATTACCCGTTACTGTGATGAACAGGAACTCCTATATGCCCATTAAATGATATTTCATACACGAAATGTAAATGATAGTATAGAAACTGTAATGCGCAAGAAAACTTTTAAAGGAGTTTCCATATATTTTACAGGAACATTAGATTTATTTCAACGATGAACATCAAAGATAATAGGTGTGTTTTTTGGTTATCCCGTGCAGGTTTGGGTAACGAAACTCCATATAAAAAAATGCCAGCTGACCCACCTGTTCTTAGTTAAGTTTAGCATACAAAATTGAACAGGAAATCTTCGGAAAATTTAAACCCAGTTAAATCTCGGATAACAGAAGAACTTCGAAACGTTCGAAATGTAATTTAATTGGAAATACAGAAGATTATTAATAAAAACTTGTTTAAGTTTACAGGGAGCGATAAAAACTGAGTTTTCCGCAGAGCCGTGTTTTTTGATAAGATTCAAAAAAATATCGGCGTACAGAGGGCTGCGCCCACAATACGAGGGTTTTTTAGAATTTTAATGCATAGTGAATATTTTTTGGACATATATTTTATAAGCAATAAATAAGATTTGTGCATAACATTAATAAAATGCTTCCTGTAAATCTATTTTTGGATTGGTCTAAATAAACGCGTTCCAGAATGAATGGCTAGCGCCTTTCATTTTGTTCCACCTTTAATTAGACCAATCCAAAAATAGATTTACTATTTACCCAGTTTGTATAAAAGTACTCCAAGGCAAATCTACAGGCATTTTTCGATTTAAGATTTCTGATGGCCTTTGAGCAAAAAGAAACACAGGTAAACATAAGGATGGCTTGGCTTTATATATGAACTGAATTATTAGTGGTAAATCTACTGTTACTGTTTTTTAAATCAAGAAATAGCAACTCATATGAAATGATTCCATTGTGTCCCCTGACATAGGAGCCTACGCAAGCTTTCCTAAGAGTATTGAACAAGTATACTTCTGCAGCTATTCAGGGACACCCTGTTAACTTGCTCCTACAAACTTCAAAAATATTTGTGGCAAACACAATTACCATTCTATGCATTTTCACGAAATTTCATGTTCATTATTTCATCAAGTTAAACGATATGCATTGAAGAAATGCTTAAGAGGCTTCCCTTGCATTGTGAAAGGCCCTTACTAAATACTTGCTTGGCTTTTCGGTTTGGATACAGTTATTGGAATGAAAATTTGTAGACATATTCCTTATGTAATTTTCTAAAAACCCTTAACAGAATTTTCATATTTGAAAACCTAAGAGGGGCTAGACACGAACAAATTGAAATTTTCACTGTTATTTACTTTTCCTTAGCAAAAGTCAACAGTCTTAATATTTAGCGTATATAAGGCCATACTGACCAATCTTTGTGCAAAGTTTCATATCGATCCCTATAACGGTTTAGAAAAAAGGAGGTCGAAAAGGAAGTTTAACTTTAAACGCCAATAACTTTTTTACCGTCACTCGAAACTGGAAAATGTTAACTGATATGAGATGTACTCGTTTAGATGTTTGATTTAAATACCCATACGTCAACCTCCGATCTTGAGTGTGAATCTGTTCTAACATCAGAACAGAGAGTTATAAGGAACCGAAACACTACGTGAGAGATGAACGAAATCGGTTGAGGAGTGGAGACGTGAAGTGAAGTGCAACGATAAAGTTGCTAAACTGGATTTTGTATGGAAGTTTGAAATATTGTTTTCTAAAACGTAAACATTCTAATTGGACCAATATTGGACCAGACCGGTTTTAAACGAGCATTTGACATATTGTCCTCTCAAATGTAAACATGCTTATGTAGGATTGTGGATCGTGCGGGTGTTGCGACGCAGTGTGTATGTAGTTGCGCATGTGTAGGAATTCTATCGCCAAGCTACCATGGGAATATATGGGCATTGCGCCTCCATACTTACTCAATGGTTCTAACAGATTGTTTGTTTGCAATGGATTTGATGCAAATGAATCTTGTTAAAAACTCGATTAGTAGAATTTTAGATCTAATTTTTGTTAGTACTTTATTGAAATATGCATTGAATGCACTTAGATTGTACTATAAGAGTAATTGACCATTCACATTTATAACGCTTTAGTATAACACTTTTATACCTTTCGCTAAATGTCAAACTATCGTTCTTCTTGAATAAACTTCTGATCTAGAAAGACGTGTTTCTTTCTCGCTGCCGAAAATACTTTACGTTATGGGCCCAGCCCACGAGAAAATAATTTAAAAAAAACGCGTATATATTCAAGAAGCAAGGTTTGCTCGAGTTTCCATTTAATTGTTTAATTAAATTGTAAAATTTTAGTTATCTGGACAATTTTGCAATTTGGAGGTTAAGTTAACCTCACTCGCCATACATGAGTAGTTCCAGCCGTAGCAGAAGCGATAGCGAACAAGTCACAGAAGAGGAGATAAAAATCGAATCGGACATAAAAGCTATTGGCGATCAGCGAGTTGTGATTAATGATACGGACGTAGCGAATATGTCGACGGGTATTTTGGCGTCAATTGAAAAGCTGAAGGGTCGGGAGAACTTCGCATCTTGGAAGTTTTCAATTGAAAATTACCTGGCATTGGAGGATATGTCGAAATGTTTGGACGGAACCGAAACGAACGAGAAAAAGTGTGCGAAGGCTAAAGCAGCTATAAGTTTGACCATCGACAGAAGTGTTTTCGTTCATATCAAATCCGCGAAAAGTGCTCAAGAAATATGGGACAATTTAACCAGCACATATGAAGATAAAGGCGCGGCACGTCAAGTTACGTTGATGCGAAAGATATGGAACACAAAGCTCGAAAGATGTTCTTCAATGGAGGAATACGTCAGCCAGATCATGTCGACGGCGCAAACATTGAATGATTTGGGTTTCACAGTTAGCGACCAATCATTAGCCGTGTATTTGTTGTGTGGCCTCACCGAAGAATATCAGCCGTTCATTATGGCCCTTGAAGGCATGGGCAAGGCACTTTCCAGTGACTGCATCAAGACGAAACTCCTGCAAGATATGTCGACATCAACGCCAAGTGATGAAAAGGCTCTATTAGCCAAGAATAGATATCGTAACAAGAAAACTTCCATTACGTGCTACACTTGTAAGCAAAAGGGACACAAATCTTTTGAATGCCCTGAAAAAAGGAAGAAGCCTTCTTCATCGAAAGGTACGAATATCTCAGGTAGCAAGAGTAAGGCATTGCTTGCTTTCAGTAGTACGTCTCAGAATGACAAATTTGATGCGAACAGTTGGTATTTTGATTCTGGTGCGACTCGACACATGACAATGCATAAGAACTGGATTACCAAGGAACGGAACTATGGGAACGAAAGTATTCGAGCAGCGAATAACGAAGTGATGAAGGTGGATTGTTGCGGCGATGTGGATTTCATGGTGAAGCGGAATGGAGCGATAAGCGAGATCCAAATGAAGAAAGTACTTTGTGTACCGAAGCTAACTACCAACCTACTATCAGTGAGCGAGATAACAAGTAAAGGAAACACAGTGACATTTTCCACTGATAAGTGTGTTGTTCGCGATGTCGAGGACAATTTAGTGGCAACCGGTTCAGTAGTGGATGGTTTGTACAAATTGGATTCAGACTCGGATGCTGCGTTGACTTCAGTTGGAACAAGAAACACTATGGAGTTGTGGCATCGCAGATGTGCTCATTTGAATTTATCCGATCTGAAGAAAATGAAGAATGGAGGCGTCTCAGGGATGTCATTTGTTGACAATTACGACAGCGAAGCATGTGTTGCTTGTTGTCAAGGAAAGCAGACGCGAAAAGTTTTCCCAAGTGAAGGATCTCGAGCTACGCGAATCCTGGAAACAATCCACGGAGATATTGCCGGTAAGATGGAATGTGATTCTATTGGAGGAAGCAGATATTGTCTGGTGCTTGTGGACGATTTTAGCCGTCGTACTTTTGTTTATATGCTAAAGCATAAGAACGAGGTGTTCGATCGTTTCCGTTCTTTCAAAACATTCGTTGAAAAACAAACGGGATATCAAATCAAGCGGTTTCGAAGTGATAACGGAACGGAGTTTTGTTCTAAAAAGTTCGAAGAGTTCTTTGATCGCCATGGAATCGAGCATCAAACATCAGTTGCGTACACGCCTCAACAAAACGGGTTGGCAGAACGAACAATCAGAACAATCACGGAAAAGGCTCGCTGCATGTTACAAGATGCAAATCTTCACAAAAAGTATTGGGCGGAGGCTTTGAATACTGCTACATATATAAAAAATCGCGTGACGACAGCATCATTGGGGAATAAATCACCTATGGAAGTTTGGAGCGGCGTTAAACCTGACATTAGTCACTTCAGAGTTTTTGGAGCAAGAGCCATGTCATTTATCCCTAAAGAGAAACGACGCAAATTCGATGCCAAATCCAAAGAGTTAATATTTATTGGCTACAGCGAGACTCAGAAAGGCTATCGTCTGATTGATGCGAAGACGAATGAAATCGTTGTTAGCAGAGATGTGGACTTCATTGAACACGACATTAATGACTCTGCAGAGGATATCATCCTGGAAAGTTCGATAAACGATCAGTCCATGAATAATGATCATAGCACTGAGACAATCGATTCGACAGGGGATCAGCCGAACGACAGTAGCATTGAAGAATCAATCAACACATCGCATGAAGACGATTCATTGGCCGATTCAACATTTGTTCCTGAGCAGTCGATTGATATTTCCGTTGCAGAGCTACCACGACGATCTGAACGCGAGGTGAAACCAACTCAACGTTATCAACCTGGTTTTCTCACAAACAACTATGAGCCGATGACTGATGAACCGGCGACTGTGAGCGAAGCATTGGAAAGCGACGAAAAAAGGCAATGGACTGTTGCTATGGATAACGAGTACAACGCTTTGATGTCGAATGACACATGGGAACTAGTCGACTTACCCAAAAGTTCTAGGCCGATACGATGCAAATGGGTCTTCAAGCGGAAAGTTGATGGCAACCGCGTAAGACATAAAGCGAGACTTGTTGCAAAAGGCTACACTCAACGTGAAGGCATTGACTTTAGTCACACATTCTCACCAGTAGTGCAGTACACATCCATTCGGTTACTTATGGCAATGGCTGTTAAATTTGGATGGAAAATAGAGCAAATGGATGTTGTCACTGCATTTTTACATGGCGACATCAGCGAAACAATTTACATGTACCAGCCGGAGGCTTACGATGATGGTAGCGGTCGTTTCTGTAGATTAAAGAAATCGTTATATGGGCTTAAGCAAGCGAGCCGCCAATGGAATGAGAAGCTCAACGGAGTTTTGGAAACAGCGGCTTTTGATCGATGCAAAAAGGATTCTTGTGTATATGTACGTCGCAATGAAAAATCAATTGTCGTCATTGCGGTCTATGTAGATGATCTGTTGATATTTTACAACAACGATGGATGGAAAGAAGAATTGAAATCGACTTTGAAACAGAACTTTCACATGAAGGACTTGGGTACTGCGACGAATGTATTGGGAATTCGTATCAACTACGATCGTGAAGCTGGACAACTTAGTCTCGATCAACAAAGATACACTGAAGACATATTGCGGAAATTTAAGATGTTTGACTGCGATCCGGTCAAATTACCAAGCGATCCAAATCAAAAGCTTACGAGGGAAATGGCCAACAACCAACTTACTAGTAGAGTACCGTACCAGGAAGCAGTGGGCTGTCTTTTATATTTGGCACAATGCACACGGCCCGATATTTCGTTCAGCGTGGCACATGTGAGTCAATTCAACCAACTGCATGGGCAAGCTCATTGGACAGCAGTGAAACGCATATTTCGATATTTGAGAGGTACTTTGAATTTTAAATTAACATTTACTCGAGATAGAAAATTCGATGAGCTGTGCGGTTACACTGATGCGGACTGGGGATCAAGCTTTGTCGACTTCAAATCATGTACTGGTTACACGTTTTTATGGCAAGGTGCAGCGATATCGTGGGCAACCAAGAAGCAGCCGACTGTTGCGTTAAGTACAGCAGAGTCGGAATATATGAGTTTATCAGGAGCAACTCAGGAGGCACTTTGGCTAAACCAATTGAAGATTGAAATACTTGATAACAACTGGAGACCACTGGAAATATTTTGCGACAACAAAGGAGCGATTGATTTAACTGAAACAGGTACTTTTAGTCCAAGAACAAAACATATTTCGATTAAGCATCATTTTATTAGAGATTGTATTAAGAAAAATAAGATCAAAGTAACTAAAATTTCAACAGATTTAATGATTGCCGATTATCTTACAAAAGCTATTCCATTACAAAAACATTTATTTTGCTTAAAAGCAATGGGACTTTGTAACTAATTGAAATAATTATTTTAACTTTTGAATTGTTTTGTTAAATGAATTTTGTGAATCTCAATTAAGTGGGAGTATTGAAATATGCATTGAATGCACTTAGATTGTACTATAAGAGTAATTGACCATTCACATTTATAACGCTTTAGTATAACACTTTTATACCTTTCGCTAAATGTCAAACTATCGTTCTTCTTGAATAAACTTCTGAACTAGAAAGACGTGTTTCTTTCTCGCTGCCGAAAATACTTTATACTTGCTTGAATGCTTCTGTAATTAAAGTAGATAAACCGTTTTTGCCCAATTCAATGCATCACAATGCTCTGATTACATTGAAGAAGAGACCGAAGTTGTTCCTACTAGAACTTTTCAAAAAGCCCAATTTGAAAAACTAAATTCAACATTTTTTAATATGGATTGGGCTCCAGTTATATCGAATAGTAATCTTATTGAAAGTTACGCAATTTTCAAATCAATTTTATTGAAATCTATTCGCAAGTACGTTCCTTTAAAAAAGAACAAAATAAAAGCAAAAAATCCTTGGGCTACCAAAGAATTGTTCAAACTTAAGAGAGCAAAAAATAGGGCCCATAAATTATACAAGAAGTCATCCTCTCTTGCCAATAAAGAAAATTTCTTTAGATTGAGAAGAGAGTATGAACTAATGAATAAAAATCTTTACAAACAGTATATTGCGAGAGCTGAAAATAATATAAAGAATGACAGTAAGACATTTTGGAATTTTATAAACAGCAAGCGTAAGAATACGGGAATCCCAAAAAATTTAGAATTCAATGGCAATTTTTACAAAGATGTTCAATCGGTTTGTGACGGATTTGCTAGATTTTTCAGTTCAGTTTACAAAGTACCAGACTCCGTTTCATCAGAAATGAATGCTAACATCAATGGAAGCCAGAGTGCATTGGTCCCCCGGATAGCTCAGGAGGACCTTACGAGTGCTCTTGAGATTTCTGAGGATGACCTATTGCATGCTATGCGTGATCTTGATGTTAGTATTCAGGCCGGACCTGATGGCATTCCTAATATATTTTTGAAGAATTGCATGCAATTGTTATGTCGTCCTTTAGCCTTTATTATACCCTATACCCATAAGATGGTATAGGGTATATTTTTTTTGTTACGACGATTTATGTAACACCTCGAAGGAGCCACCGGAGGTATGGCAAAGTATATATATAAATTATCAGGGTCGGTCCCTGATTCGAATAAGCCATGTCCGTCTGTCTGTCTGTCTGTCTGTCCGTCCGTGTGTCTGTCAGTTCGCACGATAACTCCCGAAATAATGAAGCTAGCGTTTTGAAATTTAGGTCAGATGATTGCTTTGATAAAAGCTTGGATGGTATTGAAAATGGGCCAAATCGGACCAAGGCTTCCCCTACCTCCCATACAAATTACCCCTCCGTGATAGTTCAATTCGCCCATATTTTCCAACAAAATATCGCTAGCGACCTGAAATTTTCAAGAATGCCTAATTGTGACATATGCTTGAAGTTGGTGGAAAGTGGAGAACGTCCATCTACCCCTACCCCTACCTCCCCTACAAAGTTATATTCAGCCATATCTTTTGCTAGAATGTCGGGAAAAATTTCTATTAAGTATCAAACGGTAGCTATTGGATGCCCTCATATAATATTAAATATGTGCCAGGTCCGAACCATCTACCCCTCCCTCCCCTACAAAAATGATGAAATTGAATTTTAAGGTTTTGCGTGCCTTCTAGGTCTGTACATGGGTATAGGGTATACACTCATCGTGCTATTCGCACGATTAGAACTCGGTCTCGTTTTTAATTTGTCCTTGTCTTCAGGTGTTTTTCTTGATGAATGGAAAGTTTCATACATAACGCCTGTTCACAAAAAGGGTCCGAAGCACCTTATTGATAACTATAGACCCATAGCTAAAATATCTGCAATACCGAAGTTGTTTGAAATGCTTATTAAAAATAAAATAGATGTTTTAATTAGCCGTTTGATATCGCCATGTCAACATGGATTCCTGAAAGGAAAATCAACTTCAACAAATTTGGTATCATTTACTAAATTTGTTGCTGATAGTATTGAGCAGGGAATGCAGGTTGATGTGGTATATACCGATTTTTCGAAGGCTTTTGATAGAGTAGATCATAATATCTTACTCAAGAAACTAGAAAATTTAGGTGTACAGTCCGTTTTTCTTAGCTGGGTGAAATCCTATCTAACAGATAGGACCCAGTTGGTTAAGTTAAATGGCTGTACATCCCGCTCTGTTATAAAGTGTTCTTCAGGGGTTCCGCAAGGTAGCCATTTAGGACCACTTTTCTTTTTAGTTTTCGTAAACGATATCATCCAAAATTTTAAATTCGTGCGCGTATGGCAGTATGCCGATGATATGAAAATCGCTATGAAAATACGCAACATTGATGACTGCCTTAAGTTGCAATCCGATTTAGAAAAGCTGCAATTTTGGTGCCGCGATAATAATTTAAATTTAAATGTTAGTAGATGTAAAGTACTTAGCATATATAAATTGAAAACTCCGGTCTTCTTTGAGTACTCCTTAACAGGTAGTGTTCTTGAAAGGGTTACCGAAATATCAGATCTTGGTGTAATTTTCGACCATGAGCTTTCATTTCGACAACACATTGATTACATTATTTCAAAAGCGAATAGTATGTTAGGATTTGTTAAACGTAACGCACGCGAATTTAATGATCCCTTTACTTTAAAAATATTGTATACAGCTTTCGTTCGTTCGCGTTTCAAGCCAGATTATAAAACTCGCTGTTCCTTACTGGGTTTACAAGCCTTAGATTATAGAAGAACATTTTTAAACGCTATGTTTATAAGAGACCTGTTTTGCTCTCATATTGTTTGTGAAGATATATTAAATAACTTTCAAGTCAGAAATATTCCTCACAATTTACGGCGGAACAACCTTCTTGTTCAGCCCTATCATAGAGTAAACTATGGGCTTAATGAACCAATTACAAGGCCAATTATTCTTTATAATAGTTTGAAAATAAAAAACTAAAAAAGTCGACTTTTTTCAAACGTTCGGGGAATCCTGTTATCTTCTTCCTACCAACAAAGACTGTAAACATTCTACACATTCATACCAAATTTCATGACAATCGGTTGAGCCGTTCGCGAGTTATTTAGTGAACAGACGAACGGACGGACAAAACCGATTTCATAAGGGTTTTTTGAAAAAAAAAAAAATTTCTAAGAAACCCTAAAAATGCAATTCATTTAAAAGCTTTTTTACTTTCTTTGCGTTTCACAATGCCAAGCTAGCCTGCCTATTAACTGAATCTCCCGTGATTGACTCAGACGATCGATTTGCAATTTGATAGAAATGCATAAAATGGCAAGGACCAAGTCAACAGGGTGTCCTGATCCTAAATAGATGCAAAAATCTACTCTTTTATTATTCATCGAAGAGAGGTGTGTGACAAAGACATTTTCTATAAGGTATTTTTTGTTATGGTAACGGAGTTAGAGCTAAAAAATCCTGTGTTCGTGTCTGGAACCATATCCTTATGACAGCAATTATAAGAAGTTTTGTTGGAAGCTCTGTGGAAATTATAAAAACAATTTTGCTGCATTTAAGTTATTTTATGCTTATTTATTACCCAAAAAGGATAATTTACAACTGATATTACGTACGCATAAGAATTGTAAAAAAAACTCGTATTGTGGGCGCAGCCCTCTGGACGCTCAGATTTTCTAATTAGATATGAGTTTTTGATCCAACAAACCAAACAATTCAAAATTCATTTTCATTTCCGTAAATTTCGACATATCACATAATAATGTTATAATTTATTTATCATTTATTCATTTATTCCTTTTCAGGTTTATACACAAAAAAAAAATTAGTTACTACTGAATTGAAATAAATCCAGAGATAAATCAAGGATAGGTGCTGGTCGAGTCTCTTTTATATGCACTGCTTCAACCGCATTATCGCTCGCATGGTCGTAATGCATAACCGATGGAACAGTAGTTTGCGTTATCTCGTGGCTTTCAGTTAAATTCTTTATTCCTTCTTTCACCAAATCATCTACGGTTCTTAAAAGACTGTCGTCTGAAGCCATCATATTTTCGGATAAATTCAATTTAGCGTCAGTAATCGTATCATCCAGTGATATACTCAAATTATAATCGATTCTAGCGGGAGCTGTTTCTGATAATGTGAGATCGCCTACTAATGGTGGGGAACTTAGTGCACTTAGGTCAACTCCGTAATGACCTTCGGGGGTTCCGATTATATGAGCAACCATTGAGTTCACAAAATAAATGGCGGATTTATGAGTTACTAATTGAGATCTCCGGGATTGTAGTTGGTTCACAAAGTCTGTTAGTTCTTTCAACAAAAGAGTTATTCTTTGATCTTCAGTCATATTGGGTTGCTGAACTTTTTTGAGGAGAAATGTGTACAGACTTGTGTTTTTAGTCATCTGATCTAGAATCGGACTTGTATAATGATCAGGAAATGATCCTAAATGTCGTAGCATGTTTTTTCCCAAATAGACTTTGTTACATACAGTACAACGGTATTCTGGAGGAATGCTACGCTCACGTTTCATTCTAACATCGGAATGTCCCTCTTCTGAATGTGGATTATTTGGGACAGTGTCGCAATTATATATCTTGTCGTTGATATCACTCGCTTTAGGAGACTGACACGCATCGGTAACATTAAAGTTGGTTTGTATATATGAATTAGGTTTGGAAAATCGGCCATATCTGCTACGTTGTGGTGATTGTGATTCCATACTGGGATATTTTGTTAATAAGTACGAAAACGAGTCTTTTTTGGGTTTCTGTGTAATCAAAAACTTGTCTAATCTTGCACTTTTCTTTCGGGATGATTTCCTTGGTCGACCTCTTCTTCGTTTGGTCGCATGAGATTGGTTTGGATTTTGCATCGATGTATTTATATTGGCCGCTATTGCATCGCCTGACTGGATAAAGGTAGGATTTCCCAATTGATGGAATTTTTCATTATTGGTTTCAAAAGGATTGAGTTGAAGATCTTTTGGCTGGATGATGCGATATACAACTCTCTTCTTTGTGTAAGGATTGTGATAAATTAGCTCATCCGTTAATCTGAAATTAATTTTAGAAAATAATAATAAATATTGTGCAATTATTGAAATTTTTATTTTTTTATAGGCGTTATAATCAAAAATATTGCAGGATACAGTGAGTTAAGCGAACAAGCATTTAACGCTCCTGAATAATATTTTAACCGAAATATACCTAAGATCTTAATCTTATCTTTAAAAATATGCCGCGATGAAGACATTCGACTAAGACTAAGACTCGACTAAACATATACTAAGAAACTGTTATCCGAACACGACTTAACATAAGGTGTTGATGTTGTTTTGCCTCCAAAGATGCCGAAATCCAAATGCTGTACACTGTACACTTTTGGTGTAATAATTTGAACTCAAAAGAATACTTTTATTAACACCAAAAGGAGTGATTCTCGATATTTTTGGAATAAAAAAAACACAATTTTCACATGGAAGGAACATGCAACTCATAAATTCTGTGGTGATTATGAATAATCGATTAAGTCGGTTTTCATAGTTTTTCAGTAGAGCGATTTTAAACTTAAAAACGACTTGTGAAAAATCTATATAATTTTCAAATCCAAAGACATACATTTGTAGCTTATCATGTGAGCAATGTATCCTACTATACTTTTATTCCAAAAATAAAGCAGTTTGATTGTAATACGATAAAAATCTAAATAAGAGTTTTTTCCGTAAGAAGCAATAGGGGTTGACAAAACTTAATTCCACTTAAGTCTTTATTCTCAATTATATTGTGTTTAAACTATTATCTTAAGAGGACATAGGTTCTTTTTCCATATTACCATTATACAGTTGATGAATCTTAAATAAAAGCCTTTTTTAATAAATGTTTAATTTCTTTTTATATTACGGAATTATTCATAAAAAAATGAAAGGAAAAGTAATTATTATAATAATCAAATAATATATAATAATAATATATGTAATATATAATATAAATTCGAGAGAATTAATGCAGAAAAAACGACTTCACAGACGTGATTTTATTTGCTGTCTTATTCAACTAGGTCGAGGTGTATATCCGAAATTTCATCAGAGGGAAGACTTTTGTAAAAGTCGTGAAAGAAAGGATCAATCATAGGAAGAAGATATTTTACAGATATACGTACTTGCTCTGGTAGCATAGAAATTTCAGATGTACTTCCTGAATTTATGCCTCTTTTTTGGATGTTTAATACTTTAAATGGATGTTCTACATTTAGGGTTATTTTGAAATGAACTTTTCCAAAATCATTTTTTGTGTATCTTAACCATTTAAAATTTTTCCAATGAAAGTTTTCAGAATTTGCACTCCGCCTTCTCCACATAAATTTTGTTTTTGAATAAGAAAAGAAATCCGTGGAACCCATTTCGATTACATGAAATTGGTTTTTGACACCAACAGTTCGTACAAAATCGAACCAATCACGAGGATGAGTTTGTGCGTTCGTTACTTTTTTCTTTCTCTCGATTAAGGCGTGATCCACATCACACTCCATGTGGGAATGACCTACAGTTAGAAATTTGTGTTCGATGGTCTCTATTGTCTTACTTTTTGATTATGACCTCAAAAAAGTAACAAGCAGTAACCCTTCTTTATCTTTCACAGGATGGTCAGTAGTAAACGATTTGCCAATTAGTGGCTTAATAAGCTTGAAAAGGGTACCACTTTCACCACGGTAAGCCGCATCATTTGTCTCCTTCGCTAAAGCGTTGATGTAGTTACGCTTATCAAGCCTCACACTTCTCTGCACGCCTTTTTGTAGGGAACGGTATTCAGCTTGGAGTTGATTTTTGGCTGAGTTATCAGCAGCGGAGTAATCTGTTCCTTAACTCTTTTGCGTTCTGAGATAAGAGACCAAGTAGCATCACTGATAAAAGGTCTCCTACCTCGATCCAATCGTCCCACAGTCTTCGCCACACGAATTGAAAGTATCCTTTGCAAAATTCCATCTATCTTCAATTGTAGGATTCTCAAGAGATGTTGCTGCAATAGCTTTTTGTGCAAAGCGGTAGAATATGTGCGTTTAATTGATGGATTTTTTCTTCTTCTTCTTTATGGCACGATAGCCTGACGTCGGGCCTTGGCCGCCTGGATTGAAGACCTCCAATTTTCGCGGTCACGCGACCTTGTCCTCCAGTTCCGAAAGCCTAGCATCTGGTGGGCGTCCTCACATACAGAATGCTCCCATCGGGCTCTCGGTCGTCCACGCAATCTGGCTCCGTCCACTCGTTGCGCGTTCATCACCTTTTTGGGCATGCGATCGTCGTTCATCCTTTGTACATGTCCCGCCCATTGCAGTCGCTGCAATTTCACGATCTTCGACACCTGTAGCTCATCATACAGCTGATATAACCCAAGGTTGTACCGGATGCGCCACTCACCTCGTTCACGAACGGCCCCGAAGATTCTTCGGAGAACCTTTCGCTCGAATGTGTCCAACAGGTGTTCAGAGTTTTGGGTTAGGGTCCATGCCTCGCAGCCATAGCATAGCACAGGTCGGATTATGGTTTTATACACGTGGAGCTTCGTGTTCCTGTGCACCAGCTTAGAATTCATAATTTGGAGGACCGCAAAGTAACACTTATTAGCTAGTTGTATCCGCCGCTTTATCTCATCTGTTTCGTTGGCGTCCTTTGACAAATTGCAACCCAGGTAAGTGAAGTTTTCTACATATTTTATATTGAGGTCCCCCACTGTGATGCTTGAATTTACTGGCGTTCTAGTTTTTGATTGCATCATGACCTTGGTTTTAAATTCGTTGATATGTAGTCCAACTTCTTTGGCGGCGTTATTGAGATTATGCAGGAGGATTTCTGCCGCACCCAATCTTCGAGACATGATGTTGATGTCGTCGGCGTAAGCTACTAGTTGAGTCGACTTAATGAGTAGTGTTCCGCTGCTGTCCAAATTCTTGGCTCGGATTACATACTCCAGAGCCAGGTTGAAGAGCATCGGCGCCAGCCCGTCGCCTTGCTTGAGTCCAGTACGAGTTTCAAATAGGTCAGTGAGTATGTTCTGAACTCTGACCTGCGAGACGGTATTCTTCTTCTTCTTTTAGCGGTACAGAAAGGTGTGAACCGCTGTGTATCTATATGGACTCGTTTTATAGTTCGTCATCGTTTTCGACCGCAATCTCCAGGGACAAAAACGTGGCAGCTGCAATGGGGTTTTCCCATAGTGAGAGGGGGGTGAGATTTGTGGGTGCAGCTGGGCATTGAAACAAATGGGCTACATCGTGTGGCGTGCCAGCGCAGTTAGGGCATACGTTTAGTATATTTGGGTCTATGCGAGATAGATACGAATTGAGGCGTGAGCAGAAGCCTGACCGAAGTTGGGCTAAAGTCACTCTAGTGGCTCTCGGGAGCCTAATCTCCTCGGGCGAAATAGGTGGTGGGAGCGCTGAGTACCTAAACTCGCAATAGACCTACTCACTTCCTCAGTGTGAATCATTGCAATGGCAGCCCGGTATGAATCTTCATCGAAAGGATCCCTTTTGTAACCCTGGACTTCTCTCTCAAGGTCACGAGGGCCACGTTTGATGTTGCGTGGAGGGGGAATTTTGTCCATGAGGTTATGATTGGGATGATCCTCTCGATAACAACCTACTAAATATTGTTTTGTAAGTAGTCGATTGTGGTCACGTATTGGCATCAAATGTGTCCCCTGATGTAGGTGGTCCTGGGCAGACATCAGAAGGCATCCTGTAGCTGTGCGTAGAGCAGCATTTTGGCAGACTTGGATTTTGTTCCAGCTTGTGTTACAGAGACCTTGCTACCAAACTGGCGCCGCAAAATCAGCCGCTGCTCGACCCACCGCTTTGTAAGTGGCTAGCATTGTCTCTTTATCTTTGCCACAGGTGCTACCAGCCAGTGCTTTAAGAATTTTGTTCCTACTGCGCATCTTTTCACATACCGCTTCCGCGTGATGAGCTGAAGTCATCATTTTCTCAAAGTGAAGCCCGAGAATTTTTGGATTTGCAACAGCAGGAACTGGTTTGTTGCCAATACGTACCCAAACCGGCCACTTACAATCACCTGACCAGGTGGTAAGGAAGGTCGCAGACGATTTGGACGCTGAGATGGTTAGGTTTCTGCTATGGAAAAAGGCTTCTAGTCGCGCTAAATATCTATTGATATCTTCACGCATGACATCCCTATCCGCTCCCGTGGCGAGTACAGTGCAGTCATCGGCATAAGAAATAACTTCAATGCCTTCCGGAGGTGTTGGGAGACCGGCCATGTAGATTAAACAAGGTGGGAGAGAGAACCCCACCTTGAGGAACACCTAATTTGATCTTTCTAAGTTTGGAACGACTGCCTCGAAACTCGGTGAAGGATTGCCTACCAGCTAGATAGTTGGCAATCCATCTTATCTCTTGAGTCGGAACATGCATATTGAGGAGGTTTGCCAGAAGCATGGAGTGATTAACCTTATCAAACGCATTTGATAGGTCAATCGCCACCATGATGGTTTTGTGGCAAGGTGTACTGTGGTTTAGTCCGTCTCTTACACGTGTAGTGATCGCGTCCAGAGCGGTGGTTGTACTATGCATGCGTCTGAATCCGTGCGATGGGGATCTAGCTTTGCATGTGAAACGAGTGTGGGGTGGATGAGGGCTTCCAGCGTCTTTGCTACAGGTGACAGGATCGTAATCGGTCTGTAGGAAGTTTCTAGTTTGGCACTTTTCCCTGGTTTAAGGCATGGGACTATACGACCTTGTTTCCAGATGTCGGGGATGGCGAGCGTAGACATTGACAAGTTAAAGACTGCCGTGAGATACTCAATGGCAGGAAGACCAAGATGTTTGAGCATGGCCATTGAAATGCCATCTGGTCCAAGGGCCTTAGAATTTTTTGCATTCTCAATGACTGTTTTAACCTGGTCCGGAGTATAAATTGGTGCGGAGTCAACAATTCGGCTGCGAATCCGTCTTCTAATTTTGCGGTTGAGGCCATCTGACTTGGGATGTTCAATAAATTGTTTATTGAACTGGCTCGCACACTGAAGAGGATTGCTTGTTTCTTTTTTGCCGAAGGTTATGGCTATATTGCCCTTATCTTTTGTGGGGTTCGAAAGGGCACGGACAGTGGACCATAACTTACTGGCACCTTCATTAAGATTACAGTCATTGAGGTGCTCGTTCCATTTAGCCTTCTTGTAGTCTTTAACTTGTCGCTGTATTTGGATATTGAGCTCCCGAATTCTGGGGTCACCAGGGTTAGCGCGCCTAATGTTGTCACGTTCATCAGCTAACCTTGCGGCACTTGTTGGGAAGTTTGGACGAACCTTTGGAATACGCCCTGCAGGGATGAACCGTGCCGCAGCTTTGGCAATGACGCTCCTAATGTTCCGTTCGGCCTTATGTATATTGGTGGGAGGGGGAAGCGCGAAGAACTTCGATGACGTGAATGTTTTGAAACCTTCCCAATCAGCTTTTTTGTGATTGACAAAAGTTCGCTTCTCTGACTTGGTCAGGTCAGCTGGTTTGTCAATTCTGACTATGATTGGGAGGTGATCAGAGGGAAGACCAGTAAGTGTTTCCCAGGAGGTCTCACTAATTAGGCTAGCGCTGACAATTGTAATGTCTGGTGAGCTAATACAATTGTTTGCATCACGGGTTGGAGAGTTTTCATTGAGGGTACAGAAACCTGATGCGTCCAGAGATTCGGCGATAGCTTGACCCCTGGCATCGTTGTGAAGCGCGGAATGCCAGAGTTCATGATGGGCATTGAAGTCACCAAGAAAGATCCTGTGCTCTCCATTAAGAAGAGGACCAATATCGAAATGGTAGTTTGTACAACTAGAATGTGGTGGTATGTAGATGTTAAAAATTTCGATATTGGTGCTCCCTGATGAAACTGAGATGGCTTGCAATTCCGCCGTACCGTCTGAAACTACATCTAATACACGGTAATGTACGGACCTGTGTATTAGGAAGGCAAGTCCACCTCCAGGGTGAGAATCATTCGTGGCGCCTTCTCTGTCCTTGCGTATGATGATATAGTCACCTTCAGCGTTGAATGGTGAATTCGCGTGGAGTTTCGTCTCTTGGATGGCTGCAATCAGGATTCTGTACTTTCTCAAGAAGCTTGTGATTTCAGGAAATTTCCCTAGGATGCCATTACAGTTGAACTGCAATATGGACACCGGTGTAAAAATTGCTGGCGGAGGGGCGGGAGTTAAGCTGTGTCTTACGTTCAAGGCAACATTATTGGGGGGAGTAGGGGGCGTTGGTGGAGGGGAGGGGCCTGGTATTACCCGAGGCTGCCCAGTATTCCTACAGCCTGGAGCAACAAATGTACCTTCTATGTAATGACCCATCCTTCTCAAACCGGAGCATCTAAAATGCACCCACTCCGAACAGCAACTACACTGAAGTGACCTGGCATTAGAACCGATACGTCGGTTGCAGACACTACACATCCATACCAAGACAGGGCCTGGATTTGTTTCAATGCCGGCGCGTAAAAGGAGAATTGAGAGCAGCCGCGCCGAGATGTGATGCTCCCAATAAGACGAAAAAACATATATAACGAGTCCATACATATACACAGACATACACAACCTTCCTGCATCGAGACCTTCGAGGCTCTTGCCAGGGAGGCGTTTTGGCAACTCTTGGCCGTTTGTTGTAGCAAACGGGTGTGGTCCGCCCCGAAGAGGCGTATTGCAACTGCAAAATAATGCAATAAACAATGGTTGCCAGTAGGACCACGCGAGACGGTATTAGTCATCGTCATCCTTATGAGTCGCACTAGCTTAGCCGGTATTCAAAAATGCAGCAAATTGTTGTACAGTACGCTTCGATCGATACTGTCGTATGCCTGCTTGAAGTCGACAAATATTTGGTATACGTCGATGTTATATTCCCAGCACTTCTGGAGTAAAAGCTTCGCTGTAAAAAGCTGATCTGTCGTTGAACGACCAGGTCTAAAGCTGCCTTGGTACTCGCCAATGATTTCTTCTGCGTACGGATTAATTTTATTTTCTAGAATTTTAGATAAAATCTTATAAGTCGTACAAACTAATGAGATGCCTCTGTAGTTCTCACATTTTAACTTATCCCCTTTTTTGTGGATTGGGCAAATTATACTTTTGCGCCAATCTTCCGGGATTATTTCGTCGTTCCATATTTTAACGATAAGTGTGTGTATAGCCTTAACAAGGCTCTCCCCACCATGCTTCAGCAGTTCAGTTGGAATCTCGTCAGCGCCCGGGGCTTCATTATGTTTTAGTGATTGCATGACGAGATCAACTTCTTCTATTGTTGGCGGTTGAACGGGAGGGCCTGTTTCAGCCGTCAGCTCCAGCGCTTCTTGTGTGGGGTTGTTCGGTTGAACATTAAGGAGCTCTTTAAAATGTGAGGCTCAGCGTTTATCAACGCTATCGGTGTCGCTAATTATATTGCCATCCTTATCCTTACAGAGGCTGGTCCTGGGTTGGTATCCACTTTTAATTGAATTAATTAGCTTGTACGCTTGTCTACTGTTCCTACTAGCTAGTCTTTGGTTCATTTGCATCAACTGCTCGTCAAGATGCTTACGTTTCTTACGTCTAATAAACCTATTCGAAAATCGTCGAAGCTCGTCATAATTTGTTTTTTTTTGCTCTAGTTGCGCGTTCGGTCCATTGGCGATATGCCTCGTTTTTCGCATCTACCGCATTTTGACATTCCTCGTCAAACCAATCATTTCGGGCTCGCCGGGCTTTGTATCCCACAACCTCCTCTGCGACCCCTTTGATGGTGTCTTTGAGTGTATCCCAGATCTCAAGGGCGCCTTTGTTGCTGATGTTATTTAGCAAGGGCGTCAGCTTCTCCTCAAGGGCAGTCGTATAAGTGACCACCGTGGCATCATCCAACAATTCGTCAACCGCAAAAAATTTTGCCGGGTTGAATCTCGAATGATGCACCGAAGAAATTCTGCACCTATAAGTCGCCTTCACCATATAGTGGTCAGAGTCAATATTTGCTCCACGATAGGACCGAACATCCATCATGCTCGATGCCCATCTCTTGCAGACAAGGACGTGGTCAATTTGGTTGACGGTATGTTGATCTGGAGATCTCCAGGTCTGTCTGTGAATACGACGATGCGGAAAACACGTTGAGCTAATGACCATGTTTCTGCTGGTCGCGAAGTCTATTAGTCGTTGGCCGTTGTCGTTACATTCTTCATGGAGGTTGTAACCTCCAGTAATCCCCCTATGCCAACTTTCGTTTCCGACTTTGGCGTTGAAGTCCCCCAGCAGCAATTTGACATCGTTTGAATGAAGTGAATCGAAGAGATTTTCTAGGCGGTGGTAGAACTTGTCTTTGGCCGCATCTTCACTGACTTCGGTGGGGGCATGCGCGTTTATGAGCTATTTTGTTTCCTGGAGTGCAACTATGCTCAGCTTATATTTTTCGACCTGATCCAAGAGGGCCCTTAAGGCCCCTGCCCTATTCAGGGAGCGTACATTCCAGGTTCCGAAAGAGTAATCCGTTGTTCGTTTGCGAGGTCGTCGTTGAGTTGTATCCGTTTAATCCGAGGCTTTCGTTCCAGGTTTCTTGACGTCGAAATTTTTTTACAAGGATGAGTTGTCGGCCCATCGCTTAACCATGATAGTATTCGTAAACGAAAGAGGTCCATCATGGAGAGGCCTCGGAGGTGCTGCTTCGGTGATTGACTATTCGGTTTTTGTCACCCTATTACGTTTAGTAACCTGAGACGCTGAAGTTGTTAATACAGCACTCAGGCGCAGCGGTTACTCGGATAATGCGGGGAAGTAACGCCGCGTAGAAAAACATAGGAATTGGCCGGAGCCGTTCACCCTATGAAACTCCTCCTGCATAGCTAAGGGTCCGCAGTTATGCCACAACTGAAAAGGATATAGGAATCAGCCGAAGCCTTTCAACCTTTATTCTTTTTGGATTTTTTAGTTTTTGTATAATTAAACGTGGCACGAATCGTGCGTTAGTAGATCGTTGGATCTCTGCCGTTCGTAAGCGAAATTTCGCGATAACAAGATGATGGTCGCTGCCAACATCAGCCTCACGCTTCGACCTGACGTCCAAGAGGCAGTTTCTCCATGTCTTTGAAACAGCAATAAGGTCAATTTGGTTTTCTGTTCTGCATTCAGGAGAAACCCAAGTTGTTAGGTGGGTTCCGCGAGTGACTAGTTTTCGAGAGTTACAAGTCCACGAACATTTCGCCATTGTTGTTCCTGTCGCCAAGCTCGTGATTGCCCATAAGGGATTCCAAGCCTAAGTTATCAGTACCGACTTTGGCATTGAGATCCCCAATAATAATTTTGATGTCACCCCTGGGAGCCCTATCAAAGGTGTCGCCTAGTCACTGATAAAAACGTCCTTTGCTGATTGATCTGCAGGTTCAGTCGGTGCGTAGCACTGAATAATTATGATGTTTCGTACTCTGGATTTGAATCTGGCTGTGATGATACGATCGGAAATAGGTTTCCAGTCGATTAGGGATCGGCGTGCATTCCTACCCAATAGGATTCCGACGCCTGGTTGCCCAGGTGTATTATCGTCTTCTTTCCAAGAGTAGAGCAATACATTACGAGAGCTAGGTGATAAAGTCGCCCCCGATCCGAGCCATCGTGTTTCGCTCAGTCCTAGTACAGCGATGTTGTATGCGGTCATTTCCTGTTCGACTTCTGTGAGCCTTGTTTTATTACACTCACCCCACATAGTCCGAACGTTCCAAAAACCTATCGTAGTCCGTTATTTATAGCCAAAAGTCGTTGCCGTTGAATCATTCCGAGGTATCCGAGACTCGTTTAATGTTTCGAGTGTAAAGTAAATTTCAGGTACGGTGGATACAAGCGTACATACTCTCAATAGTTAACGTCACGTTAACGAAATTGCAATTTGATTGAACAACAACTCAGTTAACACTGGCTTATCTACTCAATTTCACCATGAATGCATGCGAAACAACCGCTTACATAGACATTGTAACAGGACATTCCGTAAATCTGATAAGGAATAAACGCCAAGTCCATATAAGAGCTCTCTACCGAAAAAAAATCATTTGGAATAAGAACTTAACTAAAGATGAGGAAGACTGAATTTGTTTTGGTTAAGTCGATTTTCCTTATGTCGGTGAGGGTCTACTTGAGATAGGCGGAAAAACCAATCGCTGTAGCTCGCTCAAAAATAACCCGAAATGAGCCAAATTTTGTGTAGAGGTGGAGTCGAATACGGCGAATCCAGTGAACACATTAACTCGATTTTGTCTTAAGTCGACTTAAGCTATTTTCCATAATGGCCACAGAATTAGATTAGTATATCTTCTCTATAGGTGATCATTTACCTCTTTACGCTCTAAAATGCATAATAAATTTACTTACCTACAGTGGGATTCAATCCCGGTTCCCTATGATTTGTAGACGAACGCCCTCCCTACTAAGCCAACCAGACTAACTGATAGAGTTTGTAATTTATACAACATGTAACGTCACTCTACCACCAAATTCACTCCGATCGGTGGATACAAAATACCAAAATCGGATGAAATTAGCCCCAGCACAATAACTTGATTCAACATGTTACGGAATTGATCCGATAGGTGTAATACTCAACACCAAATGGGATATCCTTTGCAATAGCTTGTCAAGCTAAAATTATTAAATAATTAATATTTTTTATTGCCACAAATAGCCCTATCGGATTTTCATGCTCGAATACCCGGCATTATTTTTTGCTGTGTACCCAGTTAATTTTCACACGTGCCACTACCCTGCGCGGGATAGAGTTTAGGAGAATGAAATGAAGATGGCTAATGTATTAAAAAATACGGCAATTTCGTTTTCTAAGTTTGAGTACCTTTAAAAAAAATACAATTCAAATAAAACAGCGAATGTTTCTTTAGGGTATTTAGATTTTTCGGATATATCATTATCTTCTGTGACAAAATCCAACAAATTTTAAAAATAAACCAACGAGAGTCAGACAAAAATATAGAACAGTTCTTAGTTATATGAGCAAATGGAGACTTATATGAGCAAAGTTACCCGCGATCTTTTTTTCTTTTGAGTCACGCGTTAACCAGGCAAAAAAAAAACTCGCTTATTGTCATAAGTGTTTTTCGACTTTGGCGACTTGGATAATTTCCATATTTACTGGAAATCCCATACAAAACGACAATCTGGAAAATTGATCATGCCAATACCATCCCCCAGATGGCTCCGCAAACAATTTGCCTAAAATTTCCTGTATGTCATCTAGTTTTTCAGATTATTTGGTTTCTAATCATTATTAAAGTCAATCATTTTAAAATTTCCTAAGATATTTTCCTTTAAATTAAATCTCGCACGGCACATAATACCAAATGCAAGATCCAATTCAGAATATCGCGTTGGGGACTGATGGTACAATAGTCAGTTGTTACTGAAGGGGGAAATTTTGATCCGTTTGCGTTTTACTTGGAAAATGATCCTGTCCGTCCAAGAAAGAAACGACTATAATTAAATATCTATCCAAGTCATCATCATCATTGTCTTAAAAACGCTATTGCCTTGAGTCACAATCAGACAGAATTGTATGCTTTTATTTAATAAAATATAATTCACGCATATTTTTCCGAGTACAGTCACTCCTCGACTTGCGTAAGCATTTCGTTCCAAAAGCCAATACGTATGTCGAAATTTTACGTAACTCGAAATGTTCCTGATACGCATATCATTATTATTTAAAATGCCCAAAAAGTTAACAAATGAATTAATTAACATGTGCAAGGATTTTCTTACATCTCTTTTTTAATTATGGAAAATACCTGGGAATTTCCCTATGCATAAATTTATTTAAGTGGATCATACAAGGATTTTTCAAGGGTTGCGGCTTTTACGTAAGTGCGAACATACGTAAGTCCGCCTTACGTATGTCGGGGAGTGATGTATATAATACCCTCGTGATAAAGTTATTTTCACAGTGGGGAAAAGCAAGATCCTGACTTATGTCGTCAGCTGTAAAATCAGATATAGCCGACAATATTTGCTGTACCGGTAGTAGACTATTGACGTAAATATCATAGAAATCGCAATCTAAAACAAAGGGTACATGATGCGAATAAAATATTCTTGATTCGAACAAGAATATAGCGCTATTCTGGTGTCCCCAAATGCCAAAAAATATTCAAAACCATTTCAATGGCTTCTTCTAATCCGTCCCTATCGTTTGAAACCCATCATGCCTATACACAATCAATTTCCCAAAAATGTCCTTTCCAGGAGAGAAGATCCTTTCCGAAGATTTAGAAAATGTACAATTAGTATTTCGGGGCACATGTCTCACCAAGTCTTGTATTTTCATATCCATATTGCTCATATTGGACTTCTTCAGTAAAAAAGGACCTTTTGTCCTTACGGCTATTTTTACATCGAAGAACCGGCTGCCGTAGGAGCATTTTATAGACAACACAAACATCCATGGGTCACAGTGGGATTCGAACCCACGCACCGGCAACTCAGAGATAGAGATGGAGTGACATCTCTGCCACTGAACCACCGAATGCCCCGTTTAATGTACGCCGGCGTATCCATTGCCCGTTGGCTGATCCGCCTCGCTTTCAGGCACTGTCTCCGCAGACACGCGATTTCTTCGGTCCACCAGTAGTTCTCCCGCCGTCCCTTATTGAGTCCTTTCCTAGGCATAGAGGCATCGCAAGCTGTTTCTGTCTGCTCTGCGATTTGCGCAGTACTTTGTTCGGCCGGACCGTCAATGGAACCCGCCTGCAGCAAAACAGCTCTAAACGCTTCCTCATCAAAAAGTCTAGTGGACCACCCAGCGGACGGGAGTCTTGCTTCGGCTTGGCTTGTTCTGTCGCCGACCGAAAAGAGAATCGCCTGGTGGTCGCTGTGTGTATGGTGTTCGCTTACACACCAGTCGACTACTGGCGCTAAGGAGCTACTGACGAATGTGAGGTCTATAATGGACCCCGATTTTCCTTTTCTGAAGGTATTGCTCTGACCTGTGTTCATAAGAACAATGTCGAGGCGCGAAAAGGCGTCAAGGAGTTCGCCCGGGCTTATTTGTTACCCGACAGCCCCATTCCTGAGCCCAGGCGTTGAAGTCCCCAGCGATTATCACGGGATTGTGTGAGCTCGCAGCGTGCACTAAGCCATCCACATATATTTCAAACTCAAAGTCGTTCCAACGTGGCGGAGCATAACAGCTGTAAATGTAAATGCCGTTAACCCAAGCTGTTGTCACTCCGCTTGGTCTCTCTGGCATTCCCTTTTGGAGTGCATAGTCTCCGCAGGTCCAAATTGCGGCTAAGTTGTCTTTGTCACCGACCCAAACCGTATCGCGCAAGTTCTTGTATTGATCGCAGATGATTGCGACATCGATGGCCTTTTCTTTCACGATTTGCGATAACAAATCGTGTGCTGCCTGGCAGTGGTTTAGGTTTAACTGCAGAAATCTCATTTGATGATTTTTTCAGCGCCTCACGATACAGTGGACACTTAGCACTACCGGTTTGGTGCTTGGAATTTGCCGTCCCGGCTTCTTGCCAAAGTATGCAGTTGGGGTTCTTTTCGCATGTTGCGGCTTTGTGACCCTCGTCCCCCCACTTAAAGCACATGTTTCACCTGTCGTGTTGACACTCTCGTGCAAAGTGTCCAAACGCAAAACATTTGAAGCACTTCTTAGGGGAAACCACTTGTCTAAGTCGACAGTTTGTCCATCTAACCTTGAGTTTACCAACCGCTAGTGCTTTATTCGCCACCTCCATTGGCAAGTTGATGGTTGCGATTTGCGTGCCTCCATACGCCGTTCTCATTGATCTAATAGCATCGGGTTGCATTTGGACGTTCAACCGTTCCAAGAAAGATGCGCAGATTTCCTCCTTCGTTGTCACTTCGTCCAGATCAACGTACTCGATTTTGGCTTCTTGGCGTAGGGTGTTCACGTATGCAGCCTTCAGTCCGAGCACGCGTGTTACAATGGACTTATCCCATCCATTGAGTCCCCGGCGTGGAATTTCAACTGGAACAACAGTTCCCCCTTTTGCGTACGCCGTATCCGGGAAACGTTTTCGCCTATCTCCCTCAGTTTCGGCTCCGATTTTATTCGTTTGAGAATATCCGCGTAGGACATCTCTCCGGGCTGCGAAATGACCTGACTTGAGACAGGGGACAATCCGTCCTGTTTTCCAGATTTCAGGGATGGCAAGCGTAGAGATCGACAATTTAAAGGCTGCCGTGAGATACTCAATGGCTGGAAGGTCGAGATGTTTCAACATGGCCATCGAAATGCCATCGGGTCCGAGGGCCTTGGATTTTTTAGCATTTAGCAAGCCAGAACACCTGAGATGTACCCACTCCAAACAGCAATGACTCTACTGACCTGGCAAACACTACAAAATTATACCCTTGGGCCGAGTTGTAATGCTCCGAATATGACGAAAAAACACATATCTCGAATCCACACATATACACCGAAAAACACAACCTTCCTGCATCAAACCTTCAAGGCTCTTGCCAGGGAGGCGTTGTGGCAACTCTTGGCCGTTTCCGTGTAGAAAACGGGTGTGGTCCGCCCCGGAGAGGCTGATATTGCTCTCGGGAGCCTAGTCTTCTCAGGTAATATAGGTAGTAGGGGGCGCTGACAGGGCTCTATTCGTACTTAATCTCCCTATTGATTGATTCACAACGGTTGTGTGCAGTGGCGCAACTAGGATTTGGTCCTGGAGGGGGCTTAGTTTACCCACATTACTTTATATTTGATGTTGCTGCCGCAAGTTAGGGGACGGTGCTTTTTTCATATAGCATTATGCAGTAGTGCCGTTGCATTCGGTTTTTTTTGCGATGTAAAATATTGACCGTCAAAGCAATAACACTTTGTCAAATTACGGATTCATTGAACGCAATCAGAGCAACTTTAGTAAAAATGTACAACCAAAAAATAAAAATTTAGTGACAAACCAAAACCGGATCGAAGTTGGGCTAATGGCTGCAGGCAACCTTATCTTCTCAGGCAAAATAGCAATGGAAGCTCTTATAGGAGTGTATTTTACAAAGAACCAATTGATTTCGGATGTGAATTGATACGATGGCGATATAAGATCGAAGGATGCAACAATTTGAATTCAGTTGAATATTTTTTTCCTTTTCAAATGTTACTTCAGACCAGTGTGTCTTCTTTTTTTGCACAACGATGTTTCTAAAATTCTGGTAAGGATATTGCAGCCTGCATACCGACACTGGCGAGGAACCTATACTCCAAAACCACGCTTATCATATTTTTTATACGTAAAATTTGCATCGAAATGTATTTCTTCATATTTCATTTTGCAGTTTTTTATTTCCCAATTTATGGGTCTGGGAGGGGCTTTAGCCCCCTTAGCCCCTCCTGTGGTTGCGCCACTGGTTGTGTGAATATCTGCGAGGGCCGCATGGTATGCTGTGTCATCAAACCAAGATCATCAAACATATAGAGAGGTACCCGTTTGTTTTGTATCTCTGGACGTCTCTCTCGAAATCTCTGATTCCACTCCTGACATTTCGTGGAGGGGGAGTATTGTCCATGAGATGATGGTTTGGGTGATCCTCTCGATAGAAACCGACCAGATATTGCAAAGACAGGAGAAGATTGTGGTCACGCACTGGTAACATGCTGGTTTCTTGATGAAAATGTTACTGAGACGACATTAGGTGACAACATTGTAGCGATATGTAGAGCAACGTTCTGGCATGTCTGGATCTTATTCGAGTTTTGTCACAAACGGTTTGTGACCACACCGGTGCTCCGTAGCTGGGAATTGCTCTACCTATAGCTTTGTAGGTGACCAACATAGTTTCCCTGTCCTTGCCGCAGGAGCTCCCGTACAGTGCCTTTAGGACGTTGTTTCTACTGTGCATTATGTCGACTACGTCTTTGACGTGATTTTTCGACTTCATCATGGTGACTAGATAGACACCAAGGATCTTGGGGTTGGTAACAGTAGCAACAACGTCGTCATCATGCTTACCAGTGCGGGTCCTAAGCACCTCCGAAAATTCCTGCGTCCAGGTGGTGAGAAGTGTTGCAGTGCACTTTGGCGACGAAATGACTAGGTGGCGGATATTGAAAGACTCCACCAGTTTCTCAATATAGTCATTTAATCGAGCGCACATACCATTTAAATCATTCCGTGGTGAGCACGGTGCAATCGTGGATGAGTGCTTCGAGCGTCTTTGCAACGGATGATAAGATTGTGATTGGTCGGTAGGATTCGGCGAGTTTTGCACTTTTATCGGGTTTTAGAAGGGGGTGATTCGGCCCTTTTTCCAAAATTCAGTTCAGCATGGCCATTGAAATGCCATCTGGTCCAATGGCAGCTTTCAAGACGCTCATTCCATTTTTCATTCTTATAGGTGTTAACTTTTCGATTTATTTCGGAGTTTAGCTCCTGAATTCTGGGGTCTGCCGGATTTGCGCGTCTTAAGTTATCCCGTTCGTCGGCTAACATTGCGGCAGCAGTTGGGAAATATGGCCGAACTTTGGGGATACGTGCTGCCGGAATGAAGCGAGCTGCCGCTTTGACAATGACGTTCCTTATATTCTTTTCGACTTCCCTGGTGTTTGTTGGAGTAGGTAGCGCGGCGAACTTCGTCGGTAGTGAACGTAGTGAAACCCTTCCAATTTGCCTTTTTGTGATTGATAAACGTACGCCGTTCTGACGTAGTCAGTTCAGCTGGTTTATCAATATTAATTAGTGTGGGGAGGTGATCGGATTGAACGGAGATAGTTGTCTCCCAGCGGGTTTCACTTATCAAACTGGCGCTCACATTAGTTATGACAGGCGGCAGCGACGCGTGTAGACAAAATTCCATTGAGTGCGCAGAAGTCTGATGAGTCTAATTTGGTCGCGATATCTATACCTCTGGTATCATTTCCGAGGTGAGAGTGCCAGAGTTCGTGATGGGCGTTGAAGTCGCCTGTGAGGAGTGGACCAATATCGAACTTATAACCAAAGCCAGAGCTGGTGGTATATAGATGTTTATAAGTTCGATATTGGTATTGCCGGATTTAACGGCAACAGCTCATTAAAACGAAGATCTAATACACTTATTGCACGGTTCTGTGTACTGTGCGAGCCCTCATCCTGTATTAGGACCCTGTCTGCTGACTCTATCGCGCCTCAAAAATATGTAATCCCCTCGGATGTTAAAGTCGGGGGTTGAAGGTTGGAGTTTTGTCACCTGAAATGCCGCTATAAGAATTCTGCGTGTACTCATGACACGGACGATCTCGCTGATCTTCTGACGGATACTGTTATATACATGATGTCCGGAAACTGCCGCATAAACGCACCGGATTATGATTCCTCAGTTGATTTCCAGCAAAAAAGTTGTAGGGAACATACCCCCTCAGCTTAACCCTTTAACTGCCACAGGCATTTAAAGATTAAAAAAAAAAAAACATTTTCTTGCTCGACTTAAAGCCTAATATCTTCAAAGCTAGACCAGGTAGAATAGTGAAATAAGATGATTATTACAGCCAACAAATTTACCTATAAAATAAAACTAACCACACTAAAATCGGATAAGAGGTTTGGTTTTTACAGAGCTTCAAAGTCAATTTTGCGTGATTTGACCCAAAAACATTTTTTCCCATCTCAATTTTCTCCAACTTCTGCCAAGGTGAGATGCTTGTACGATACTTTTAAAAATTGCCGCATAGTTTTACGATCATATCTTTCTTACATAATTTTATTCTAGCTCCATTATTTTTAACAGTTTTAGTACCTTATGTGCAGAAAACTAGGGTTAATTTTGGCTCGATTTCGACATACTTTGAATAGATTTTACCAATAATTGCAGATCTTTAGGGGCAGTGTGAATTGAATTGTATGGATTTCGAGATAAAATTAACCCTAGTTTTCTACACTTAACGTATAAATATGTACCTATCATAGTATTAGAATACATAGAGAGAATAAATAACATGTATTATATTGTATAGTGATAAGACTAATCAGTTAATGAAGAGATACGAACGTAGCCACTGGTCTTTGCCTTGCACTCATAATAGATGCCATTGCAGTTATTTTGATGAATTTCCTTATTAATAAATTTTGTTTTCAGTTTTTTACGATCTGCAAGAGTTTACACTCGATTGATTGATTAGTCACTTACGTACGCATAGTAAGTAAAGTGATGCCGAGAAGCCAAGTCCCGGGACAAAAGTTTCTGTGAGGCAAAAAAAATATGGTGAGGGGTGTACACTGCTGCGGGGAGTGCAGGTGTTAAACTTGACCGCGCCTTGTTGAGCAGGAGGTACATCTCAAAGACCTGAACCGACATTCTGTAAGGCGACAGTTGACTGGCGATAGTCATTTTCGTCATTTTGGAATCAGCTAAGGCGACAGTCCCCCAATGTATCTTATATGGCCGTCATTTTCAAGGCGACAGTCACTTTCATGAAAAATTCACCATAAGTTCAATACGAACTCTTGTTGAAACATCAATTGTGTACCAATAACACAATGTCACACGGCATAACCAATAATTAACGCTAAAACCTTTCTTCAAAAAGTAAATTCCATCTAAATTAACAAAGCGACAGTGCAATGAAAATGATAGGTATCGTAATTTGGAATCATGTAAGGTCATAACTTTGTATACGGCGACAGATGGTTTTTGTGCTCGCTGTGCTTCGTGTGACAGAGACAGATATATGTACTCGTATGTGCTTTTGCATTATAGATACTTTAGGGTCATCCGACACCATGCATTGCAAACGTACATATAGTACGTATGGACGAGTTCCCAAAATAGACTTAAATTGTCGTCCATCGTACGATCGATTTTATGGTATATGAAAAGCGTAAGGAATTTCTTTATGTTTTTGAATGTGTGTATGCAATGTATCTAGATGTGTGTGTGTGTGTGTGACTATGCTCATGTTTGGTTCGTTGGTGTGTGCTTTATTTGATGACAGATTGGCGAAGTAAAGCTATCTTTAGGAGCGAAAATAATGAGTGCATTCAGCGAACGAAATTTACTGGAAAGGCACTGGAAATGCTACAAGAATTACCCGCCATCGACCTCTTCCTCCGCTGAAAAGCCTTCACGCGGAATGAGAATCTAATTGGAAGAGCATGGATTGGTAGTGTGTCTTTGGTGAAGAGCTTTGAACTTTGAGCGAAACATTGTTAGTTCATTTATTGGTATTGTATATGTCGACAAGTTAGCGAAACATCTTTTGAGAATTGACTCGGCGCGCGCGCCTTTGCAGTAATTTCGGTGATCGGGGATCGGGGGATCTGTCGAAATGAAAATGTATGTCTCTAGGACAGGGGTTCCCAACCTTTTTCAGTGCATGCCCCCCTTGCAAAGTTAGCAGAATCTGGCGCCTCCCAAAGAAAATTTAGCTTAAAAACGGAAGTAAGCATTTTTCGGCTCATTCTTTTTCTTTTGTTAAAAAATCGCCACGTCGACAAATAATGAGAGAAAATTTGCCATCGTTTGGAAAAATCTCACAAAAATTTTGGACTAACCAGATCAGCTTGAGCCAATGAAGAAGAAAAAGAAGGAAACGCAATTTCTGAAAATGAAGGGTACAATTTGATTTTTTTATAGCTAGCAGTGGCGTAGGAAATTTAGTGTTTGGGGCTGGTTTTGGTCCCGAAAAAACTCGCATATCTAGTGTATTTTGCGGTTATTTGTATTTCCTTTTTAGATTTTCTTATTCATTGACTTGAGCCTGTGAGCAGCGTCAATGCTTGCATTTAGCTCATTTGAATATTGAAACACTTAAACTATAAAACACTCAGTTCCACACTAAAACATAAAACGTCGCACCATGGCAAGATCTGAATTTGACTGGTACGAAGTGAAGAGAAAGCAGCAGACGTAGCGGCCATTATACAGCCGAATTAGGCATTGCCGGAGGGCTACATCCCTACTACATTGGGTCAAGAATTGAATTGAATTGAAAATTGAAAATGTTGACCGAAAATCCGGTTTTAGACCAAAAACACATTTTTTCCTGGCGAGATCCATTTTTTTGGTTCAGCGGTGCGTTAACAAGCAAAATTGAAGCCATTGGATATATTTTATGAAGCATCATTTCAATTTCATTCAAGTTTAATATGTAGTGCACTCCTGGTTTTTCCCTCGGTCTCTATTCCGAAAACAATTTCAGCGATCATCATCAAATAGACTTTGGACATATTTTATTGTGGTTTAATTAATTATATCTGCGATTCAGAAATTTTGTAGATGAAATAAAGCATTTTACCAGCTCATGGCCGTTGTAATATAATTGCTCACATCAATACTCGAGTTGAGCCCACGCCCCCTTTGCCGACCGTCACGCCCCACTAGGGGGGCGCGCCCCACCGGTTGGGAAGTACTGCTCTAGGAAGAGCGTGTATGAAGATATTTGTTCGATGCGTTAGCGGTATTTCCACAATATCTTTCATATATTATGTAGAACTACACATAAAAACAGTTGCATGTAACCACTTTTTTTTATTGGTATTGATTGGCTAAGAAAGTGGATTTAAATCCAATCAGTACAGAGAAATCGGCAAAAATTATAAATGAACTATTACCACGCAGTTATCCTTTTCCTGCCATGCAGCTTATTTTTTTCCATATGATTTTTAGTTGATTTGAAATATTTCTTTTTCAAACGGCGATTATCTGGAGTTTATAAATTAGTAATTCTAAAATGAAAAAATAAATAAAAATAAATGAAACGGGAAAAAAAACTAAAAGTCGAAATCGAACAAGCAAGTGACAATTGCCCACACGAAAATATTATCTTCCTTCGACAGGGTTGTCGAACCATAGTGTCAAATCTATACAATGCCCACGCCCTGTCAAGAAAAATCGTAATTTACTAACATTTACTCTAATGTAAATACAATTAACCCTCACTAAATATTTCAGTATTCTAAACCCACTATCGCATCTATGTCCTTTAAAAAAATGTACATCCTCACGCCAACGACAATTTCACGCACCAAAAGATACATATAGCAATCATTATGTATAATGACTAGCATCATCCACGTATCTATACCCGCAACTAGGCATAAAATGTATGTATGTATGTATATTACATGATCATAGATTGTACCCGCAAAACTGAGTCATTTATCCGATGGAGTGCAGCGCTCCTGTCCTCTTTAACTAGTCCATTCCCTCAATTTTGTAGTAAAATATTAAGTTATTACATCATACATAATTCCACAAATCCTCCAAAAGCGCCCTTTTGTTTATTCCTTCACACCAACAACTTAAAAATGTCGAAATTATATGAACTCTCAAGCCATTTCCGTTATTTTTTGAATTTCGTATGATAGCGACAGTAACAATGCTGTCGCTAGAAAGTCATGGCTATTGGCGACAGTTATGGGCGATTATCGCCTTAGATGATCCCAAAAAAAGCTCTGTCGCTTTTCGACCTCTGGGTAGTAGTAGCTATCTCTTTCATACACACGTAAAAACCCATTAATAAATTGTCGCCCGACGAGGCCATCACTTTCGATTATCGCCATTGGCGATGGCGATTATCCCCTTACAGAATGTACCCTCTGGCATTCCCGAAGTCGGTTGCATACACATCATCAATGTGGCACGATAGCCCGACGTCGGGCCTTGGCCGCCTGAATCGTTGACCTCCAAATGTCGCGGTTACGTGACCTTGTCCTCCAGTTTCGGAAGCCCAGCAGCTGGTGGGCGTCTTCACCTACGGAGTTCTCCCAGCGAGCTCTCGGTCGTCCGCGCAACCTCGCTCCGTCAATTCGTTGTGCGTTCATCACTTTTTTTGGCATGTGATTATCGTCCATCCGTTGTACATGCCCCGCCCATTGCAGACGTTGAAGCTTCACGATTTTCGATACTTCCAGCTCATCGTACAATTGATACAACTCATGGTTGTACCGGATACTCCATTGGTCTTGCTCGCGAACGCCCCGAAAATTCGCCGAAGAACCTTTCGTTCGAATCGGTCTAGCAAAATTTCGGAGGCTTGGGTGAGGGTCCATGTTTCGCAGCCACAACATAGCACGGGTCGGATGATCGTTTTGAACACGCGGAGCTTCGTGTTCCTGTGCGCAAGTTTCGAATTAATTATAGGGAGGACCGAGAAATATGTCTTATTGGCTAGTTGTATCCATCGCTTAATTTCGTCGGTTTCGTTGGCGTCCTTTGATAAGTTACAACCCAGATAGTTGAAGTTGTCTACATACTCGATATTAAGGTCCCCCACTGTGATGCTTGAATTTGCTGGCGTCCTTGTTTTCGATTGCATCATGGCCTTTGTTTTGCTTTCGTTGATATGTAGTCCAACTTCCTTTGCGGCGTTATTGAGGTTATGCAGAAGGCTTTCTTTGCCGGTATACCAAAATTCAGCATAATGTTGTACAGTACACTTCGATCGATACTGTCGTATGCCAGCTTGAAGTCGACAAAGATTTGGTATACATCGATGTTATATTCCCAGCACTTTTGGAGTAGTAGGTCTGAAGTCGCCTTGATACTCGCCAATGATTCGTTCTGCGTACGGATTAATTCTATTTTCAAGAATTTTCGATAAAATCTTATAGGCCGTACAAACTAATGATATGGCTTTAAAAGGTACACAAGCGAAGCTTTTGCTAGTCTTACCCCCCCCCCCCCCCCCCCCCCAAGTAATGTACGTATGGCCGAAAAACAACTCAGACGGATAAATTCTCACTAAGCTAAGCTAAGAGATTCATTCCAGCCGGCCGCATTCCCAGCCTAAAACCTAATTTTCCAACTTCTTCTTCTTCTTCCTTGCCTCGTTCTTTATACCGCTCCATGGTTCCGCGTTGCTCGACCTGCGGTGTAGGCACATCGCCTGTTTTGGCGATCGTGTCATCGCCGAGACCAATGCGTTGTTGTTGCTTTTTCATGTGACACATCCAGGTGTTCTTCGGTCTGCCTCTGGCCTTGGGTCCATCAAGTGGAACTTCCATTGATATCGCTCTCTTTGCGGGGTTCTCAGGCGGACGCCTTTGAACATGGCAATACCAATCCATTCGTCGGTCTTCGAGCTTTTCGGTGACTGGTTGGTCTATGGACAAGCTGCCTCGGATGTAGCTACTCTTGATGTGGTCCCTTTTCGTTACACCAACTGACATGCGTAACATTTTCATTTCAGTCGCTGTCATTTCTTTCGCGTAACCTTCATACATGGTCCAGCATTCTGATCCATACATGAGTGCGGGACGTACAACCGTTTTGTACAACTTGCCCTTTAGCTTCAGTGGCATTTTCTTATCGCAGAAAACTCCAGAGTTTTCTCGCCACCTCATCCACCCAACCTTTGTGCGATGTTTGATGTCATCATCGCATGTAGCTCCGCTGTTCACCATCGAGCCAAGGTACTTGAACTTGGTACAAGACCTAAGCTGCTCTCCTTTGACGTACATTTCTGGTATCGGTGCATCTGGGTCTGAGAATGTGCAGCATAAGAAAAATTTAGTCTTTGTTATACTTACCCTCAGTCCATGCTCCTCCAGAATGTGACACCATTTTGTAAGTGCAGCTTGCAAGGCAACGATGTTTGGGCTACTGAGGACTATATCATCGGCAAAAAGAAGAGATATTTCTAGGCCGTCGGAGATACGTGTAAATAAGTAGCACATGATAATGTTGAAGAGCAACGGACTCAATATACTGCCCTGGTGTAATCCGACATTCACCGGAAATTCTTCTGATTCACCGGCTGCGCATCTAACCTTAGTCGTAGCTCCATCATGTCTCGTATCATCCTGACATATGCATCAGGGACAGTAAGTGCTCTCAAGGCCAACCATATCAGATCACGAGGTACTCTATCGAATGCCTTTTCCAAGTCGATGAACACAAAGTGCAAGTCCTTTCGTGCTGCTCTATACTTTTCCATTGCAATACGAATGCACTGAATCGCATCGACTGTAGATCGACCTTCAACAAAGCCGCATTGATTGTCATTCAACCGCACAATCTTTCTCAATCGGTTGCAGACAACTCGCTCGTAGATCTTCAGTGTATGAGGTGTTAACTTTATAGCCCTATAGTTGTTGAGTTTGCGTGAGTCTCCCTTGTTCTTATAGAAAGGAAGAATAAAACTTTCCCTGAAAGCATCAGGCATCGGTTGCCCACCTTTGATTTTGTTGAAGAGAACTGTGAGCCAACTAAGCCCGACATTTTCCATTTTCAACCAAAATTCCGCGGGGATTTTGTCCGTTCCGACTGCCTTTCCGCGTTTCATCTGATGCATTGCCTCCATCACCTCTTCCTCTGAGATATCTTCAATATTTGTGGTATTCGGCTCAACATCTTGAAAAGCTGCTCGAGGAAATTCTTCATTTAGAAGTTCGTCAAAATACTCTCGCATCCTGCTACAAATTGCCGTATCGTCAATCAGCAACATTCCTTGCGAGTCCTCCACGTACTTTGGCGCCTGTATTTCCCGAGCGTTCCTTCTCCTTTGGGCTGCGACCCTAAATATCCTGGCGTCGTGCTTAGGTCTCTCGCGCAAAGACGGTCCTTCGGTCGCAGTCTGAGTTTCTAATTCTTGGTAGAATTTCTCAGCTGCCTTCGCCTTTGCTTGAGCTACCAAGCGCTTTACTTTCTTCCGGCATTGCATATAATTTTCGCGAAGTTGAACCCGTTCGGCTTCACTGCTTGACTCACATTTCGTCCATGCCTTAAATGCGTTCGATTTGGCTTGCACTGCTTCCTTAATTTCGGTGTTCCACCACCATGTTTCTTTCTTCGTGTGGAGTGGACCTTTCGAAACTCCAAGTGCCTTTTCCGCCTCACCTACTGACATTTCAGCGAAACTATTCAACATTTGTGTTGGACTGTGCTCGGTGCAGTTTATGTTGTTTTGAAACCACTCCGTCATTTGATCAATGAATGGAGTTACTACTTAGTTTTCCAACATCCGCGGCTAAATTAGCTAAAACGAGGGATCAGCTAAGAAGTGCAGACCCCAGTGGTCCACGCATTGGTGACATTAACGATATCATCGTCAAACAGGTCAATGACCACAGGAGAAATATATGGCACTCACACCTTCGAAAACTGAATACCACTACAGGTGTGAGCAAACTATGGAGCACCGTAAGAAACTTATCTAATCCCACCAAAACTCAAGGGAGGGTCGCTATCAAGTTTGGCAATTCTACCGTGAGCGACGACAAAAAATGCGCCAATCTGTTTAACAAACAGTTCGTCGAACACCCATTCAAGGATAGACTCAAGCGCAAAATTACACGAGCCATCCGTAACACCAAGGTAGATGAATATCTTCAAACCACCACCACTGAAGTAGCCAATGCCATAAAAAACGCCAAAAACTCAAAGGCGCTTGGACCGGACGGTATAGCAATGATAATGCTCAAACACCTCGACACCCCGGCCCTAGAGTATATCACTGCCACGATGAACTTTTCACTTAACATAATATCCTACGCTGATGATTGTACCATCCTTACATCCGGCAACGATATTTCAGACATGTGCGACCGTATCAACGGCTACTTAGAAGAGCTCAACACCTTCTTCATTAGAAAGAACCTGAAGTTATCAGCACCCAAATACTCGGCCACCCTCTTTACCACGTACAACCAGAAATACAACCTACGGCTAGACATTAGTGTAAACAACACCGAAGTCCCCACTGTCCGTCACCCCAAAATCCTCGGCGTCACAATTGACAATCACGAAAAAAAAATCACGGCATTTTCAATAGCCACGCCGACAATATATGTGACAAATTGAAGAGTAGGAACAAGATCCTAAAATCTCTCGCTGGCAGCAAATGGGGAACTGATAAAGAGACAATACTCAACACTTACAAAGCCATCGGTCGTTCAGTGGTAAACTACGCCGCACCCATATGGACAAACAATCTCTGCAACACTCGATGGAAACGGATTCAAACGTGCCAGAATGCAGCTATGCGTACAATCACTGGATGTGTACGCATGACATCACAAGATCACTTCCACCAAGAAACTAAGCTGCTTAATCTAAAAACTCATAATGAGCTACTCGCAAAGCAATATCTTGTTGGTTGCTATCGTAGTCAACACCCGAATTTCGATCTTATGGACAAAACCCCACCTCCACGTCATGTTAGACGTACATTAAGGGACAAGGAAAGGGAAGTCCAGAGATTCAAAAGAGTTCCCCTCGATAACACCAACAACTACAAGGCGGTTCTAAAGCAGTTGCATACTAGCGAGGTAACAACACGAATGATCTGTCATTAAACCGTGTCCTTCGAGCTCGACCACCAGATATCTCCAATGACGAACTACAGCTACCTAGAGCCACACGTACCACCTTGGCTCAGCTTCGCTCTGTAAAACCCTTACTACCCTTTCTTTGCACAAATACTTTTTGTCTTATGTTACTATCGTACTGAAATTTAGCCTCTTGTATGGTAGACTTACAGATATTACGTAAAGATCGGTACGACTGAAAGAGCTCTTCGGAAGGATTACCCTTGTAGGCTTTAAAAGCTGCTTCCTTATTTCTTATGGCAATTTTGCAATTGTGGTTGAACCATGAGGTGTTTTTTGGTTTAGAATTTTTCCAACTGTGTGGAATAAATGTAAACATACCAAACCATATGATGTTAACTATGGAGTCGCAAATGTAGTCCACATTTTTTGTTTCGAAGCATGACGACCAATCAAGGCCACCGACGAAATTATTAAACCCAATCCAATCAGCTTCAGTGTAATGCCATAAAAGACGTTTATTAGGTGGGTTCTTTTTACGAGCTACCGATGTTAACGAAAAACTGGCTGATATTAGAAGGTGATCAGAGTTACCAAGAGGCGATGAGATTGTAACTGAATATTTTTCAGGGTGAGGACATAAATAAGTCTAGAAGATTAGCCCTTTCACCGAATTTATCAGGGATTCGGGTTGGTGACGTAATCAGTTGTTTAAGATTGTAGAAATCGCAAAACAATTCAAGTACTCTCCCAACTGAATCAGTTCTAGACGAGTATTTCAGCCAATTCACATTATGAACGTTGAAATCACCCGCTAGTGCGATTTCCGACGATGGATATAATTCTATTAATTCGTCTATATTAGACGAGATAGCAGCAAGATGGCGTTCGCTGTCCAGGTCGGTTATGTTGGGACTGCGGTAGACAAAACAAAAGAAAATGACGTGTTTATTAATATTCAGTCTTATCCAGGTATAATTATATTCCGGATTAGAAGAACTGAAATTAGGTGGAAGGGTGGAGAACGAAACATCATTCCTAATGTAAAGCGCAATTCCTCTTTGAGGTACGAAGTGAGGTAAAAATCTGTAGCCATTAATAACATAACCACCGGAATCACCACTTGGTACGATTTTCGTTTCGCTCAATGCAAGTACAGCCGGTCTAACTGAAGCCAGTTGACAATACACCGAAAAATAGTTCGACTTTAGACCACGAATGTTGCAAAAATTTATTAAAAAATCTGACATTGTTCCACAAAAAAAAAAATTAGTTTAGATTAGTTTTGATGCCGGCGCGGATTAAGAGAATTAAGAGCAACCGCGCTGAGAAGAAAAAACGCATAGAACACTTCCACACACATACACCTACAACCCTCCTGCATCGAACCTTCATAGCTCTTGCCAGGGAGGGGTCTTTTGGCAACTCTTGGCCGTTTCTGGATGTAGTCCGCCCGAAGAGGCTTGAAACTCGGGAATGGTCGCCAGTAGGACCATGTTGTGTAGATTCCATCGATGTAGGAACAAATCAGATCTAGTCTGGAGTAGGGACGTTCCGATCTTACAAACCTTAGTCAAGATTTTGAGCATAAGAAAGAGGCTACTACCAGACAATTTTTGAGACATTCGTCCAGACGGCATTGACAATAAAAGGCAACCGCTAGCAGAGGAACTGAACCAAATCGGTGGGTAACTAATTTAATACAACTGAATGAAATTAACAAATTCAGTATGGAGGCCATTATTAATCTACGTTGATTTCCTCATTCTAGCCCCTAATGGCTTATATCAGGCTGGTAGCGTTTTGGGATACTTCAAGGGTCTGTCAATAGATCTGATGATGACTTGAATGCTTTGGATTAAGTGACTCTTTTACTAAAACTTAATCCAAACACGTAAGGTCCGCTTTATTAGGTCAGAACAGGATAGAACAGCACAACAGCGTCGATTATCCGGACGTCGATTATCCAAACCTTCGATTAACCGAACCGGGGACTCAGCGTTTTTCATATGAAATGCATCGAATCAAATGAAAAAAATCAAGTGTTTGAAGGAAGCAACCTCTCATCAGCAGCACTCAATTGCTTCAAATTTCTTATTTTGTTCACTGCTAGTCGTTTGGCACATTTCCAGGATGTCGCTTTTATGAAATTTTTGGTAACTCTCCAATGTTACTATGGAAACTCGATTAACCGAACTTTCGGTTATCCGAACGACCCCTTGTCGACATTAGTTCGGATAATCGACGCTCTACTGTACTTACAAATTTGTATAAATTTGCTGTTGTTCTGGCCCAATAAAACAGACCTAGTTTTTGGGTATACTACCCATAGGAGTAGTATATTTTTATGATATTGTAAAGTCCCTAGTCAGTACATCCGGTTTGTCCACAATTCACACCCAAATACTCGTAGTAAAATAGAAAATTAAATAAATTTTTCGATTCAGTAAGTCAAATAATATTACCTACCTGTTGAATTGAACGTTACTATTAAAAGGAAGCTTTAGAATGCGATATGCCAAGTCCCAAAGTCGGTCCTCCAATCCGACTCTACAGTATAAATAAACGAAAAAAATATCTTATCGACTATTACGGCATATAATGTACACATAATACTTTTACCTTGCAGTTCCTGCATCGGTCTGTTTGGGTACGGTTTTTTTCTTACTTGCTGACTCAAATTCATGTAATTTTTGTATTGACCCGTTTTTTACACGCGTATCTACAATTACGTTAGACTTATTTTTATGAGGTAGGCTGGTCGATTCGAAAGTTTTTTTATATATTCCTGGCATAACGCTCGGTGATAATATTGGTTTTATGTCGAACTTATCTACAAAGAACAGTTTCTCGCAAGCCATTTGCAGAATATGAGTTTCACCACTGCTATTTAGATAGATAGCCAAGCCGGAATATCAGCTGATCTGTCAGTCGTCATGCAACACAAGTAGTGGAACAAGTAGAAAATGGAATGGCCACAGCTGTTAAAATGTGTCTCCAATTATACACAACGCTACATATATGAAAAAAAAACATAAGCGCGGTGGGGATAATAGCGACGTTTTTTTCGCATCGCGGGTAAATCTGACTCGAAAAAAACGATCGCGGGTAACATCCCGGTTAAGAGAAGGTACTAACATCGTCAGTTCACGTGAAATCCATGCAAATACTGTCAAAATTTTGATGATCGTGGAATCGAATTCGCTTGGTGGTACTCACATCACATCACCGAGAAGAAGGAAGGAGATGGCATACGTAAAATGAGACGGGACAAGTTTGCTTGTTTAATGGGAGAGGAAAACAACGGTACATTAATTGATGAGTGAATCATAAACAACCCGTCGATAACACACTACGTTTGCATTTTATGACATAAAACAGCTCCTAACAACCACAAATTACCCGAGCAACGTAATGTTGTAGTCAATAACGTAACTATTTCGCGCAATCGAATTAAATCAAACGAGATTCGCGGCGAGGATCGTTTTCCGCGTTCACCGAATTTGACAATAGAGAATGCGCGCGTGCTACAGAACTAGCAGAACCGGATGACTTTGTCGGTGTGTGTATTGATGTGAGTGGCTGAACTAGTCGATTTTGTCGCTGTGTGCGGCAAAACTGGTCGCATTTGACGTAAGTGTACCGTGAACCGCTGAACGAGAGAGCCCATGGACAAGATTTTTCGTCCCATGTAGTGTTGTTGTTTTTACAAGCAGTTTCATCATTATGTCTACTTCATATCTACTCCCTGCTTCACATGAAAGTCTCCACACCGTTTTTTGACATTTCGCCAGCGAAAAAAATGCAGTTGCACTTTATTTCACAGTGAAAAGATATCATCGACAATCAATCAAAACGCGAGTGAACATTTATCTTATATTGAGTGAATCAAAAGCAAGTCTTCACGGCACCGTTTTCACGGGAGACATATATGCAAGTTTTTCGCCCGGTGAACTCAGTACATACCTTAAAGGTAATATTTCCCCATGTATTAGCCTCTCTAAGCTCTATCCCGTGGAGGTTAGTAGCACCGCCGTCTATATATTAAGGCCGCAATGTAGACTCGTAAACGTCAAATCCGCAGATTAAATTGCATTGCATTGTTGTTGCTTCTCATGACATTGTTGTTGTTTGCCCATGTCCGACGAAAAATTTAAGCAGGATCCATTACGTCATTGTACAGCTGAGTTGCGACTATGATATATCTAGATGGCGTTGTTAGTAGCCAAATGATAGCGACGTTTTTTCGTATCGCGGGTAAATCTGACTCGAAAAAAACGATCGCGGACAGATGACATTTGACAGTTTTTGCGCATCTTTGACTCACCTTCGTCGGCTTATTTTTTAGATGTGGTGGATTTTATAACAAAAGATGATTATTTCTTTGCAAAATCTTTTCTCGTGATGAGAAAAACTCTCACATTTGGTTTGAAAAAACAAATTCCTTCAAACTTCCCCTATGCGTCCGCCATCTACATTTGATTCATCGAAGCTCTATCCCGTGTATGATATAGTTGCACGCGTGAACTTTACCTGGGTAATCGTTGAAATAGATTGGCTGCGTCAGCATCGGCATTTTTCTGCTTCTGCCGCTGCTGTCATTGTGGGTCATCAAAGGCAAATGCGTGTGTTCTAAATTGAAATTTTTCTGCTGATGCCGATGCCTCTGCCGATGCTGACGCAGCCAATCTATTTCAACTATAAGTGTCATTTTTTTATATGAAGTTGTACCCAAACCTGCACGGGATAAACTCAATAAAACGTCTCCTTTCGACATAAGCCGAACCGAATGTCAAATGCCTGTTTACACCGCATTTGTCAAAAAAAAACAATCACTTCGTAATTTTTTTTCTCACCCAGCCTATCCAAATTTTCACTCTGCTCAAAAATCACTAAATTTGCACGGTGTATTTTCGGTCGTTGTACATACACAAAAATTCATTTTTGCGGTATCCGGCCCCAGGGCGGTAAATTACCGCCCACGCTCCCGGAAAAAAACAAAATGGGTATATTACTAGCTAGCCATGGCATAGGGAATGCATCGATGCCGGCATCATGAATCTCTGGATGAACCAAATCATTCCATTTGTTCTAGCCGCGGGACTAAATTCCCTTATATATTTTCCAAAGAAGGTGAATGACTGCATGAAGACTACGTGAACCCAAACATGACTTTCCCTCATGATTTCATTAGAGAGGTACTGCTGATAGATGCGGTGCGGATAATCAATGAATTCATCAGAAAGGAACTGATGGAAAGTACGATGAGTTTTACTGGCGAATACATCATGCTGGAACTGATGACAAATTTAATGAATTTCCCCGAAGATTTCATCAAGTTCGCCCTTATGAAATAATCGGTAAATTTCATTCATGCATTCTTAGATGAACAACGTATGAAATAGTCGATTAGTTTCATTAATTATTTGATCAGTAATTTATTCATTTAGCACGCTCTGTGGCTCACTTGGTTGAGTCGCACTCTACGAGGCTAGTAATTTAGACGTCCGGAGATCGAATATCGGCGTGTTCCAAAATTTCCGTGCATGCGTGGATAGGAAATATATAGTGCTTGCAACAAGCACTGTATGCAATGTAACGTTGACCACGAAATAGCCTATAAACGGCTGAGTGAACGCACCATGCTCCACAAGGAGTCACGGTACAGAGAAGAAGAATTTATTCAAATTACTCGATGAAGAGGCACACACTACGGTCAACTTTAAAGTGAAAAAGGTTCCGCTATATAAAGAAAAATATTATCCATCGGCGCAAAATGACGACAAGGAAGCGAAACTGACCAAAATTTCAAGAAAATGTCTCTCGTTGAATTGGCACCGATCCTTCATCGAGACAGTCATCGGGTGATGGAAATTCCGTCGAAGTACATAACCAAAACCACCTTCACTAGAAGCCGGGAAGCAGCAATACATGCACACAAAACGAGCCTATGAACATGTCGTATATACGTTGCACGATGCACTAACACAAGCACAGCGCATGTAAAAAACCGTGTCTGCTCTGATAAAAATCGCGAAAACATGTGGAAAATTCACTTTTTGTCGGGATTTTGTTCTTTCACTGCATTCTAGACACTTTAATTCACGACACATTCCACTTTTCGCGACGAAAATCGACCGGGAACCAATACTTTTCGTGTAAAGTTTGTCGCGACCCAACCTGATTTGCCTTTACCGCAATGTAAATTTTCGATCTGAACAGGCCTATGATTTGGCGCTTAAGTATATGAACGTGTTCTGCTTCCGGGCTTTGTATAAAGATGGTTTTGTACATAACCCAAAGCGTGTGGAAGAGAGAGTGTTCACGAATACTACGGCAATTTTTGCATTAGACCCGATTCTTTGGATTTATGGTTCACCGAGTGTAGCTAGCAGGGTAGTAACCATAATTACACTCGGCTTTATTAGGCTTGTTTCATCTATATTTGCTATAAATCTATTCACCAAATTATACATAAATGCTTGAATAGGATTTTATCCTGATTTCAATCAAGAGTTTAAAGCTATACTTTTCCAGTCTTCTCAGCGATTGCCATCGCATTTTCATTTGCGATCATCTGGAATTCTTGAAAGCGTTGAGATATCCGTTGATTCATCTTGAGGTATTTTTCCATACAGTTCAGAGAACAGCGTTCCTGTAAAACCAGAGATGTGTGATTATAATAGTTGTCATTCAATTACGGCTGGCGCTATCTTACTTCATCAGAATGAACCTTTCTTGTAGTCAAATCCTTAATGCAGTCCATGAAGCATATTTCCGATAATTTGTTGTACGACATGAGAAAGTCTGAAAACTAGATATTACAAATTTTGAGGTTAATCTATCAAATAACGAGCAACTAATATGTACGGTTTTCATTTGGTCTTTATCAAGAGAATTTATTGGGACTTGAGTGCCCATTTTCCTCGGCCAAATTATATGCAAAATTAATTTCTGGATTAAAGGAGCCTTTTGCCACGATATACTAAGTGTCAAAAAAGATACTCTGACTTACAAAGAGTAAGAATGGAAAGGATAAGGCCAAATCATAGCCATCTACATATTGGAACAAGTCGAAAATGGAATGGGCACAGCTGTTAAAATGTGTCGCCATATATGTACATGGTGTCCGGAAACTGACGCATAAACGCACCGGATTATGATTCCTCAGTTGATTTCCAGCAAAAATGTTGTACGAACATACCCCCTCAGCTTAACCCTTTAGCTGTCACAGGCATTTAAAGATTTCTTGAAAAATAATTTTCTTGCACAACTTAAAGCCTAATATCTCCAAAGCTAGACCATCTAGAATAGTGAAACGAGACCGAGTTCTAATCGTGCGAATAGCACGATGAGTGTATACCCTGTACCCATGTACAGACCTAGAATGCGCGTAAAACTGAAAAAATTCAATTTATTTTTTTTTAAGGGGGAAGGGGTAGATGGGTCGAATCTCGCAATCTTTAATATCTTATTACGGCATCCAGCAGCTATCGTGTGATATAAATTTCAAGTTTTTGGGGACATTCTATCAAAAGATAATGACGGTATATTGCTTTGTAGGGGATGTAGGGGTAGGGGTAGTCGGACCTTCTCCACTTTCCACTAACTTCAAGAATATGTCACAATTGGGCATTGATGAAAATTTCAGGTCCCTAGCGATATTCTGCCGAAAAATATGGCCGAATTACACTATCACGGAGGGGTAATTTGTATGGGAGGTAGGGGAACGCATGGTCCGATTTGGCCCATTTTCAATACCATCCAAGCTTTTATCAAAACAATCATCTCACCAAAATTTCAAAACGCTAGCTTCATTATTTCGGGAGTTATCGTGCGAACTGACAGACACACGGACGGACAGACAGACAGACAGACAGACAGGGCCGGATTTCCCATATGGGCAACCTGGGCAGCTGCCCGGGGCGGCAGATTTTTAGGGGCGGCAATTTGTGAAAATATCCCTTGGTTTTAAATTCTGTGAAAAAGCATTTTGGAAACTCGAAAAGAAGTTGACATAATTAGACACACATTTTAATTCCATCCTTCTAATTTATTCATGTTAGGTATATTCCAGGGCGCCCAATAGTAAACTCAACTGAAACTCAACTGGTGGCGCGTAGTTCAGTGACGATAGAAGTAGAAAGTATTTTCGTAACGCATTGAATTTAGCTTAAACAAGGGAAGGGATCTAGCATATACTTCAGTGTCCACTTTAATAGCAAGCCTTGAGTAGCTTTTGTGTGCAATATTCAGGGATCCGGAGCGGCTCAATTTTATCACTCCGCAACCGTTCGAAGACATTATCTGACAGTATCTATAAAATAAAATATAAATGATTGAAATTTAGCGCAAATGTTGTTTAAATTGTACAAATCTTCCATGCAATTAAAAGTGGAATAAATCAGGCTAAAATGTCAATTCAATACTTTTAATTTGAAAAACCTAGAAAACATTGTTACAAAAAAATGGCTCCACTTTCTCATGCACAAACTGTTCCTCGCTTCGCTCATTTCCTCCGGGAGATTGATTCGCGTCGACCCTCTCCGCTCCGGATCTCTGTAACAGCCAAAGAATTCCTGAACCTACATCTTGGACATGTAGGTATATCAATACATGATTTCCCCACTATACGACTCGTCAAATGGAGGGTATCTGCCGTCATCGTCTTGACCATTGCTCGTGAACTTGTATAAAAAATTTAATTTTGTTGGAATAGTACATTCAATGAAGAAGAAAAAGAAGGAAACGAAATATCTGAAAATAAAGGGGACAATTTGATTTTTTTTATAGCTAGCAGTGGCGTAGGAAATTTAGTGTTTGGGGCTGGTATGGTTTAATACTTTTTGACTTTTTCATTGGTTGTCCATAAACCTTCTCCAACGTAAGACGGATAAAACAAAAAAAGAATCATCCAAATCGGTCCAGTGGTTTAGACGTTTACTGGCAACAGACACAAATACACATCCATTTTTATATACAAACAAGCAATGCACTGGAATACACAGTATTTAAAATTTTGTATTTAAACGAATTTATACCACGCAACGCTTTGCAATCCCATTTAAATGTACTTTTTTCAATAGTGTAAATTGTGATACTTTTGGTATAAAGTTATGCAACAGAAACGTTGTTGATTAATTAATTTCAACCATATATTAATTTTGAAATTCCGTACTCATTGCCCCCATTTTTCCAACGCCCCTACTAAGAAGTTACAGCACTAAGCTGCGCATGTGCTTGATTTTGTTTATTTATTAATTTTCCATATAAAATTCGTATGAGAAATGTCATCTTGTAGCTTCGATCAAGTTACCATAGAAAATATTTTGGTCCCGAAAAAAAGTCGCATATCCAGTGTATTTTGCGGTTATTTGCATTTCCTTTTTATATTTTCTTATTCATTGAGTACATTGCCAAAAACTCGCTTTCGTACTAAACGAGTCTCTGGGACAGATTGATCTAAGAATTGGTAACCCTTGGCAGCCCATACATGGAGAATCCATGGATTCTGTGTGGGTAGCCACAGTGTCCCTATAGTTAGTAAAAGCTAGCACATATTTTCGATTTTTCTATCTTTACTCTATTTTCTTTCTATTTAAAATTAGCCACGAGGCAACTATGGGATGTAGTCATAAATTGGTTTCAGGGGGTGTCCAACTCGGGATATTAGAAATTATGCATTGGCTATAAAATGTTCAGTAACATGTTTCTGTCGTGTGTATAGGTTACAAAAAATTCACAATTTGTACGTTTAAATTTTAGAATTTTAGAAAAAAATACAGAAAACTCCCCTGCCATAAAATCATACTACATGACATGACGCTAATAAACAATTTTAGTTGTTGAGGTTAGGTTATTCGTTCACGACTTCTAAAACGTTCAAAAATAAACAAAAATCTCCGAAAGTGGAAATCTCCTGAAGTCGATGTAATGGATCTGCATCATTTCAGTTTTAATGTTGTCGTCATTGGAATTTCAATCGTGAGGGGTCCAAACTCCATGAACCTTCCCATGGACCTTCATCTGGCCCCATCACTCGGAAGCACCATATTGTCAAGCAAGCAAAATTACATCGGTCGCTCGCGCAAAAATATTAAACGTTCTTCTCACATACCACAGCGAACGTTTTGCCTAGCATGTGTATGCGATTACTACTACTTTCAAATTTAACCAGTGGCGGAGGGCGGCTATTTAGCTACTGCCCAGGGGCGCCATAGACGCTAAATCCGGCCCTGCAGACAGACGGACATGGCTTATTCGAATCAGGGACCGAACCTGATCATTTATATATATACTTTCCCATACCTCCGGTGGCTCCTTTGAGGTGTTACATAAATCGTCGTAACAAAAACAATATACCCTATACCATCTTATGGGTATAGGGTATAATAAAATAATTATTACAGCCAACATATTTACCTATAAAATAAAACTAACCAAACTAAAACCGGATATGAGGTTTGGTTTTTACAGAGCTTCAAAGTCAAATTTGAGTGATTTGTCCCAAAAACAATATTTTTTCCATCTCAATTTTCTCCAACTTCTGCCAAGGTGAGGTGCTTGTAGGATTATTTTAGAAATTGGTGCATAGTCTTACGATCATATCTTTCTTACATCATTTTATATTAGCTCCATTATTTCTAACAGTTTTAGTACCTTAAGTGCTGAAAACTAGGGTTAATTTTGGCTCGATTTCGACATACTTTGAATAGATTTTACCAATTGCAGTGTGAATTGAATTGTATTGAATTTGAGCTAAAATTAACCCTAGTTTTCTCCACTTAACGTATAAAAACTGTTAGAAGTAATGGAGCTAGATTAAAATGATGTAAGAAAGATATGATTGTAAGACTATTTTATTTCATTTAATCATTTTTATTTATTCTAGCTGGTATATCTTTGGAGATATTAGGCTTCAAATGCCTGTGGCAACTAAAGGGTTAAGCTGAGAGGGTATGTTCCGTACAACTTTTTTGCTGGAAATCACATGAGCAATCACAATCTGGTGCGTTTATGCGGCAGTTTCCGGACACCCTGTACACAACGCTACATACATATATGAAAAAAAAACATAAGCGCCGGTGAGGATAATATTTCAGGGGGCTTCGATTTTGCGTTTTATTTTATTTAAAAGAGAAACGTATCCAGTACGTAACTCTAGAACCGTCCTACTCATTGGCTGCATTGCTGGGTCATTGGATAATTGGAATTTCGGTAATAAGCAAAGTTTTTTTCGGGATTGAATGCATAATTTCCAAACTATTAACACCTGGACGATCAATATACCTACTTTTTTATCAAATTTAATAAAAAACTACCAACAAAAAGAAGAAAAGAGAAAGCGACTTTAATTCATACATTTTTAGATAAACTCCACGATTGCTCTTTTTGAGTCGGTACCAAATAAACAAATCGCACGCATGCGCTCATGCAGTGGCATGTTACCGACGTCGAGCTTCGTGCTATCTTCGTGAGTTTTCGACGCGAGGCCAATTTACAGTTGATATATGTTGTAAAGTCGGTTTCTATGAATGAAGTTCACCACACTCCTTCCGCTAAAGATCGCTCCCATACGGATTAGGAGGTACGCCAGCATTTACACGAGGTGTACGTCTAGGCGGCTGTGACACTGCATCTCTTTCATCTCGTTCATCGCTTGGATCATCTTTTTTTGAGACGACCTCATGACTGTTCGGCTCATCTCTCTCTTGTTGAGGTACGATTAACGTTTCGACTTCATTGCCTGAAACGTCGATGAGTCCAAGAGAGTCCATGAGCTCGTTGCCCGCATGTTGGTATTTCATTTGGTTGGCATGCGCCTTGATGACTCTGTCTGCAACCGTCTTGATACGGTAGTTCACTGTCCCAATTCTCTCGATAACTGTTGCCTCGACCCATGACCAATTTTTATTTGTTGAATGCTGTTTGAAATAAATTTTGTCATTTGGTTCGAACTCTTTCCATCCTAACCCACAATAGCGGCCGATTTTCTGCTCCTTTCCTTCGTTGCGCTCGATTGGCATTTTGCGATCAGGCGGAGGTGTCATCAAGTCCAACGTTGTTTTCATTCTGCGATTGTTCATTATTTCAGATGGCGACTTCATTCCAAGGAAGTATGAAGGCGTATAGCGATAGCATGCCAGGAAGTTTCGTAGCTTTTGATCGGTGTCACCGACTGATTTCTTCAGCCCTGTTTTTAGAAGGTCGACAAATCGTTCAGCCTGTCCATTTGATTGCGGATTATACGGTGCAGTCGTCAAGTGATGAATGCCTTTTGAATTACAGAAGTTCTGAAATTCATGGGAAATGAACTGGGTGCCATTGTCAGAAACTATTGCATCGCAAAGCCCGTTACGCGAGGAGGCTTCCTCATTGAATTTATAAAACATGGAATGCGCATACACTATGAAAATGCAATCAAAAAATGGCTCCAACATCTGGGTAAACTTTTTGAATATTTAGACCAGATTTTCAAACGTTACTAGTTACCGAGTTGTTTAATGTCACTCATCGAACAGTGGCTGACAGAAATTTTGTCATATTTGTCTTTGTCATTTAAAGTTTGTTTTTATATAGTTGACAATCCAACCCGTGAAGTGGTTAAATTAGGTGATATCCCGATGTTCAGTGCATATCCTTTTGAATGATATCGGTTATTCATATAGCGTATTATGTTGTCATCATTCCGTTTATTGGAAACTATCCGTCGAAAAGTAAGTGCCCGTTTTTCATTGCTTTGCAATTTTTGCCTCACAAAAATGTTTCTATTTTTCATTTCTTAATTCTTCTGTACACCGGATCAGGCCAACACGGTTACATCAATCCTGCACATTATAGCTGCCGTGGCCAGTCCTCTGTTTGGATTGATTATCAAGATGATCAAGACGGACGTTGTTGTAACACATTGTGAATATTATTTTACTTTCATTTTTTGTAACCCACTGTGGAAAATGTTTTACTTTGAATTTTGTAACTCACTATGATGATCTTGATTTTTGAATTTTGTGTCAGTTGAGAGTTCAGTGGAAGAAAAGGAAAAGTCGAGACGGAATAAAGAATAAAGAGTCTAGACACGCAGTTTTTCGGTCTTTCATTAAAACTCGCAAAAGTGGAAGAAAGCGTAACAACATATTTCTGGCGACCGTGACAGGACGGTGAGACGCCGTCAACGTAAAAAGTTTAAAGTTTCGGTGGAGAGGTGCCTCTTACGTCTACAAAATGGACGCCGCCAAGAAAAGGCGACAAGTGGTAAGGTCGGCCTTCACCAAAATATTGAATTCCACGTGTGCGAAAATTGAAAGCGAAGCGTCGGTAGAGGAAACGTCGATTGCGTTTCAATCTCTGGAGAGAAAAATGGAGGAGCTCGACGTTGCTCAAAAAGAATACGCGACCCTGGTGTTCGCTTCGGAATTGAGTGAGGCCGAAATTGAGGAGGATTTGGTGCGGGACGACGATTACCACACCGAATTCCTCAAAGTGCGGGCTAAGATGGTAAATTTAGTTAAGCCTGAAGTCTGGCACACGCCAAACAAATCCCCAGTTCCCGTCAGAAAGGCACTGAAATTGCCGTGCATAGAACTACCAAAATTTTCCGGCCACATAAAGGAATGGTTACCATTTTGGAGCCAGTTCCGAAAGATACACGAGGACAATCAGCTGCCGAACGAGGACAAGTTTCACTATCTGTTGCAGGCGACAGCGCCAGGCTCGAGAGCTAAGGAGGTGATAGCAAGCTTTCCACCTACGGCGGACAACTATGAGCAGGCTGTCTCCAGTTTGAAAAATCGTTTTGGCCGCGACGACGTAATCGTCGAATATTATGTACGAGAACTGCTGAGTTTGGTTTTGCAGAACGCGACGAAAGGCGATCAAAAGTTGGCTATCACTCCTCTGTATGACAAGCTAGAGCTAAACATTCGGGCTCTAGATTCGCTTGGTGTTACGTCACATAAGTGCGCAGCCATGCTATACCCACTGGTGGAGTCGTCCCTCCCCGAGGAGACGCTTCGAGCATGGCAACGAATGGGGCTAAGAGACTCAACGGCGACGGGCGATCGCCTCACGAAGTTGCTGGAGTTTTTGCGAAACGAGGTTGAAGGCGAGGAACGCATCGGCATGGCTATGGCGGGGTTCGGTATAGTAGCAGACAGCGAAAAAAGAAATAAAGGTAAACAATTATTGCATAAAGACATTCCTAGCGCAAGTGCCCTATTTGTGAAAAAGAATGATGCTCAAAATTGTATTTTTTGTAAATCGATTGACCATCCGAGCGATAAATGTGAAACGGCTAAAAAGTTTGATTTAGAAAAAAGAAAATTAATAGTGAAAAAAGAAAGAGCATGTTACTTTTGTTTGAAAAGAGGGCACTATGCAAAATTTTGTAAAACCATTGTCAAATGTGATTGGTGTGCGAAACGGCATGTACTAGTTTTCTGTCCGCACTTCGCGAAGGGCGAAAGTAATGTAAAGGCCGCAAACGAACTCAATCTTGCCGCGTGTTCGCATTCGTCCCACGTATATTTGCAGACTCTGCGGGTTAAAATTTTTAATGATTCGCGCGAGAAAATAGTTAGAGTCGTGTTAGATTCCGCGTCGCAACGGTCATATATTCGACGTAAAGTGGCTAAAGAGATGGGCTATACTCCTCTGGGTACACAAGAACTCTCACACTCTTTGTTCGGTGGAGTAAAAACTCAAGTTGAAAGTCATGAGATTTTCAAAGCGAGAATCAAAAGTCTAGCTGATAAATTTTGTTGTAATTTCTCTGTGCTAACCCGGGAGGAGATATGCGGTTCGATTCCTAGTGCGAAACCTGCCAGTTGGGTAACCAAATTAAAAGAGGAAAATATCCATCTTACTGACGTTGGCAATAAGAACACAGAAATAGATATTTTGATTGGTGCCGATGTAATGGGTAAGTTGTGTACAGGGAAAAAGTATGAGCTCGAGAATGGGCTCGTTGCATTCGAGACACATTTGGGTTGGACCGTTATGGGAAAGGCCAAGGAGCACGTTGATCATGCGACATTGGTCACAACTATGTTTGCTCATGAGGCGAGTGAGACAGATTTATGGCGACTAGATGTAATGGGGATCACAGATCCAATAGAAAGTTTGGACAAGCGGGCTAGAGAGGAGCGCGCTCGGGAACATTTGTGGAGTACCACAGAAAGGGATGTTGTCAATCGGTTTGTGGTGAAGTTGCCATGGGTGGAGAATCATGCTCCATTGCTTGAGAATCGGGATATAGCGCATGGTAGGTTAGTCAGGAATATTGACAAACTTAAAAGACAGGGTCTTTTCGAAAAATACGATGCAATATTCAAGGAATGGCTATCAGAGGGAGTAATCGAGCGGGTTGTGGAAGACGAGTCCCATAAAAATTGTCATTACTTGCCTCATCGGCCAGTTGTCAAAGAGCATGGTACGACAAAGATAAGACCCGTGTTTGATGCGTCAGCTTGTACTAAGGGTTATCCGTCTCTAAACCACTGCTTAGAAAAGGGACCAAATCTGATAGAATTAATACCGTCGTGTTTGAATAGATTTAGGGAATTCGCCATTGGGGTCATAGCAGACATTAAAAAAGCATTCCTCCAAATTGGCATTTGTGAACAAGACAGAGATTATTTACGGTTTTTGTGGGTCGAGCAAAACCAAGTTATAGTTTTCAGACATTGCCGCGTCGTATTTGGTCTCACATGTAGTCCTTTTTTGTTGGGAGCGATCATTGAGCTACTTTTGTCAAATGCTAACCAGGAGATACAGGGAAAGATTTCTCTCGGCAGTATGGAAAAAACAATTGAGAAAATGAAAACATCGTTCTATGTTGATAACTGCATTGCTAGTGTGGATTCTGAGAGGGAAAAAGAGATTTTCATTAGGGAGTCCACTGAAATTATGGCAAGAGGGGGTTTTGATCTTCGAGGATGGGAAGTACAAAAGATTATTTGAAAGAGGAAGAAACTCTAGTGTTAGGTCTTCTATGGAATAAAATCAAAGATACACTAGCCATCAATCCGGACATTTTGAAATTAAATATTCCAAGCAAGGTTACAAAAAGAGAGATTCTGTCGGCGACTCATAAAGTATTTGATCCAATCGGATTCATGAGTCCCACATCTTTACAACCAAAGCTTCTTGTCAAAGAGCTATGGAAAAAGAAAGTTGATTGGGATGAGGAGATTGAGGAAACGCCAAGGAAATGTTTTTTAAACTGGCTGGTCGAGTTGCATATTTTGAAACAGATAGAAATTCCTCGAAGTCTTGGTAGAGGCAATATAACATTACATGCTTTTGGGGATGCCAGTAAGTTGGCGTATGCAGCAGTCGTTTTTGCCAGAATAGAGTATGAAGGAGCTGTGAATGTTCATTTATTAAGTGCCAAGTCAAGGGTTTCTCCTGATAGTACTACTAGTAACCGGTTGGAATTGATGGCAGCTTGTATTGCGAGCCGCTTAATGTTAGCAGTAACCAAATCTTTAAGTCGCCCAGTTCTCAAACATGTGTATTGGTCCGATAGCTCAACTGTAGTAGCATGGATAAAGAGAGACATGCAATGGGGAACATTTGTGTGGAACCGAGTAAAAGAAATTAGAGAGATAAGTAATCATGGAGAATGGCGTTTTGTACCGGGCGAACTGAATCCAGCCGATTTACCTTCACGGGGCTGTACACCTTCGCAGTTGGTAGAATCGGAATGGTGGCGGGGGCCCAGCTGGCTTTATAAAGAGGAAGAAAAATGGCCAACGATGGTGCAGGAAGCGAATGAAGAAGAGGTTAGCAGTGAACTCCAGAAAACGGTTACTGCTAACATAGTTACCGCAGCCTCAGAATTTAAGGCCAGTGAGTATTTTTCAACTAAGGTTATTCGGTTCATAGCCTGGGTAAGAAGGTTTTTAAATGCTCGCAGGAAAATAATAAATAATAGACGTTTGGGACGACAAATTTGGGACGAACAAGGTTCCATATATTCATCTGAAGAAGATAGACGAAAGTTAAAGCTATCGTTGGAAGAAATACATTCAGCAGAGATTATTTTGTTCAAGTCTCTTCAGGAGCAAATGTTCTTATCAACCGGACAAGATAAGCTGTCTTCATTTAAGACCATCTTAGACAATAACGGGATACATGTATTAAAGACTAAAATCTTTAACAGACCGGGCAACTTGAATTTTCTTTGTCCAATATTATTAGATAATAACCATGATATTATTTATCTTTTGGTGAGAGAGACTCACGAGAGATTAGGACATGTTGGAAGCCAACTGATAATGAGTGACTTGAGGGAAAAGTTCTGGATTATTTCGATCCGCAAGGTAATCAAAAAAGTTATATCAGATTGTGTAGTTTGTCAAAGGCATAAAGTTAAACATTTGGAATGCGATCCACCTCCTCTACCCTTAAACCGTGTTCGAGATGCAGCAGTTTTCGAAGTCATCGGAGTAGATTTTGCAGGTCCACTGTTTTTTAAGGGGGGAGAGAAAGGTTGTATATGCATATTTACATGTGCTGTATATAGAGCGGTTCATTTAGAGCTCGCGTCGTCTTTGTCTACCAACGGATTTATTCAGTGTCTTCGTAGATTTGTAGCAAGGCGCGGAAGACCGAAAATCATATACAGTGATAATGGGACAAACTTCACTGGCGCTAACAAAGTCTTTTGTGATGCCGACTGGGCAAAAATTGAGAAATATAGTTCAGCCGAAAGAATCGAATGGAGATTCAATCCACCGTCCGCACCTTGGTGGGGTGGCTGGTGGGAAAGGTTAATTGGAATTCTAAAAACAATTTTACGTAAAGTTCTTGGGAAAACGTGTCTCAGCTATGAGGGTCTCGCTACAGTGCTTTGCTCGGCGGAGGCAATTATCAATTCTAGACCATTGACGTACGTATCAGAGGATATAGAGGATTTAAAGCCATTAACTCCTTCGATGTTCATACAGGAAATTAACGAGGTCGGTATGCCAGACTGTGACATGATATGTCATTCCAAACTAAATAAAAAATTAAGATATAGACATAAGATACTTAGTGATTTGCGAGAGCGTTTTCGTGCTGAATATTTAAGTCGTTTAGTTTTAAAACCCGGTAAAAAAGAGACTAGAGTCGTAAAAATCGGAGATATTGTTCTGGTTGGGGACGATAGAACCAAACGAAGTGATTGGCCTCTGGCGCGAATCGTTCAAATAATACCCGGGCAAGATGGTAACGCGAGAGTTTTTGTTTTGAAATCAAAAAACGGTTTGTTCCGCAGACCAATCCAGAGAATATATCCCTTAGAAATAGCTCAAAAAAAAATAGAATTAAGATCAGATTTATATGACAAAATGAATTGTTTAAAACATAAAAAACAGAAAGAAATTGAAAACAATCAAAGGGATAATTCGGAAAAAATAAACATATGGATTTGAGTAAGAAAATTGTAACCACAAGAAGTGGCAGAACTATTGAAAAACCTAGCCGTTATGTTGAAAAGAAAGATTAATATTTTGTAATCCTAAATGTATGTATGATCAAATCTGAAAAGGTGGGAGGATGTTGTAACACATTGTGAATATTATTTTACTTTCATTTTTTGTAACCCACTGTGGAAAATGTTTTACTTTGAATTTTGTAACTCACTATGATGATCTTGATTTTTGAATTTTGTGTCAGTTGAGAGTTCAGTGGAAGAAAAGGAAAAGTCGAGACGGAATAAAGAATAAAGAGTCTAGACACGCAGTTTTTCGGTCTTTCATTAAAACTCGCAAAAGTGGAAGAAAGCGTAACAACAGACGTTATGCATCGTGGATGTTCATTTCAGTTTTATGAACAATTAAAGCACACATGCTGCTCGCTTTTACAAATTTTAATGAGATTCACCTACAAAGCTTCGCCACTACATCGGCGGTAATTACAAATAAAATGGCTGCCGATAGTCTTGTAATAAATTTTGAAAATGAATAAAAAATGTTTTCTTTTGAATATTTTATTGTTGTTTTTCATCCTTAAAATTTTATTATTACATTAATATTAAATGATAGTATTTTATAGTAGTGACAGACATAATAATAGAAGCTCAATTAGAAAATTCAATCAGTTGGGATAACTGGTTGCTCGATGTTTCCTCGTATATCTTCTCGTCTAATATTTGACTTGGCTCTTCATCCTAGTCGTCAACATAGAGCTCTAATGCTTGAAATACGTTTGACGCGTCAGCATCGACATCAGCAGAAACATTTCAATTTAGAATACACGCCTTTAATGCTTGACACGGTTTTAAATATTTCGGGCCACTCGCTATATGCATCCACAATGACAAAATAATAGAATCCATTGACTGGTCCAGCGTAGTAGATATGAATTCGTGACTATTCTTTTAGAGGAACGGGCCATGAACTGGGAATGCACTTAATGGATTCTTTTGACGATTTGGCGCAAATTTCACAACATTTCACAGTTTTTTCTATTTCAGCGTCGATATTTGGCCAGAAAACTTTACTGCGGGTTAACAACTTCATGCGCACGATACCAGGATGGCCAATGTGAAGTTCGTTGAGGACAATTTTACGGAATTTTTCGGGAATCACGATGCGATCTCCATAGAAAATGCAATTTTCGCTGACTGTCAAACCGCTACGCCGATCAAAGAAATCTTTCACCGCACTATCACTAATGTTTTTTTTATGTTGCGGCCAGCCTGTTAAAATTAACTGTGACACCTTTTGAAGAGCGAGACAGGCCATCGTTGCCTTTTTAATATCGACAAAAGGAATAGGTAAATTGTGTGTCGTATCAGCTGCAAAACAATCCGTCTCTGCAATTGTTGTAATAGAAGCAATGATCACGTCTTCATTAGGTCAGGTGTGGTTACCAATGAGTCTGGAGATGATATCAGCGTATCCGAAACTTTCGTTATTTACATATCTGATGCTGAAGTCATATGCGAGAAGTGTTAGAGCATATCGTTGTAGTCGGCTTGCGGTATATGCTGGAATTCGGTGGTCAGCTTCATACCCTCGGAATAATATCATTCGATGCACTGCGGGCCTCAAGAGTTGTAGATTCCAACTTAGGCTCGCCAACTTTAAGCCAATTAGAACGTGATATAATATCCGAAGCCGTGTCAAGTTGCAACTTAATCTGTGGGGGGTGATGAATTTTCTTTGAGAGCTGGTGAGTCTTTCTTCCCCTTTGATTTGTTGAACTTTCGGTGGATCGGAGTACCGACGTTGTCTCTGGCGTTGGTTTTTCTTGCGCGAGCCATGTACGCATCGAGAGCAGTACAGCAGTGGCCTGCTCTATGTCCAATACGTTTACAGTCGCTACATTCGGCATTTTGACAGTGGCGGCTCGTGAAGTACAGAGCCGGGTGGGCAGATTTACCATCAGGAAAGAATACTATACATGCATATCCACACTGTTTTTTAATGCGTTAAAGTTGTGCTCTTTGTTAGTCAGTCCATTTTAATGTTTTTAAGCTTGTTGTATCTACGTATGTATTAGGTGAATCGTTTAGAGTTTTTTTTACAAATCAGTTATGCTCAATCGCACCATGAAAATGCATACAGATAGCTACAGTTCGGAATCCTATATTACATCAATTTTTTTGGCAGAGAACGGTCGCGATGTGGAAAAATAATCCAGTATTTACCTTTCAAAGGGACCAGCAATAGTCGCGACAATATTTCAATAAGTAAATATTAAGCACTGCTCCTTTTAATGGTAATTCAAATTTGGATACCTCTTTCTTTTTTTTCATTTGAGGCCAGAAAACGCAACCCAAACGGATCACCTAATATATGATTAATTGTAATGATATATTAAATTATGATGAGACATTATGTCCGAAAGTTTGTTTACTTAAAATTATTTTTTTTAAAGCAATGCCAACATTCTATATTGCACAATAACAGGACATACTTACAAATCTTCCTGAATAAATAATAATTTATCGAAGTCAATTCCTGTAAATTTATATGGAAGATAGGTTATACTTTCAAGCTGCTATGTATTTCTACAATTATGCAAATAAAATGCACTGCCCAGCAAGAGCTAGCGGGGAGGGTTTAGATCCCTCCAGGGCCGGATTTTATGGGAGAGATACATTTTAAAAACTCAAACTCAAACATAATTGTAAAAAATAATTTCCACTTTTAATTTGTTCTATCACAGAGAAAAAAATCATCACTTAAATTTGAAGTGAAACATATTGAAAACAAAATTGGATCACATCAATAAATCATTTTAAAAACAAATAGTTTTATATTAAATTTAATATGATTCACTTTATTGATCTGTTCAAAATTGACTGAAACATCGATTTAAATATGTTCAACTTTGTTTTAAAGTTGTTTCATTTTGAAGGCTGTGTCCGTCACATGTACATAAGCCCGCCGCTAAACATAAATAAAAAAAAAATAGAAAAAATAGAAAAAAAAATAAAAAAAAAATAAAAAATAAAAAAAAAATAAAAAATTAAAAAAAAATTAAAAAAAATTAAAATAAAACTAAAAAAAAAAGAAAAAAAATAGAAAAAAGGGAAATAATATTTTTTCACTTTTTTAATCTTACAATCAAAACATTTTAAAATTTAAAGTGAAACACTTTTAAAATAAAGTGAAATCACTTTCAAAATAAAGTGATATTCAATTTTGATTTGACATGCAGCAATTTTAAAAGTACGAGAATCACTTTAAAATTTCCACTATTGATTCAAAATGAAACAATTTTGAATTAAAAGTAAACGTATATGGAGCCAAATCATATTTGAAAATGTTTGAATCATAGCTATTATTTTTGATTTTATAACGACTTTTTTCTCTGTGATAGTTAAACTAGTTAAACGTACACATTCATCTTAATCTAAAGCATCCAATCGCGACCTCAACTCAAATTTTAATGTGACTCCGCCTTCAAAAATTGGGACTACGCACAATTTTGCTTTAAGCATTCATTCACTCTAAATGGCGTGGCTAAAGGCCGCCAGTTAGGATAGGAATATAAATCATCTTTGTTTAAGGCATTGGCTTCACTTTTAACATTATGCCTGAAGCCACATTTAAATCCGCGAGTACTTGGCCGCCAGCTCCTGTTTCAAAGCCTCTAAAATTGCCCCAAGAAACGAAAAATATTTTTGGTAATAGCGATCCTTTCGAAATTTTTAAACACCTCCAAGGAAGTACCTCATCTAACCACACATTTTCATGTGTTCTATTACTTCTTAAATTTGTCCCCACATCAAATTCGCTGGGAAGCAAGGATTAGGTTTCGGGAGAGGTCCAAGTCCCGATATTATAGGAATACGGCATTGGCTTTATCAAATTTTGGAGTTTCTATCGTGTAAATAGGTTTAACTCAATTTTTAAGAATTTTCACGCTTAAATTTTCGAATTTGCAATTTTTCGTTCAGAGAAAAACGGGAAATTCCGCCGGAAAAAGTAATTTAAATAATTGAAATCAGGATAATCTATAGAACAAACGAAATACGCTTACTGGTAAAAATATGAAATTTTGAATTTTTCACATACGTCCGGTAATTTCTTATCTAGTGGCGGAGGGCGGCAAATTCGTTACTGCCCAGGGGCGCCATAGAGGCTAAATCCGGCCCTGGATCCCTCTTGCTATGGGGAGGAAAAAGGTGTGAGGAATAGAAGTGGGAATTTTTTTCTATATCATGCACAAGCAATAACATAACAACAACAAAAAAAAACAAAGTACATACATACAAACTAAATTTAAAACTTCCAGATCATATAGAGGAGAAAATATAAATAGGTATCTATATCAAGCAAAATACATATTAGATCAAATAAATAAGATTTTAATATTAATCCCATCACCAAAATAAATATTTTATAATAGTAATTAATAACACTAAAATGTAGGGAATCAGAGAAAAGCGATTAGTGTTTTCTAAAAACATACGTAACAAATAAAAAATAAAAAACGGCCGTTGATAACGTAATCATGCACTACTGTTACAAGTACGAGTATAACGCCTCCAAACCACTTCAAAAAAGGAAGAAATCCCGAAAAAAACACACGCACAAATTAAATACTCTACAATGCACCATGTACAATTTAAATGCGAAACGGCCTTATCATATGATTGTATCCATGCACAACGCGCTATGCTACGAGTATCTAACTACTAGAACAGCGCCACGGGCCACGCGCTCGCGAACGTTGCTCAAGTTCATGGATACCTACTAGTGTAGTATTGGGCATGCCCTTAAGTGAAGTTCAGATACTTTCAATGCGCATGCGTTGACCGTATAAGAAGATTCATTGTGTCTCTATGTGCTATGGAATAGCTATAGAATAGATTGATGGTTCATGTGGGCAGAAATGCATTCTGCCCATTGAGTTGAGATGCTGATATGACGAGCATATACATACATGAAGGAAGTTTGAATGGGCGCAATGCAATGTACATAATGGTTGGTGTGGTGATTCACGCGTGCGCTTCTTATAATTATTCAATTGATATCAATATGAGCTTTTGCTTATGTAGAGGAGAAGAGTTTTTTTATATTGGCAATTTAATCGTGATTAAGTACTAATGAATGACTATTGTCATTTTAAGGAACGTTACGTTACGTTAAGTTAGATATGCATGTAGGTACCGAAGTGAATCAATTGTGTTCTAAGAAAAAAAAAATTATTTTATTTTTAATTTTAGCTAGCGTTTTGTAGGGTGGGCAGTGCCCTACCTGACCACTTAGACCGGCCGCCCCTGCATTTTGATAGTCACATTCACGTTCCCAATGATCGCCGCCGCAAAATCGACAAGGTTTGGGTGGTTTCCTCTGTTCATTGCTGTTTGATGATGATGATTTCCCGTATGCATTTGGCGATTTCCACTTTCCGCTGTTAGTGCGACTAACTGCAAACACCGCGGGCTGCTCGATCGAATCGACAACTGTGGTTTTATCTTTCTTTAATGATAGAATCCTTTGGGCTTCATTCACGAGATCTTTCAATGTTAGCTTTGTGTCAATGAGCGGTCGATTTTGAGAAACATGCTGTTGATTTGCTTCGATTTGAGCGTATTGTGCATCTATTTTAGCGAGCAGTTTCCCCAAAATCACTGAATCTTGGGGACTTTTGAGGCCACTTACGAACAAAAGCACTTTTAGATCGACAGCCGTGCAGTTGGCTATATCAAACTTCCCGCCGTGCTTGTTAATTCCTGCAGCGTACGTCATGTGATCTTCACTGTCGAGTTTTTGGAGACTAAAGCACTTGTGACGCATAGAAAATTTCGTTTCTTTATGACCAAACATAATCTTGAGATGCTTGATAACCTCTTCGAATGTAATAGTCCTGCTGACACACCTAAACAAGTTTACGAATGAGCAACAAAACACTTGTAGTGTTTACGAGCAATGCTGACTATGTGTGAGGTTGGCTAAGTGGTTAAGGCGTCGGACTTGCGTACGACAGTCGCTGGTTCGACGCTGGCTGCGGGAATTTTTTTCTTTTTTTTTTGCAAACGCGAGAAAATTACAGAAAATGATGACATAGCACATATGATGTATGTCTTTTTTAAAGTGAAATTCAGTGCTACAATAAGGTTCAATTGGATCAAAAAACGGCGCCAAATGCCATTATTGGACTATTATACAGTGTTTATACCCTGTAAAGTGCCTCTATTAATGTTAGAAGAGAATATTTTATGAAGTATTATAGGGATGAAATTGTTACTTGGGAGGTGCAGTTTCAAGCTTGTCTCATCTGATAAATTTTGTCGAAGACACAGAAAGAAAAATCAGATTTGGACTAATCGGATAGTGGACAGAACTGTGAAGAATGCTGAATGCAATATTATGTCAATTGAAATGCTAACAATAAAATTCCTTGTGATTTACATACTTATGTATTTTTCTTATTTTTTGTTTATTTTAATAAATAAGTTTATCTTGTTATAGATTAGAGATTAGTTTAAAAGAGGGCATCGGCAGATTTGCCATAAGCACTGCTACCGGTGGTCTATTGTGCCTTTGCCCACGCTACAGGTTAGATAAATTTATCTAACCGACATCTGTCGATAAATCGATTGATTTGTCCCATACTAAGGGATGCGATGTCCTCCGTAAGAGGGAAAGTTATGCCGAAGCACTCCTCCCGTCGCATCGCCAGTCTTTCGCACTCGCAAAGTATGTGAGTGGATGTTTCGTCATCGGCCTCACAGAAGCGGCAGGTCGCGTCTGCGACTAAGCGCATGGTTCTTAAATGCCCGTTCAGAAGGGAGTGGCCTGTAAGGAGGCCACTTATGATTCTGACCCTGTTCCTGCTGAGTTTAACTAACTCCAGAGTACGTTTCTTAGAGTAGGTTGCTACAAAAAGCTTTGACTGCCTTAGTCCTGGAAGGGCCTCCCAGCATATGGTGGCTGTCGTCTTTTCCCACTCAGTGATTTCGTTTCTGCATAGACACAGTGGTATACCGCAGAAGGGTTCCGGGCCGCAAAAGGGGATAGCGAGTTCGTCCGCGAGCTCATTCCCTTTAATTCCCGAGTGTCCGTGTTGAAAATGAAATATTTGTATTTACATATGTATGAACATCTATTTATTGAAAACTAGTTTTATTGAATGACAATAATCTAAGGGATCACTATATATTAATTTACAACCAAGTATTACTAGATCGTCGTGCTCTGTGGCCGTGATCGTTCGGTCGCCACTCTGTGAAATAGACACTCATAGAGAAACGAGTTTCCAAACTCGGCACGACTCGTCGCAAGTTTATTGTTCAGAAGAAGATGATAAGAAATATTCTTATCGTAGAATAATAAACTGACAATGCGACTAGGAAGTGGTATGGCTGACAACCGTATCACACTCCGAATTCAGTTGTCTTTGTAACGTTGATGACTACACACGGTAGTCATCAACGCACCATGCTCCACTAGGAGTTACGGTAATCGAGAGAGATTACTAGACCGAATCATATTTGGTTACAACAGTTCTCCCTCACTTGAATTGAACATAATATTTTAAGTCTAACATCTAATAACGAACGAAGTCCTTGAAATGTTTAGGCACCTTTCGTGTCCTGGATGACACACGTCAATTAAGCGTTGCATGGGGCTCCAGTGATACTTCTTCATTTGAGGTTTCTGTTGTCTCCGGTGATACTCCTTCATTTGAGGGTTCTCTTGTCATCGGTACATTAATTTACAACCAAGTATTACTAGATCGTCGTGCTCTGTGGCCGTGATCGTTCGGTCGCCACTCTGTGAAATAGACACTCATAGAGAAACGAGTTTCCAAACTCGGCACGACTCGTCGCAAGTTTATTGTTCAGAAGAAGATGATAAGAAATATTCTTATCGTAGAATAATAAACTGACAATGCGACTAGGAAGTGGTATGGCTGACAACCGTATCACACTCCGAATTCAGTTGTCTTTGTAACGTTGATGACTACACACGGTAGTCATCAACGCACCATGCTCCACTAGGAGTTACGGTAATCGAGAGAGATTACTAGATCGAATCATATTTGGTTACAACAGTTCTCCCTCACTTGAATTGAACATAATATTTTAAGTCTAACATCTAATAACGAACGAAGTCCTTGAAATGTTTAGGCACCTTTCGTGTCCTGGATGACACACGTCAATTAAGCGTTGCATGGGGCTCCAGTGATACTTCTTCATTTGAGGTTTCTGTTGTCTCCGGTGATACTCCTTCATTTGAGGGTTCTCTTGTCATCGGTACATTGGTGGTTGAAATTGTAGTCGGCAATGATGACCTGGAATTGGGAACAGTTCGTGGGGTGATACCTGCTGATATCAAATGTTGTAAAAGCTCTTGATTGATATCTAACCCCTCCATCGGTACAGAGTCCGTTTATTCTTGATGTTGCGTATCTATTGGTTGATGACATTTAACTTCGGAAGAACGAAGTTGATTTATGTGCCGTTTGACAACAAAACCATTATCGAGCTTCACAGTATACATGAGTCGGCCATGTTTTTCAATTATGATGCCGAGTTTCCACCCTGGCTTGTTTGCAGTGTAGTATCGAACTAGTACACGGTCTCCCTCACTAAATTGACGAATCGGAACTTGTGACTTAGGAACCGTTACCAACTTCGATGGTTTTAATGCGTCCAATTGAGCTCGTATCTGACGCCCAAGATACATTTCAGATGGAGATTTTCCATTACGAAGTGGGGTTGCTCGGTATTTGAATAAAATATCCCTTATTTTTTTTGATATGGGAGATATATTGTCTGACATCGCTGATAGTCGTTGCTTTAAAGTTTGCACATTTCTCTCGGCCAGGCCATTTGTTGCAGGATGACCTGGGGCAATAAACTTTTGAAAAATCCCAGAATTGGTGCAAAAACTCTGAAATTCTTCACTTTTGAAGATGGTGGCGTTGTCTGACACCATTACGTCTGGAAATCCATTCCTGGCAAATACATTTTTCAACATTTCGATAGTTGAGCTCGATGTCGGTGCACTGGAACACACACCTACTTCTGCCCATTTCGATTTTGCATCGATGATAACTAAAAATTGATGACCTTGGAAAGGCCCCGCGTAGTCAATGTGGATGCGCTGCCAATTATTTTCTGGTTCTTCCCACGGGTGAAGCGTGACTTTTGAAGGGCTTTTGCTTACAGATGCACATGCAGGACAGGATCGTACAAAATGTTCGATATCTTTGTCGATAGAGCTCCAATACACGTAACGCCTCGCCAATTGTTTCATTTTCGTTATGCCGATGTGTGTGTAGTGTAGCTCTTCCAAGACCGGACGTTGCAGATATGTTGGTACAAGGACTGTTGATCCCTTAAATAGAATATCGGAATCTATTGTTAATTCCGTTTCGACAACATTAGAGTTCTGTAGTTCATGTAATATTTTAGAAAGCTTTGCATCTTCTTTTGTCGTGCGTTGGAATAGGTGAATTTATTTGATGCAGCGTATTGTTTAAAATATAATGTACTTCAAAATCACCAACGTTTGAAATCTGCATAACTGAGTTTATTGGTGCTCTTGACAGGCAATCAGCATTGGAATTTTCTTCACTCTTCTTTGTATAGACTTCATAATTATAACCGGTCAAAAAGGCTGCGTAGCGTTGTAAACGGGAAGACGTCATTTGAGGCAATTTGGCATCCTGGTGAAATATTCGGGATAATGGTTGATTGTCCGTAATCAGTTTGAATGGTCTTCCAAAAAGATACTGGTGAAAATGTTGAACGGCGTAAATTATTGCCAGAGCCTCTCGATCCAATTGTGAATAGTTCTGCTCTGCTGGAGTCAAGGATCTCGAAGCAAATGCCATAGGTCGTTCCTCATTATTAATTATGTGCGACAACACTCCTGCTATACCTGTGGGACTCGCATCACATGCTAACTGGACTTCTAGATCAGGGTTGAATGGCATGAGGACACGATCACTGGCTATTTCCCGCTTAAGGTGGTTGAATGCTTCTTGGCACTTCTTTGTCCATTTGAAGGATGCGTTTTTCTGCAATAGTTGGCGCAATGGTGTTGTAATTGAAGATGCATTTGGAAGAAGTCGGGCATAGTATGTCACCATTCCTAGGAATCTGCGAACATCTTCTATGCACTGTGGTTACGGCATTTCTACGATTGCTTGAATCTTCGATGTTGCCTTTGTACCGTATTATACTGAATACAATGTCCCAAGAATTCGATTTGTTTCTTGAAAAACGTACATTTTGATGTGTTTAGATGAAGGTCGTACTTTTGAAGTTGTGCTAGACACGCTTTTATGTTGGCTTTGCACTCAGCCATTGATGCACCATGTACTACAATATCGTCGAAGTAAGCTTCTGTTTTAGGCACATCGTGTAAAACTTGGTCGATTATTCTATTGAATTCGGCAGGGGCAGTTTTAATTCCAAAGGACAGGCGATTCATTTTTAATGTACCTTTATGTGTTGATATAGTTTGAATCTCGCTGGATTGATCATCGACCGGAACGTGTAGGTAAGCCTTATACAAGTCTAACCGGCAAAACTATTTTGGTTCTCTCAGGCTATTGAAAATTGAATCGATTTTTCGTATAGGATAATGTGCATTTATGAGTCGTTGATTTACGCCCACCTTATAATCAACACAGAGACGAACTCCTCCATCGGCTTTCGGAATCACCACCAATGGTGATCCCCAGTCGCTGTTAGCTACTTTGGTAATTATGTCAGCTCTTTCTAGTTCTTTCAATTCCATATTGACTTTTTCTGTCAGTGCATAAGGAATCTGGCGCTCTTTTGTGTAAATATGCGTAGCGCCTTCTCGAAGTTTCAATGTAACTTTGAAATCTGGGATACAGCCAATCTTTTGTTCGAATACCGTGCTAAATTCATGCACAATGTCTTGCACATCACTGCTGGCGTTTATTGAATTGGTGTTCATTTCATTTGCGTTGCATTGATCTAAATCATTGAGGTTAATTTTCAGACGTCGAATCCAAGTGCGGCCAATTATAGCTGAACATCCGTCTGGAACAATATATAGCTCATCATGGATAGATGAGTTATTATACTTGACATCTACTTGAACCTTGCCGTAAGGCACAAACACAACACACAACACAAACACCTGAACACAATGTTTGTCGGAACCAATTTATTTTTCAATTTCAATTGATCGAATTGACTTCTGGGAAAAAGGAGTAACCCGAGCCTAAATCTACTTCGAATTTTACATTGTTGCCTTCAATTTGAATACTTGCGTAATATCGGTCGCAATTTCCTTTGATGAAGTCGTTTCTATACACGTCGACTACTTTGTAAATGCCATATTGAGAGTCTTCGCTTTGAATTTGATTTGTTGAGCCCGCCCGTGCACTTGGGATGCTCTTTCGTTTGCCGGTATTACGGTGACCCAATAGTGAAGCGATGCAAACTTTAGATATGTGCCCGTTCTTTTTGCAAAGATTGCAATGTAAAGATTTAGCCGAACGACACTGTTTAGCCATATGGTTACTTTTGCCACATCGAAGACATAACCCAGCAATTCCTAGCTGGTCATAATTAATTTTATTTGTATGTGTCCGGCTTTTTCTTCCTATCTGACTATTGTAGATTCGATTAACTTCTGTATATATTCGAATTTTGAAGTACTTGCCTGCAAAAGTTGTTCCCGTATGCTGTTGTCCGAAATTCCTCGAATAAATTGAGCCGTCAAAAATACGTCAGCAATCGACGCCTTGCACTCGCACGGTGACACGAATTCACATGAATTTATGTTGTTTCGCAATGCAGTAACAAAATCCGCCACCGATTGATTCTCACCTTGATACGTAGATAGAAATTTGTGTTGGGACACTAACACACTCGTCTTCGGTGCTAAATGAGTTTCGAGAAGTTTCTGCAGCTCCTCGTATGTTAAATCGGTTGCCGCCTTTGGGGCCGCTAATGTTGACGCCATTTAGCACCCAAGGAATTGAGCAACAATTTTACGCAGTATTCTTTGTTTTGTTCGATGCCTTTCATTTTGATATAATTTGAGAACCGCATCATGTACATTTTGTACGATTCCCGCATTGATTCGAAAGATTCGAAGTTCGGTACTAACGTGGTTGTAAAATTGCTACAGGAACTATTCGTCGTATTTTGTTGAGTTCCCGCAGTCATGGCGGCTAGCTGTTGTACTACTGCTTGTTGCATTCGCATTAATGCTTCGAACTGTTCGTTATCCATTTGTAATATATGTAGGTTTTATCTCGTCGCCAATTGTTGAAAATGAAATATTTGTATTTACATATGTATGAACATCTATTTATTGAAAACTAATTTTATTGAATGACAATAATCTAAGGGATCACTATATATTAATTTACAACCAAGTATTACTAGATCGAATCATATTTGGTTACAACAGTCCGGGAACCCATATGAGTGTAAGATCATTGCGAGATCCCACAGATTGAAGTATTTCCTGACATAGCCACACTAGTTTGGAAGTAAAGGTATGTTTTGTAAGAGCTTTGATAGCCGCCTGACTGTCGGTAAAGATCGCTATCTTTCTGTTGACATATCGTTTGCTCTGACATTCTCTAGCGCAAACTTCTATTGCATGTACTTCCGCCTGGAACACAGACGCTAATTTCCCCATAGGGACTGAGTAGCTTACACCTGGACCACTGATGCCCGCTCCAGAGCCTGTGTCAGTTTTGGATCCATCCGTGTAAAAGCTGATAGTGTTGGGGTGAAGGGACCTGAACATATCCATCCAACTTTCCCTCGCCCAGATTGCTGATTTAAAGGACGCGTTGAAGCGTAATGTCTTAACTATAGATAGTCATTTTCATTTTTTTTTTTGCCTCACAGAAACTTTTGTCCCGGGACTAGGCTTCTCGGCATCACTTTACTTACTATCCGTACGTAAGTGACTAATCAATCAATCGAGTGTAAACTCTAGCAGATCGTAAAAAAAACTGAAAACAAAATATATTAATAAGGAAATTTATCACAATAACTTCTTTTAAACATTAGTTTATTAGTACAATTAAAATTGACTAAGTCCTTCAAACTATTATAAAGAATAATTGACCTTGTAATTGGTTCATTAAGCCCATAGTTTACTCTATGATAAGGCTGAACAAGAAGGTTGTTCCGCCGTAAATTGTGAGGAATATTTCTGACTTGAAAGTTATTTAATATATCTTCACAAACAATATGAGAGCAAAACAGGTCTCTTATAAACATAGCGTTTAATGTTCTTCTATAATCTAAGGCTTGTAAACCCAATAAGGAACAGCGAGTTTTATAATCTGGCTTGAAACGCCAGCCAATTTGATAAATGGCAAACCGAGTAAAATTGTGTTGAATTCTTTCTATACGCTCGATATGCACCTTATAGAACGGATTCCACACAATAGAACAATACTGCAGGTGCGAACGAACGAAAGCTGCATACAATATTTTTAAAGTAAAAGCATCATTAAATTCGCGCGCATTACGTTTAACAAATCCTAACATACTATATATATATATACTCCTCAAAACAAAATAAGGGCCACTTATGTCCGTTGACTTTAACAACATCTTTTGGCGAATTTTTAGTATGATAATTATTTTCAAAAATGCCATTCTGTACCTGAATGTGATGTGAGTTATCACAGTATCATTCGTTAATATTAGCTTTAACGGAACTGTCTTAAACAGTACTTTTGGGGTCACGAGTCATACATTTGGTAGTTTTGTTTATTTCTCATTTTGATTAAGAATTAGTTTTCGCCAAGTTCTTTAAATGCAACATTAGTTGTTGCACTTTTAAAGATAAGGAGAATCTGTAAAATACAAAATACCAACAATTCGGCGCCATTTAAATTTAAATGCTTCGTCCAGAGCCTTAGAAATGTCGGAGGAAGGACGTTCGCAACGTTCTGTGGCCCTGCAATCAGGGTATCCGCGAAGAGCCATTTAAAATCTTTGGAACCGTTACCAGGAGACAGGAAATGTTTCCCGTCGTCATGGTTCAGGGCGAGTTCGAATAACCACCCCCGCAGAAGACCGATATGTGAGACTTTGTGCGCGACGGGATCGTACCATTAGTGCTCGTGGACTACAAAATAGGCTATTAAGGACGACTGGGACCATTGTTAGCCCTCAAACAATCATAAATCGTTTGCACGAACACTAACAGTGGTCAAGGAAACGTGTTACCAGAACAGAACAGGGCAGGACGCATCGTACGAATCGTTTAAGATTTGCTCGTCGACATATCCAATAGGACATGCAACAATGGCGCAAGGTGCTCTTCTCGGATGAGTGCAAAGTAAAAATTTTTAGTGACGACCGACGCATAAGAGTCTGGCGGAGAACCGGAGAAGCATTTTTGGATCCTTGCATTAATCAAATTGAGAGGCAAGGCGGTCCCAGTGTGATGGTCTGGGCCGGAATTAGCTTGCAAGGCAAAACTAACCTTGTTATCCTAAATAACGGGACAATTACGTCCGAAAGTTATATTGAAAGGATTGTTAGGCCACATATCATTCCTTTTTCACAACAGACGTTGGATGGTTTTATCCTCATGCAGGATAATGCACGACCACATACTGCCCGGGCGACAATGTCTGTTTTCGAGGAGGTCAATATTGAGGTCATGGAGTGGCCTGCCAACAGTCCGGACCTAAATCCGATAGAACATCTTTGGGATCAATTAAAACGCCGGATGCGGACCGCTTAAAAGGACATACACAATCAGCAACAGCTGATTCAATTGCTAAAAATGTGTTGGGACGAGATATCAATAGAAAGCGTCGATCGGCTTATTGAAAGCGTTCCGTCCAGGCTTCGAGACTGCATATCAAAAAGTGGAGGCCATACTCGATACTAAAAAAAAACAAAGAATCAATTTTTTTTTGCAGAATAGACATACAAATTAACTGTTATTTTTGCGATTACATGACCGCAAAAAGTAAGCAATCCGAAAAAATGCTAAAAAAAGTGTAACTTTTGGTCAAAATTCAATAAAATTCATTAGATTTAATGAAAAACATATTGTTTTAATAAATTAGACCAACAAAACTATGATTTTCCTTTTCCACAAAAAAATAATCAGAAAATTATTAGTGGCCCTTATTTTGTTTTGAGGAGTATATATACATACTATATAGATAGTCCGTAGGTAGGCAGAGGGTATTGCTACCTTGTAACCATCCTAGTTGATCATGACTAAGATTGACTGTCGTGCTGGAGGCCCTGAGCCTACCAACAGCCAGCCTCGCCGACGCTTCAATGTGAATGTGTAGTGGAGTGAGGTCAAGAAGAACCTCCATAGCAGCGGTGGGGCATGAAACAATAGCTCCAGTGATAATTAGACAGGCAAGCCTCTGCACCTTACCTAGATCCGACTTACCGGTGCTTGTTGAAGCCCTTTTCCACCACACCACCGCCCCATACTCCACTATAGGTCTAACAACTGTCTTGTAAATCCAAAGAATTAAATGTGGTTTAATTCCCCAGGTCTTACCTATATAACCTCTGCAGGTCCATAGTGCCTTGATCGCCTTCTCCGTGACCGATTTCAGGTGGTCGTCCCAGAGTAATTTTCTATCAAGAGTGACTCCCAAATATTTGACTTGGTTAGCCATTTTAATTTGGGAGTTGTACATAGTAGGACAACTCAGGGTTCTTGTTGTCCTGCTCCTGCTGAAAGCAACCACCGTGGTCTTGGACGGGTTGACCCGTACACCACTCTCCGTGCACCAATCCTGAACTATTCGCAGAGCGGTATGGAGCACATGGGGTAAGACTTCCTCAAATTTGCCCTTAACCATGATAACCAGATCATCTGCGTACCCTTGGGTGGAGAACCTCTCTGAGGTTAGTTTAGGGGGGGGGGGGGGGGGCAGTACCCCTCCTTGTGGGCAGCCACGAGTGGCTAAGGCGGAGAGGGTGGACCCTCCGATGCTGGTATAAATGTTTCTCGATGAAAGCATTCGTTGCACCCAGGTAATCAATGTCACATCTGCCCCTTTTGTTCTCAGCGCCGTACCGATGGACTCGAAGGACGTATTGTCAAAGGCCCCTTCAATATCCAGGAATGCACAAAGTGCCATCTCCTTCTTTAATATGGCCACTTCGATTTCGTCCATTAGGGTATGAAGTGCAGATTCAGTCGATCTGCCTGGTTGGTAGGCGAATAATCTGGGGTGCAGCGGACTCGTCTTAAGAAGAGTACTCCTTATGTGTGCGTCCAATATATTCTCCATTGCTTTCATGAGGAACGAGGTTAGACTAATTGGTCGATACGATTTCGGATTGTCTGTCGACCTTTTTCCCAATTTGGGAATGAAGACCACCCTCACTGATCTCCAAGCTGTTGGGATGTATCAGAAAGCATAAGTAGGTACTTCTATATATATTGACTAGGAATGGGATCAACTCTTCTTGCGCCTTCTGTAATAACGCTGGAAAGATACCATCCATGCCTAGCATGAAGGGATCAAATCAAATCGCCCATCTAACCTTATCATAGGTAAATATATCCCTTGCTTTCCTCCAATCGGACCGGTTGGACCTCCTGAAGGAATTACAGCAGTGTGGGAAAGCGGTCTGATTTAATCTGCATCCTGGGAAGTGAGTTTCCAGAAGCAGTATACCTGTCTCACTCGAGTTTTCAGTGATTGTGCCATTCGGCCTTTTGAGTGTGCTAATCGCATTATCCCCATTTTTCGCCAGCACCTTATGCAGCCTAGCCGCTTTTGTGGTGCTGTTAACACTGTCGCAGAAGGTCATCCAGCTGCGTCGTTTCGCTTCCCTAATGGTCTTATTATATTCTGTCAGAGTGGAACGATACACGTCCCAGTCCCCGTTACGCTTGACCCGATTAAATAATTTCCTCACGTTTTTTCTGGAGGCGAGCAAGATCATTGTTCCACCACGATACACACTTCTTGTCTTTAATGATCCTAATAGGGCAGTTTTCTTCGTAGGAAGATACAATTGCCTTGGTAGTGTCGTCGACTAGCCTTTCTAAGCTCAGCCACCCAGGGGCCTTCCTGTCTATGTGCTCCCTGAGTGTCTCAGAATATCCAGGCCAGTCGGTGAGCTGAGGGACCCTCCGCTCGATGGGCACAGGGTCCGAGGAGGCTATATTAAAACGGATGTGCATGTGGTCGGACAAAGACGGTTCGTCCGACACATGCCAGTTGCGGATACTGTCCGTAATCGAATTGCTACACAGAGTTATGTCAAGGACTTCCTTCCTTGCTCTGGTGACAAAAGTGGGCTGACATCCCCTATTGAGAATGTCAAGTTCTAGCGAGGTAATAATATCAAGTAAGTACTCACCCCTTCTGTTAGTGTCTGAGCTACCTCAGAGTATGTGATGGGCATTCGCGTCGCCTCCAATCAATAAGTCCTTACTGTAAGTTTGACAGTGAAAAGCTAGCCGCTGGAATTCCATCGCCGGCACAATGGCTCATCGTCTTCGGGCATTTCTACATCTGCTTGGTCGGGAACCTCGGCCATGGGCTCCTCTTCGTCCGACTTTCCCACAGTCGGTGCAGTTTCCACCTCGCTCGAGTCTGCTGCTTCATTCGCTGCCCAAGCAACACTTCGTTTGCTTTAAAGAAGCACTTCATACTGTAGCAATCATATAGTACCACGAAATTCATTTATCGTGTGACATCGCTTAAAGTAATATTTTGATCCGATAGAACATTCTTAAAGTATTTTCCGGAAAGCTTGTATCATCATTATATGGAATAAATTTAATGATGGTGGTATAAAACTTCGATAAAACTGTCTCTAAACGTTAACCTAAAAACGTACTCTTTTAAATAATCCACTCTTGTGTTTATTGGATGATACAGCCCACACATGCAATGGTCTCTCTACGTTAACTCACACACATGCATATATTCTTCTATAGCACAGTCGGTGTCATTTTTATAGTGTGACATTCGTATGGTCATCCAATAAATTGTTCACCGTAGTTTTATAGAAGAATGGACTTTGTGATTTTTTAATGAATAGACACTTATGAAGTTTTCTGAAATACACAATTTCTGCATTAGAAATCCTTGAAATCTTGCATGAAACCCACACGTATGCACTCATTGTTATCTTCGAAACTAATTAAGGTGATCTATGCGCAGAAATTCACTCTATTTTATTGATAAATGTATGATAGGGTACATCGCAGAAGAGTCGATAAAGAATTGTCAAGCATTTCTATAGTAGCAACAACCATTTGTAGTGTTTCCGAGCAATGCCGACCATATGTGAGGCTAGCTGAGTGGTAGCGTGTAGGACGGGCAATCAACAGACATTGGTTCGATGCTAGCTGCGGAAATTTTGTTTTTCTATTTTTATTTTTTTTGCAAATTCGTTCAATGATGATATAAAGCAAATGACGTACGCCTTTTTTGAAGCATAATTTAGTGGACCACGTTATCGGCTTCAAACCCATCAACGAGCGGCTATGTGCGACCCGCATTAAGACCCGTTTCGCTAATCTCTGGCTCATTAATGCGCATGCCCCTACAGAAGTAAAAGAAGACGCGATTAAGGACGAGTTCTACAACGACCTAGAAACACTCTTCGACTCACTTCCATCAAACGACGTCAAGCTGCTGCTAGGAGACTTTAACGCCAAAGTCGGAAATGAAAGCTGGCATAGGGGAACTACTGGAGGTCATAGCCTCCACGACGAAAACAACAACAACGGTCAGCGACTTATCGACTTCGCGAGCGGCAGAAACCTGGTAATAAGCTCTACATGCTTCCCTCATCGACGAATCCACAAGCAGACCTGGAAGTCTCCAGATGAATACACCGTGAACCAGATCGACCACGTACTGATCAGCAAGAGATGGGCTTCTAATGTCCTAGATGTTCGATCCTATCGAGGAGCCAACTGCGACACCGATCACTATTTGGTGAAAACAACCTACAGGTGCAGAATCTCTTCGGTGCACCTAACGAGAATCAACCCTGCCAAGATCTTCGAGGTTGACAATTTGATTGATGATGCCACGGGGGCTGCGTATACAACAGCACTAGAGGAAAAACTGTCGCCCATGCTTGATGACATCAACAATTTAGGCATCCATGAGTTCTGGGAGGAGCTCAAAGACAGCATCAAGGGGGTCGCAGAAGAGGTCGTGGGCTATAAAGGCCGGCGCAGACGAGCAGACTGGTTCGACGACGAATGCAGGGCCTCGATTGAGGCGAAAAATGAAGCCTATCGCCAATACACACAACGCGCATCCCGAGCCAAGAAAGAAAGATATAACGAGCTTCGGCGAGTATCTAATAAGTTAATTAGACGTAAGAAACGCAAACATTTTGACGAGCAGTTACAGCAAATAAACCAAAGATTAGCCAGTAAGAACATTAGACAGGCGTACAAACTTATAAATAATGTTAAGAACGGATATCAACTCAGGACAAGCCTATGTAAGGACAAGGATGGTAACATCATCAGCGACATCGAAAGCGTCAACAAACGATGGGCCTCGCATTTTGAAGAGCTCCTCAATGCACCATCAACATCCCCCGCGGAGCCAGCTCTTGAGCAGTTAGCCGAACCAGGCCCTCCCGTTCTACCCCCAACAGTAGAGGAGGTGAGTCTTGCCATACAGTCGCTTCAAAATAATAAAGCGCCCGGCGTTGACGAGATCCCAGCAGAACTGCTGAAGCATGGTGGAACGTGCCTGACCAACGCTATACATGTGCTACTGCTGAAAATATGGAACGACGAGGAAATCCCCGAAGATTGGCGCAAAAGCATAATCTGCCCAATCCACAAAAAGGGTGACAAGCTGAAGTGTGAGAATTACAGGGGCATATCATTAGTTTGTACGGCCTATAAGATATTATCTAAAATTCTTGAAAAGAGAATTAATCCGTACGCAGAACGAATCATTGGCGAGTATCAAGGCGGCTTCAGACCTGGTCGTTCAACGACCGATCAGCTTTTCACAGTGAAGCTACTACTCCAAAAGTGCTGGGAATATAACATCGACGTATACCAAATCTTTGTCGACTTCAAGCAGGCATACGACAGTATCGATCGAAGTGTACTGTACAACATTATGCTGAATTTTGGTATACCGGCAAAGTTAGTGCGACTCACAAGGATGACGATGACTAATACCGTCTCGCAGGTCAGAGTGCAGAATCGACTCACTGACCTATTTGAAACTCGTACTGGACTCAAGCAGGGCGACGGGCTGGCGCCGACGCTCTTCAACCTTGCTTTGGAGCATGTAATTCGAGCCATGAATATGGACAGCAGCGGAACGCTACTCATCAAGTCGACTCAATTAGTAGCGTACGCCGACGATATCAACATCATGTCTCGAAGGTTGGGTGATGCAGAAAGCCTTCTGCATAACCTCAATAACGCCGCAAAGGAAGTTGGACTACATATCAACGAAAGCAAAACAAAGGCCATGATGCAATCGAAAACAAGGACGCCAGCAAATTCAAGCATCACAGTGGGGGACCTTAATATCGAGTATGTAGACAACTTCAACTATCTGGGTTGTAACTTATCAAAGGACGCCAACGAAACCGACGAAATTAAGCGACGGATACAACTAGCCAATAAGACATATTTCTCGGTCCTCCCTATAATTAATTCGAAACTTGCGCACAGGAACACGAAGCTCCGCGTGTACAAAACGATCATCCGACCCGTGCTATGTTATGGCTGCGAAACATGGACCCTCACCCAAGCCTCCGAAATTTTGCTAGACCGATTCGAACGAAAGGTCCTTCGGCGAATTTTCGGGGCCGTTCGCGAGCGAGACCAATGGCGTATCCGGTACAACCATGAGTTGTATCAATTGTACGATGAGCTGGAAGTATCGAAAATCGTGAAGCTTCAACGTTTGCAATGGGCGGGGCATGTACAACGGATGGACGATAATCGCATGCCATAGAAAGTTATGAACGCACAACGAATTGACGGAGCAAGGTTGCGTGGACGACCGAGAGCTCGCTGGGAGAACTCCGTAGGTGAAGACGCCCACCAGCTGCTGGGCTTCCGAAACTGGAGGACGAGGTCACGTAACCGCGACAATTGGAGGTCAACGATTCAGGCGGCCAAGGCCCGACGTCGGGCTATCGTGCCACATTGATGATGATGATGAATTTAGTGGTACAATAAGGTTCTATTGGATTGTAAAGTGCCCCTATTATTGTTAGAAGAGAGTATTTTACAAAGTATTATAGGGATGAAATTGTTACTTGGGTGGGGCGCCCTTCCAGTTCTTGGGATAAACCCGCACCTTACCGAAACGGTAAGACACCTGGAAGCGACGCCTGGAGATGGTCTCCATTGACTGCGGGTCAATTGACACAATCAGTGTCAAATTGCCGCCTTCCACAGTGGCCTTAATCACTCTCCACTCGGTGGTATGCAGCCCTTCGTTTTGTCTGCGTAGGAGGGTGATGGCGTTGGCGGCGTCCGTGCTTCTTGGCAGGTGAAGTGTCGCTATAGTGGAGCGCGGTATGTCGTCGCCGGTTGCGGTGCGCAATGAGGCACCTTCCCAAGGGGAAAGGGTGGGGGTGACGCCGATCAGCCAATCGGCCATGACCTGATTGTCGCAGTCGACTAGAAGAAAACCGGGGCGGAAGCGGAAGCTTCCGAACTCCGGGAAATTTTTTGTCTTCGGCGGATTGTCAATAAGATGACTTATGAAGGCATCTTGCACCGCGGACAACTGGTCTGGTGTTAGTAGTCTGTCCGGGTAGCAAGATGCAAGAATGGCAACCCTTACTAACGATGCTGCTTGCGCATAGCTGTCCCTGCTCCTACTGTCGGAGGCAGAGGGGGCGGCAGCTGGTCTGGAAGGGCCTGCATTTTGATTCGCAACATCAGCTGACCTGCGGGTATCACTGCTCCCACTAACAGGTGCCCGAGTAGCGGCTACTGTCGCCGCCGGAGGTACCTTGCGGTCCTTCCCTCCGGGTACTGTCAGGGGGCGGCTGATCCAGATGGACCTGCCACCGGCGATGCCTTGCACGCTGCTGAGGTGCTCGGTTTGTAGGCAGCGCTCACAGAAGGTGGAGTTGTCGTCTTCTGCTTTTTCTTCGGATTTGGCCTGCTTCTCGGGATTGGAAGCACCATTCTCCTCAGAGCGCTGCCGCTTGGGGGGAGGGACTTTACGGTCGGGATTGACCGCTAGTGATCTGGCTTTTTCGGGGGCATGCCCCTGCGAGAGATACCTTAGGTACCTCTTGCAGGCTGCACCTCCAAGGCCTTTACGTAGTGGGTCCAGAAGTCCCCCAGGTGAGTTTTTGGGTGGAAGCCTTGGTTTCTGCTTCCCATCTCTGCTGAGTTGGCCACTAGGACCGGCTTCTATCTGATGCGGGTCATCCATATCAGAGAGGTATAGTTCCGCCGGAACGGAAGATGAGGCGTTAGTTGCCTCCAGATCCGAGTCTGAGGTAGTCTCAGGTAGATCTGCGATTGGGTTTTTTTTGTTTTTCTGTTGTTTCTTTACTCATTTTGGTCCCACGAGTAGCTAGGGAATATAGGTCCGCCACACCAGAGCCCCCCTTGGTGCAGTAAGACTGGATTTTACCGGAGGTCGCCTGGTATCCGGCTGCTCCGTTAGTGATGTCCATTTGTGTCCCTGGACATCTTCCCCCGATGGGCACGGGTCGCATAACACCCCGGGGATTTAGGACAAATCTAACATCGGACCCTAACTAATTGTTTCGACTGAAATGATACGTTATTTATTCTTCAATGGGACTGGTATGGGGGAGGGATAAAACAAACAAGCAAATGTACTTACAAACTCTTCAAACACTCATCCTGATGAAAATTGTATAGCTTGCAATCTCTAACGCAGTTTCTGCGAAAAAATTGTTTTAATAATGATTTTATGAAGGGCACAAAAAAATGTCTGAACGCCAAGGTCTACAAAACCACTAAATTTATGTTTTCTGACACAATGTATGACATAACGCAAAAGCTCGTTTGTAATATTTTGACTTTCGTAACCCGCAAATGTGTAGTGTGTCAGGGTATCGTGGTTTGAAAAGCTCAGAGCTTTTAGCGGTTTACGGAACGAGTTTATGCCCTAGTGCGTCAGGACTATAAGATCCGTCGGCTTTTTAGGGAACATTGCATTGAATCCGCGAAACGTTGATAGTCCATGTCCGAACATTTTTGCAAAAGGAGTCGAATTTTCATCGGTACTGTCAGATCTTCGGCTTCTGTTGTGAAGATTATTTCGTGGCGGCTGTATCATGTTTCGAAGATTTGATTATTTTCCGGATCGTAGTGAAAAATTGTTGGCAGCCAAGTTCTTCATTGTCTGGTCCGTCGATATTCCATGAACGACCGGTTGTTTGCGCTCTTGTAAAATAACAACTGTAAAAGTAATGCGCGGTCGGCTTGTGCTTGTTCTCTGACTTGCTTCTGCTGTTCCAAAAGTTGGTTGATTAACGCTTGTGCAGTTTCGTCCATGTTGCGTTTTCAGGTTGGGACGGATAATTTACCCAAGTAACAATTTCATCCCTATAATATTTCATAGAATATTTTCTTCTAACTATAATAGGGGCACTTTACAGGGTATAAACTCTGAATAATAGTCCAATAATGGCGTTTGGCGCCGTTTTTTGATCCAATTGCACCTTATTGTAGCACTTAACTAAGCTTTGAAAAAGACATACATCATGTGTTATGTCATCATTTTCTGTCATTTTCTCGTGAAAAAAAAGAAAAAAAAATAATTCCCCCAGCCAGCGTCGAACCAGCGACTGTCGTACGCCAGTCCGACGCCCTAACCACTCGGCCAACCTCACATATAGTTAACATTGCTCGTAAACACTACAAGTGCTCAACACTTCTTTATCGACTCTTCTCCATTGCACCTTCTTCTTTATATGTCAATCAGTTGAAGTTGAATAAATCCACACATTCATCAATAAAATGCAGACATTTTCTGCGCTGAGATTATCCTAATTGATTCATAAGTTAACAAGGAGTGAGGAAATATTGGTTTCATGCAATATTTTAATGAATTCAATTCCAGAAACGTGGTATTCCAGAGCATTTCATAAGTGTCAATTCTTAAAAAATCACAAAGTCCATCCTTCTATAAAACTACGGTGAACAGTTTATTGGATGACCATACGAATTCACACTATGAAAATGACACTGACTGTGCTATAGAAGAATACATGCATGTGTGTGACTTAACTTAGAGAGACTATTGCATGTGTGTGATGTATCATCCAATAAACACAAGAGTGGAGTATTTAAAGGAGTGTCTTTTTAGGTTAACGTTTTGAGACAGTTTTATCGAAGTTTTATACCACCATCTTTAAATTTATTCCATAATGATGATAAAAGCTTTCCGGAAAATACTTTAAGCGTGTTTTATCGGATCAAAACATTACTTTAAGCGCTGTCACACGATAAATGAATTTCGTGGTACTATATGATTGCTACAATGTGAAGTGCTTCTTTAAAGCATACGAATTGTTACTTGGGTAGGTAATGGCTGATACGATTCGCGTTCCTTTATCCTCGTCGCCACTGTTGTAAAGTCGGTTTCTAGACAATTATATAATATTTATTTAGCATAAGAACTATGAACTGATTCGTACAGAACGAGAGTGTGGAACAGAATGAGCTGACATGAAGTTTCGTTACCCAAACCTACACAGGATAACCAAAAAAACATAACTATTATAATTAATAAATATTACGTAATATTTAAGTATCATATACAGGGTTATTGGTTAAGTCGGCCTATTCCCTACAACACGTTATAATAGGGTCAAAATGCAACAAAATGAGGCCATAAATGTTCGGCCGATTTTCAACGGTCCCTGAGATATTTGAATTTTTACGTTTTTTTTTAAATAACCTTGTCTTTTACCATTTAAAGTAAGAATTAAAAAAAAACTACTAAGGTAATGGGTTAAAACTTATTTTTCGATTTTAGTCAAAACTATAGCAGACATTTCTTAATCTTTTAAAATTTCAAAAACCCATCACAATTCAAAATTTTTAATTTTTAGGCAAAAAAATTTATCTTAAATTTTTTTAAAGTTGATTTTTAATATAGTATTACTAAAAAAAATATATGACACGGACTCTGCAGACCACTGGAAAAACATACTCGTGTTGTCAGCTTTCCAAAAAGGTGTCAATGTCAATATAAAAATTTGAAATAATTGAAACAGCTAGCTGCAACTTTACAGGGTATAACCACTGAATAACAGTCCAATAATGGCATTTGGCGCCGTTTTTTAATCCAATTGGATGATACAGCACACGCAATAGTCTCTCTAAGTTAACTCACACACACACACATGCATATATTCTTCTATAGCACAGTCGGTGTCATTTTTATCGTTTGACATTCGTATGGTCATCCAATAAATTGTTCAGCGTAGTTTTATAGAAGGATGGACTTTGTGATTTTTTAAGAATTGACACTTATGAAGTGCTCTGGAATACCACGTTTCTTGAATTGAATTCATTGAAATATTGCATGAAACTAACATTTCCTCACTCCTTGTTAACTTATGAATCAATTAAGATAATCTCAGCGGAGAAAATGTCTGCATTTTATTGATGAATGTGTGGATTTATTCAACTTCAATTTATTGACATACATATAAAGAAGAAGGTGCAATGGAGAAGAGTCGATAAAGAAGTGTTGAGCACTTGTAGTGTTTACGAGCAATGTTAACTATATGTGAGGTTGGCCGAGTGGTTAGGGCGTCGGACTGGCGTACGACAGTCGCTGGTTCGACGCTGGCTGGGGGAATTATTTTCTTTTATTTTTTTCATGAGAAAATTACAGAAAATCATGACATAACACATTAGCGACGTTTTTTTCGCATCGCGGGTAAATCTGACTCGAAAAAAACGATCGCGGGTAACATCCCGGTTAAGACCAAACAGCTGACATTTGACAGTTTTTGCGCATCTTTGACTCACCTTCGTCGTCTTATTTTTTAGATGTGGTGGATTTTATCACAAAAGATGATTATTTCTTTGCAAAATCTTTTCTCGTGATGAGAAAAACTCTCACATTTGGTTTGAAAAAACAAATTCCCTCAAATTTCCCTTATGCGTCCGCCATCTACATTTGAGCTCTATCCCGTGTAGGGTAGTTGCACGCGTCAACTTTACTTGGGTAAGTGTCATTTTTTTATATGAAGTTCTACCCAAACCTGCACGGGATAAACACAGTAAAACGTACCTATAATAGGGATGAAATTGTTACTTGGGCTACTCACTGGCTTTATTGGATAATTCGAATTTGGTAATAAGCAAAGTTTTTTCGGGATTGAATGCATAATTTCCAAACTATTAACATCTGGACGATCAATATACATACTTTTTTACCAAATTGAATAAAAAACTACCAACAAAAAGAAAGAGAAAGCGACCTAAATTTTTAGATAAACCCCACGATTGCTCTTTTTATGATACGCCTATGAGTCTGTACCAAATAGACAAATCGCACGCATGCGCACATGCAATGGCATGTTACCGTCGTCGAGCTTCGTGCTATCTTCGTGGGTTTTCGACGCGAGGCCAATTCACAGTTGATATACATACGCTGCATACGCTACAAAATTGGACCCACATATGAACAAGCGTTTGTATGAAGTAAGCCGTTCCATTATCTACTTATTCCGAGATCTAGATGGCGTTGGTGCCACCCATGGAATAGACAGCTAAACGGAAAGGAAAATCCGCTGTCATCCCATACAAACTGCATGGTCCGGTTTGAAACACAACAAAAAAAAACATTCCACTTAAATGCGTTCCCTTTCTGTCAACGCTTGTCAGCTGTTACACGTTCTGCAAATTCTCAAGAACATATTTGTCGCGTCGCGCGTTTGTTTTTTGTGAGAACGTAATTCTTATATCATTTCAGTGTTTTTTAAGTGAAATCCAGTTACTGAGTGTGAGTTTGTGAAGTGAATTTCGCGCCTACATTTCAATGTTCCCTTTATGTCAAATACATGGCCATTAGTGTCATTTCAAAAACTGGACCATTTGAGTTTGATTCGGGCGTATCCTTTATTTCTTTAATCAATGGTGCCACCCCTTAAATTTGTTCCTGAAATTTGGGCCTCTCCTTCATTTTTACTCTTTGACCGAAATACGCGATAAATTCTATAACATGAGACAAAGAACAGCTGTTTCGTGGCAACAAAACAACGGGGTAGTGCGTATGTATGTATTGTATTTCTATCAATTTCTATTTGCTTTGCTGCATTTTGGTGTGATTCTGGTAGTGGGAAGGAAAGGAACCATATAGTGCCGTTGGCCATAAATCTGTGTGTTCCGTCGTGTCGGAAACTGCAACGTCGTAAAGTGTTAATTTTTAATTTAAACAGCGATATGGGGCGAACTTTTTTAGAACATATGGGAGGTACGAAACTTTTTTCTTGCCATGCTTGCGATGCTAACTTGACGAATAAACAGGAGTTGATTAGTACCCGTTTTACTGGAGCGACAGGTTTGATTTTTTTTTATTAATGACTGCATAAGCAACTATGTATTGTCCTAATTATTACAGGCAGAGCGTATCTATTCAAAAAGGTTGTAAATTTAACCTACAGTAACGTGCAGGATCGCGTTATGCTGACAGGGCGACATATGGTTCGTGATGTTATGTGCAAGAATTGTTCGGCAAAACTCGGCTGGATGTATGAATTTGCCACCGATGACTCTCAAAAGTAAGTTTTTTTTACAAGTAAAAAAATGTAAGAAAATAATATTTAGTTCGTATTTGGATATTGCTTGACCATCAAGCGGCAACAATTATGTATCTCTGAATTGTGTACATCAAAATCCTTTGCAATGATACCTATAATTAACTACCTACACTTGCCAGAAAAAGTCTCCGTACACAATGTAAGGAAAACTGCATATTAGGGAACCTCTAGGAAATGAAAACCTTGGATTGAAATTTGTTATCTAAAATGTTTATTTAGCATGTTAACTAATATTTCTACTCATTATTTTACTGAAACTCGGTTGTAAATAAAATTTTCTAGAACAAAAACTTCACAAAAACGAATTAGAAAAAGTCTCCGTACACGACCATATTTTTTACAATTATTCAGTTTTCTCACAGGATTTCGAAGGGTTCACTAGCTTGAGGGATAACATTTTTGGAGGAGGACCTCCATGCTTCGATTAACCATGGACTGGATCAATTTGGCCGACCCCTGGCCTGTTATTTTGCCCCTTTTGAAGAGGATGGCGCTCAACTCTTCGAAATTCTGTGAAAAAATTGAATATGTAATTGTAAATAATATGGTCGTGTACGGAGACTTTCTAATTCGATTTTGTGAAGTTTTTTAGTTTTTGTTCTAGAAAATTTTGTTTACAGCTGAGTTTCAGTAAAATAATGAGTAGAAATATTAGTTAACATACTAAATAAACATTTTAGATAACAAATTTCAATCTAAGGTTTTCATTTCGCAGTGGTTCCGTAATATGCAGTTTTCCTTACATTTATGTACGGAGACTTTTTCTGGCAAGTGTATGATCTTTTCTTGGAAAATTTGACGCCATGAGTGTCCAACTTTTTGGCTTCTCGGGTCCACATTAGTCGACGCCGAGTCGTTCCGGGCCGCAGAGCTAAAATGAAATGCGAATTCTTCAATATTATGCTTCCATAACAATAAAATTCCAAAAATAAAATTGCGACGCGTTTTATTCGGCTAATTTAAAAGCTATGAAGCTGAAATTTTGAACAAATGCTTCTTTTTGCTGCAGGCAGTTTTTATGTTTGAATCAGTAAAATCGGACAATGAGGTCATGGGGCTGCCATACAAAACTAACCCCCCAAATTAGGTTCTTCTAAGAAAAACGTTTATTTGTGCTCCAATTTCAACCAAATTTCACACAAATGTGTTTATCTTGATGACATACACATATGGACAAAAAATAAGTACACTTCTCATTTACCATTTTATGCCAAATTTTCATACCCTTTTAAAAATTGAATTACTCCAAATAGATAGCGATTACAACAATTAGGATACAACAATGCCAACGGAACCGAAAAACTAACTATTATCTTAGTCACTCCCGATATTAGGTTGGTTGGTTGGTAAAAGTGGCGGCTTAGGCAGAGCCTAGCCAAAAGCCCAATTAGCGCATAAAGCGCCGTTTTGAAACCACAAACTCCGTGAAGCTTAACTAGTGTATATGATGAAGGTTAGGTAATGAATTTAGGAGTGGGGAGGTGCCTTGAACCAGCCAGTGTTATTTAGGAAGTACAGCATCTCCCCTAGTTTCACATTAGCTGTATCCTCCAAGCCTCCCAGAAAAGCCCTACCAAGCGTCCTATATCGGGTTCTGGCAAGACGCCCGGGTCTTGCCAGAACACAGAAAGTGAATCAGGGGTTCCCTCTCACTTACATTACCGCAGCTGCGGCAATGGGCATTGTAGGGGATGCCAGCCTGGCAGCGTGGAGCCCCATTGGCCAGTGCCCCGTGATAACAGCAGTAAGCTTGGCCGATATCTCTACGCGGTTTAGTCAGAATCTCGGACGTTCTTTTCCAGTCGTAGGAGGGCCACATCTTTCTTGATATAAAGCAAGTCCTCAGATTTCGCCAGTTGGAATTAGCAGCCCTTGTATAGTGGGTGGAGATCTTACTCTTAACAACTGCCATAGGGACGCAAACACGCTCCGCATTAGAGCTGTCAAGAGTTGCACCCATTTTGGCTAGTTCGTCAGCCATCTCGTTACCCTCTATGTTTCTGTGTCCAGGTACCCAGAGTAGGGTGATTCTTTGTCGTGTACCAAGGCTGGTTAATGCTTCCTCACATACTTCAACAACCTTGGAGGTCGTCCTCACCGATTGTAAAGCCATGATAGCAGCCTGACTATCTGAGCAGATGGCGATATTCTGGTTGTTTCGTATGTCCCTGAGAACATAACAGGCCTTCATGATTGCAAGCATTTCTGCTTGAAAAATGGTGACATGATCAGGAAGACGGCAATATTCAGAGATACTTAGTGATCTGCAGAAGATTCCAGCACCCACGCCACAATCCATTTTAGACCCATCGGTGAAGAGTGTGATGTCAAAATCCTTGACCACCTCACTCTCTTTCCATTCACCTCTAGTTGGGAATCTGACATCAAAGTTCTTCCCAAAGCTTAGTTTGGGCACTTTGAGATCCGTTACAGCGTTACGTACGTCTTGTGGTAGCTGGTTTAGAATATTGCTGTGGCCGTATGGCCTAGCACTCCAGCAGGTTAACGCTTTGAGTCTGACTGCACTACATGCTGCCAGTTGGTTGATAAACAGATCGATGGGTAGAAGATGCAAGATGACCGTCAGCGCATCCCTCGGGCATGTTCGCATGCCCCCTGTGAGGCTAAAGCAAGCCGATCTCTGCACTCTACCGAGTTTTGTTACATTGTAGCCTTTACTGGCCGCTGGCCAGCAGACGAGAATAATTGAGAATATATGTTAGGATAGCTCGTACCACCGCCGTGTATACCCAGAGTACCATGTTTGGCTTGAGAGCCCATTTCTTGCTAAATACTGTCTTGCAGGCGTAAAAAGCAATACAGGCTACAGCTTGTGGCCCATTTACTGACCAAACCAAGGGCTCTTTCCATGATCTGACTAATCACGGAAAGATACATTCCTGATACTATAATCGCTACATCATCCGCATACCTTAATCATTTCACTGTCAAGTCTGGCTAGGATTTTGTTAATAACTACTAGCCACAGTAGTGGAGAGATAACACCACCCTGAGGTGTCCCTCTGCACACGAATATAGTCAGGTGTCTGCTTCCTAAGTCACAATGAATTACTCTGGTCGTTAGTAGTGTTACTATCCACGACCCAAGCTGTGGCTCAACTCCTAAGTCTGAGAGGGCCTCATGAATAGATTCAATACGAACATTATTGAATGCACTCTCTATGTCTAAGAAAGCGCATAACGTGTATTGTTTGTACTCAAGGCTGTGTTCGATGATACGGACAACTTCGTGGAGAGCCGTTTCTGTTGACTTTGCCTTCACGTATGCGTGCTGGGACTTCGAAAGTCCTGAGTTCTCAAGACTTTGTCGGATGTGTAAATCTATTAAGCGCTTTAAAGTTTTGAGTACGAAGGAGGATAAACTAATCGGCCTGAAATCGCGGTCTCATGCCCTCGTTTGCCTACCTTCGGAATAAAAACAACTCGAACCCGTCACCACGACTGGGGTACGTGGTTGAGTAACAGAAGGCTTCTGAAAATTTTTAGCAGCCGTGCAACTATCAGATCCTGCGTTTTCTGAAGCATAATCGGTAGTATGCCTGGTCCTGGCGATTTAGAAGGGGAGAAGCTGTTGATTGCCCAGGTAATCTTCTCCTCAGTAATCATGGAGATAACGAAGTCACTCTGCCGTTCATCTCCATTATGCAATCGTGGACTCTGCGTGCAAGTGCTCCTGCACCCGGGGATTTTCATCAGGAGCTCAAGAGATTCGCCAGTTGATTCCGCCCAAGTGCCATTCTCTCTTTTTATTAAGGACGAACACGAACTTGCTTTGGACAAAATCTTGCTGATTCTAGCTGAACCTTTGACGTTGTCCAGTGATTGTCGCAGATCGTCCCAAGCGTGGACCTTTGCGGTTTATAATAGCCTTTTTGTAAATTTTCAGGCAGTCCTTGTATGGCTGCCAGAACTTATGTTTGTTGCAAATGTTGAATATATCCCGAGTTAGCTTCCGTAACATGTTCCACCATGGAGGGAGAACTTTCTTACTCCTTTTCATTGGACAAGAACCCTTGAACGCTACTTCCAAGGACTTTTCCAATGACTTAACCTCCTTGTCCAGCTCCTCCGCGGAGCTGATCGAGGGGTTTGTCGCAGTTGAGAGTTTTGATCTACAAATCCGCCTGAACTTCTTCCAGTTTGTCGCCTTAGGATTTCTGTAAGGTTGCGGCATCTTCCTGGAGACATTTATGTTAAAGAGTATCCAGTTATGGTCCGAGAAAGATTTCAGCTCTGATACTCTCCATTGTTCTACCTTAAATTTATCATTGTCTGACAGGAGCGTTAGATCTAGGACCTCTTCCCATCCCGCGTAATTATCCGAACTCGGAAAAACGATATCCGATATCCCGATATTAACTTTGAAGTGGGTTTTTAGCTTGGTCAAAATAATAAGTACACCATCGGTTTTTTTTTAAATTTTTTTGACAACAATTTGCTATTTTCCGTAAGGGTTTGTTTTTTTTTATTCATTGGTGTATGCAACAAGCGTTAAATTAAAAACAAACAAAAATAATTAAGGGGCGAAAAACGCATGGTATGTACGAAAAAAAAAAACGTTTAAGTTCGAAAAATGGAAAAATTATTCTCTCAATAACGAAATAAACCAGCTAACATTGTATTTAAAAACTAAATAAAAGCAGTCTCTAATGCGGTTAAGTCCATGTAAGGGCCTTAAGGATAACTGTCGATCTCATTATCACTATGGCGGGAAAAGTTCCTTTGGCATGATTGATGATTTTCGCGGCAAATATTGAAAAATTGAAATTTGAAAAGTTAATCGGAGAATACAAGAAGTAAAGCAGTTTTGGCAAAAAGTTTAGAACTTTCCATGGCGATGCCAAAAAGTGTTGACGGTACAAGAAAATTTTGGAGGGATAGTTCTTGTTCCAGAGCGAACAATGAAAACTCACAGAATATTCTGTTTTATTTATGGGATAGTAATAAATTTGATTGGAAACTACTCTTATTGTAATATTCTTAATTCAGGAAAACAGGGGTTATCAGCTGGATATTAATCCTAACCATACCTAATAAATTGATCAAGGATCCGCTTCCACCAAATCGAGTGGTTTTTCACGTTACTAGAGTTAAATTGAATACGGAATGTTTAGGGAGAGTTGAAACAATGAACTAGAAACAAAGTTTTTACAAAACGGACGAATTACGGAATTTCCTGGAAGTAACTGGATATATGGATGTATGGGAACATGCCATAATAATTATCTCCAGAGAGTCAACAAAAACCTTTTTTTTTCAACATAATGGACCATTTACTTTTAAATAATAAACTAAATCAAATTCTTGTGGAATCAGAACAAATATTTCAATAAAAACCAGTTTTAATCCAATTAATTGGCATGTACTTATTATTTTGTCCAGCCTATTTTAGTCAGTTCGTACTTTTCCAATGTATTATTATTATTATTACATATTATTTATTAAGAACAAGCATAATACAATTATGAAGATCTTAGAAGTATCTTAAGCACTAGCTACCCTGGCCTTCGGCTTAAACTAAAAAAATACCGGCGTACAGAGGGCTGCGCACGCAATACGAGGGTTTTTTAGAATTTTGATGCATAGTGAATATTTTTTGTACCTATATTTTATAAGCAATAGATAAGAATTGTGCACAGCATTAATGAAATGTATTGAGTTTGAATTGTTGTGTTGCCGGAATCGTTTTATTCAATCAGAGAACAATGTTGTATCTCCTCCAATTTTGATTCACGATGGGATGAAATAAAAGTCGTATTTATTTGCTCCGAACCGATATATTTCGGTCAAAAGACCATCATCAGGGTTCTAATTCTAGGAAACAATAAATACAATACTTAATTTTACTTTAACTATGAATAAAAAGTTATATAATACCTTTTTATATATTACGAATTACATAATTTAAACAACTTTTTCGGAAACAAAGACTGACATTTCGCTTTCATGTCAAATCGCAGAAAATGGTAAAATGTAACAGAAAAAACATTTTGTACTAGTACAATTAGATATTTGTATTGTTACTAAGTCCAAATTTTATTAGATTATAATAGGTGTTTGAATAATCTTTTTTGTCGCTTTTCTCGTTGCATGCTGTGCCTTCGTATTTGATGATCTGGTTTACCTCTTTAATTTGCAATTTTGTTTTGTTACGTTCACTAGCCAAAATTTTTTCTTGTTCAAAATTAAACTGGTGATTTTGTTTAATTGAATGTTTGGCTAGCGCTGACAAATTGTTATTAAGGGCCTTTTTTGTGTCATATTGTTGTTATTTTATACGACTGCCAAGCTTTTGTACGGTTTCGCCTATATACGTTGCATCACAATCAGAGCAGTCTATCTTGTAGACAACCCCAGATCGATCCTCAGTTGGAATTTTTGATTTTAGGTTTGTATGCATGGCTTTGTTTTTCGCATGTGGTCGCATCGCTAGATCGAGCTGTGGAACAAAGTACTTGCAAGTTCGCGAAATCGATTCGCTCATAAACCAGATCGCACATTACGACCTATTGTTTCAACTATTAACTCTGTGGCATATAAAACATCGAAGTTCCTAGCAAATATCCTTAGGAAAGCGTTTCATTCGAATATCGCGCTAAAGAACTCAGCGCAATTTGTAAAACAAATAATTAAACGAACCATACCGGCAAATTATAAACTTGTATCTTTCGATGTTACGAACTGTTTTACAAACATATCAACAGATCTAGCCTTACGCCTCATAGAAAGAGATTTTGATCGGTTCGTCAGCAAGCACACACAAATCCCAAAGAAAGTATTCTTAAACCTGTTGAGATTCTGCCTCATTGACTGCAACTATTTCAGATATAATGAAAAGTTGTATTCAATGAAATCAGGATTATTTATGGGATCTAGTCTCGCACCGATTCTGGTAGAACGTGTGCTTGATGATCTTGTTGGTGAAGCGCTACTAAAGTTGGATTTCGTTCCTTTATTCTGGAATTCGTATGTCGACGATCATATTACTGCTATCCCTGCAGATAAAATTGAACAAGTCCTCAACGCACTGCATGAATATGATCAAAACATTAATTTCACATACGAATGCGAACAAGACGGCAAATTAGACTATTTAGATCTAACGTTACATCGTACCACCAATTGCCGTATCATCACTAATTGGTACCACAAACCCATTGCGTCGAACAGGCTGCTAAATTATTATTCTAACCACCCGGCTAAAATGAAATTCAACGTTGCGAAATCTTTCATCCGTAAAGTTTTTAAAGTCAGCCACAAGCAGTTTTGGAATAATAATCTTACAAGGATTAAAAGTATTCTGTCAAAGAATAACTATCCACCTGCCACCATACAAAAGCTGATTGGTGAAGTAAGACAGCATCGAAATGTGAGCCAAACTAGCTATGCGTTTTTATCAACTGAAGAAAGCTCAAAAATTCACCAATCAAATACGGATAAAACGTTTTCATCGTTGGTATACGTTCCTAAGCTGAGCGAATCGATTTCGCGAACTTGCAAGTACTTTGTTCCACAGCTCGATCTAGCGATGCGACCACATGCGAAAAACAAAGCCATGCATACAAACCTAAAATCAAAAATTCCAACTGAGGATCGATCTGGGGTTGTCTACAAGATAGACTGCTCTGATTGTGATGCAACGTATATAGGCGAAACCGTACAAAAGCTTGGCAGTCGTATAAAACAACACCAATATGACACAAAAAAGGCCCTTAATAACAATTTGTCAGCGCTAGCCAAACATTCAATTAAACAAAATCACCAGTTTAATTTTGAACAAGCAAAAATTTTGGCTAGTGAACGTAAAAAACAAAATTGCAAATTAAAGAGGTAAACCAGATCATCAAATACGAAGGCACAGCATGCAACGAGAAAAGCGACAAAAAAGATTATTCAAACACCTATTATAATCTAATAAAATTTGGACTTAGTAACAATACAAATATCTAATTGTACTAGTACAAAATGTTTTTTCTGTTACATTTTACCATTTTCTGCGATTTGACATGAAAGCGAAATGTCAGTCTTTGTTTCCGAAAAAGTTGTTTAAATTATGTAATTCGTAATATATAAAAAGGTATTATATAACTTTTTATTCATAGTTAAAGTAAAATTAAGTATTGTATTTATTGTTTCCTAGAATTAGAACCCTGATGATGGTCTTTTGACCGAAATATATCGGTTCGGAGCAAATAAATACGACTTTTATTTCATCCCATCGTGAATCAAAATTGGAGGAGATACAACATTGTTCTCTGATTAATGAAATGCTTCCTGTAAATCTATTTTTGAATTGGTCTAATTAATTAGACCAATCCAACAATAGATTTACTATTTACCCAGTTGATATAAAAGTACTCCAAGACGAATCTACAGGCATTTTTCGATTTAAGATTTCTGATGGCCTTTGAACAAAAAGAAACTCAGGCAAACGTAAGGCCGGCTTGGCTTTATATATGAACTGAATTATAAGCTGTAAATCTACTGTTACTGTTTTTTAATCAAGGAAAAGCAACTTATGTGAAATGATTCCATTGTGTCCCCTGACATAAGAGCCCACGCAAGCTTTCCTATGGGTATTGAACAAGTATTCTTTTGCAGCTATTCAGGAACACCCTGTATCTTGGTCCTACAAACTTCAAAAATATTTGTGGCAAACACTATTACCATTCTATGCATTTTTACCAAATTTAATGTTCATTGTTTCATCAAGTTAAAAGATATGCATTGAAGAAATGCTTAAGAGGCTTTCCTTGCATTGTGAAATGTCATTACTAAATACTTAGCTATATTTCCGGTTTGGATACAGTTATTCGAATGAAAATTCGTAGACATATTCCCTATGTAATTTTCTGAAAACCCTTAGCAGAATTTTCATATTTGAAAACCTAAGATGGGCTACACACGAACAAATTGAAATTTTACAAATTTACTGTTATTTATTTTTCCTTAGCAAAAGTCAACAGTCTTAATATTTAACGTATATAAGGCCATACTGACCAATATTTGTGCAAAGTTTCATATCGATCCCTATAACGGTTTAGAAAAACGGAGGTCGAAAAGGAAGTTTAACTTTAAACGCCAATAACTTTTTTACCGTTACTCCAAACTGAAAAATCTTAACTGAGATGAGATGTAATCGTTTAGATCTTTGATTTAAATACCCATGCGTCAATCTCCAATAAAAACTAAACAAGTCGACTTTTTTCAAACGTTCGGGACACCCTGTTATTTTCTTCCTACCAACTTCTAAGGTATTTGTGCCAAAGACTGTAACCATTCTACACATTGCTACCAAATTTCATGACAATCGGTTCAGTCGTTCGCGAGTTATTTATTGGACGGACGGACGGACAAAATCGATTTCATAAGGGTTTTTGAAAAAAATATTTTCTAAAAAACCCTAAAAAAAGGACTTATGGAAATTAAAGATGTGTTAGATTTGTATTTTCAATGAGGTGATCAATTTGTAAATGAGAGTTATGTTAGTTACTTTGTTTACTGTCAATAGTTTTGTACATACGCGAGGTAAGTTGTGTTGATTTTTAAATCTGTTTCCGGCGGGACAGTTGTTAAGGATGTGACGAACAGTTAGTATCTGATTTGAGTTACATAGTCGGCAAATAGGCTTAGATTTTTTTTCCATTAGATGTTTATGAGTTGAGTGTGTGTGTCCAAAGCGTAAACGGCTGAAGACTATTGTTTGTATCCGACGGGCTGAGGAGGGATAGAGTATTGATGCTCTTTTTGGGCTAAAATTTTTGTAATGGTGTTCGTATGCTTGCCACTTTGTAGATGCTTTAGATGAAAGGTGGTTTTCAACAACCCTGTGCAAGTCATTTTTATTGAAAGGTGTTTGCATTAGCCTTGGCGCCGTGGTAGCGTATTTAGCAGCTGAGTCGGCGAGAGAGTTGCCTAGAATACCTACGTGCCCGGGGATCCACATGATTTTTAATTTATTTGGTTTGCTAATCCGCTCGTTGCGGATGATAGATATTGTGGGGTCGTCATTGTTGATGTTATTGATTGCTTCGATGAATGCTTTGCTGTCGGAACATATGACGAATTTACCGCGGCTGCTGCTCGCGTAGAGAGTTGCGTTGTACAATCCCTGTAGTTCGGCAGTGAATATTGAATTGTAGGGTGGTAGAGATGATATTTGTATAATGTTGTGTTTGGTCGTAATTGCAAATGCGACATTGTGTTGAGTTTTCGAGCCAATGTAAATGAAAGCTGTTATTTAGGGGCATTCGGTAGCTCAGTGGCAGAGATGTCTATCTCTGAGTTGCCGGTGCGTGGGTTCGAATCCCACTGTGACCCATGGATGTTTGTGTTGTCCGTAAAATGCTCCTACGGCAGCCGGTTCTTCGATGTAAATCGTCCCGGAGCTACCCGTTGCTAAAAAAAACGGCCAAGAGCTGCCAAGACCCCCTTCGATTCAAGAGAAAAAAATCTCTTGAATCGCTACAACAACAACAAAGCTGTTATTTATTATAATATATACTAATTTACATATTATTTGATTCTTCACCAATTAAGTATTCAAATCTTTCCATATGATTTTATTTACTCAATAACTACAGGGGGCCATTAAAAATTAACTAGTGTAAATCATGCATAACTTTTTTATTTTTTAATATTTTTTTCTGAAATTTGGTAAGAATAAACTAGACACATGGGAGATATGTTTTACTTTCCAGGTAAATACGCGTTGAGGAAGGGTCGATTTGGGTAGGTTTTATGAAAGAGTTTATTTTCGAACCATTTCATTCTCAAAAAGTACGTATGAAGACAGGTAGAATGGAATTTTGCTAACGATTCATTAACTCAATGTTTAAAAGGTAATTGCTGCCAACATTACCATTATTAGACATTTTTTTAGAAATTAAGTCGTAAAAATGCGTCAGGTAATGACACCATAATAACAAAAAACGAATGAATGGTAATGAATGCTTGTCTCGTTGCACAAATTTATCAAGTTTTTATAAAATTACATTGATAACATAAAATGAAAAGGACTCATATGCGTTAGTATTGAAAAAAAACAACATGGAAAGATATACGATTGAGCAACGAGTTTAAATAATACAAATTTACACGCGGAATAATAATTCGAATGTCGAGGCGCGAGTATCGACGAACGCTCCATGTAAGAGTTGCTCCCTCGAGATCAACGATTCGCAGAGTTGTTCGCCGTTTTCGAGGACAAGGAGCCGTTAATAGCCCTCGACAAGCCCGGAGACGACGTGCGAGGACGGACGAAATCATTGTGCGGGTGGAAGCCAGCGTCGAATCAGATGCAACAACATCAACCCGAAGAAGGTCAACGATATAATATAATATAATATATAATAGGATCTTCTGACTTCCAATGACTGAGTATTTATAATAGCCAATATGTTTGAATAGTTGATATTGTCTCGAGTCACCTGTAATTTATAGGCTACATATCGTAAGAATTTATTTTGGATTTTCTCGATCGTGTCAGAATGTGTACTGTAATTGGGATTCCATAATTCAGAGACGTATTCCAACTTGCTTCTTACCAACGAGAAATAGAGTGTTTTTATTGCATGTATATTGGAAAACTGTTGAGTATTCCTAATGACAAAACCGAGCATTCGTCTAGCTTTTTCGCAGATATTGGTGATGTGAGGAACGAAATCTAATGTAGAATTAAAAGTTATACAGAGGTCTTCTATACTTCTAACTTCATTAATAGGTATTGAGTTAATGTGGTATCTAGTCGGCAATACTGTCATGGTTCTATTAAAAACCATAAGATGACATTTGGATGGATTTAGCGTAAGACTATTCAGATTACAATAAGAATGTAATTTATTTAAATTCATTTGTAAAACTACAGTATCGTATGGAGTTGAAATTGTTTTGAAAATTTTGCAGTCGTCCGCAAAGAGGAGAAATTCAACATCGAAAAATATATCCTTGATATAATTTATGAATATAAGGAAAAGAAGATGTCCAAGGTGCGACCCTTGAGGTACACCAGAGGTAGAATTAAATTGAGTTGACTGTTCCTCCTTGAATTTAACTATTAATATTCGATTTCGTAGGTAATCATTTAGCAAATTTAGCAGTAGACCGTGAATACCGATATTATTAAGCTTTTTTACTAAAAGATCGAAGTTAATCCTGTCGAAAGCTTTAGTAAAATCTGTGTATATTGCATGTACTTGTTTATACTGGGCAAAGGAGCTGCAAATATAATTGTGATAGGTTATCAGGTTAGTGGTGGTAGACTTTCCAGAGCGGAATCCGTGCTGATTTGGATCTAATATGGGTCGAATAATTGGTGTAAGGAGATCAGTAATCAGACTCTCAAAAATTTTCGGTATTAATGATAGAATACATATGGGTCTGTAATTACGTATATCGTCTTTGTCCCCTTTTTTATAAATGGGTATGACATAGCTGGATTTCCATGCATCAGGAAAAATTCCGGTCTGTAAAGATTGGTTGAATAAATACAATAGAGGAATAGACAATATATTAGCACATCTTTTTAGCAAGACTACAGGGATACCATCCGGTCCCGGACTTTTGGTGTCTTTTAAAGTCGTTAGTTTCTGCATTATGGACTCATAATCGACTTGAATTTTGGAAATATTTAAAAAATGATCGCCAGCTGGGGGATTGTATGAGTTGTTGTCTGCACTGTACGCTTCCGAAAAATATGATGCAAACATATTGGCTATTTGCTTATTATCATTACTCCATGATCTGTCGAGATGCATATTGTCAGGAAGATTTCGGTCGTCTTTTGATCTATTTATGTGCCTCCAAAAAAATTTTATATCGTTAGGTATTTTAGCCTCCATGTTGCAAATATATTTCTTATAGTCTGATTTTGTAAGCTTTTTACAATCAGATCTCAGGGCTGAAAACAGTTCATAATCGATAAGATTACCAGATTTTTTATAAATGGCATGAGCTTGCTTTTTTTCTCTGGTTAATTCTTTAAGGTCGGCTGAAAACCAATTCAGATAATTATCTACATATCGGCGCGCAATTGGGACATGTACCGAGATTATGTGTTTTAAAATACTATAAAATTCGTCGACTATAATGTGTGGAAATCAGTCTAGATGTTTCAAACATGGCATATATGTCGAGAGCGGAATGATAATTATCTACAGGAATGAATGGAGAATTATTATTTAAGATTTTTACGCTATTGCAATTCGAAAAAACGAGATCTAGTACACTGTTGTTGACGTTAAAAACATTATTAAATTGGCAAAAGTTTAGGAATGAAAATGATTCAATGATATAATTACTTTTTGCATTCAGGTTGTTGAGTCCCCATGATTCCAAGTTCCAGTTCAAACCGGGAAGGTTGAAGTCGCCAGTGACAATGAAGTTGGCATTGGGGTAGATATTGTTGTTGTTGTAGCGATTCAAGAGATTTTTTTTTTCTCTTGAATCGAAGGGTGGGGTAGATATTCGAATAGTTTAATATTTCGTTGGCGTGCTTTTCGTAAATATCGGGCGATCCATCAGGAGGTAGATACACAGTGGAGACAATTGTTTTCTTTTTGTTGTGATGGATCATAATTAGTAGTTGTTGGACATTGTTGTTCAAATATTTTAATTCAACAGCTTTGATTGAGTTACTGACGGCTATTAAAACTCCACCGCCTTTACTTTTACTCGAGGTGTAACTGTCTCGATCGCGACGAAACACTTTATAGTTCATAAAACCAAGTTCCGTGGACAATATGTCGGGCCTAAGCCAAGTTTCGGTAAAGATGATGATGTCATAAGTAGATGTTGCTAATGATAAACGAAGGTCGTCTAACTTGGAGCAGATGCCACGCGTGTTTTGGTAATACAACGATAAACCACTGTTTAGTTTTTTGATGATCGTCCTGGTATAATACGAGGAACATTGTTAACGTACTTTATGGTAGCGCCTGGATCATTTAGTTTCAATTCGCTTAATTGGTTTCATAATGTCCTCAAGTATTCCCGTTGACGGAAAGTAGTATCTATTGAAACCTTCATATTCTTGTTTTTGAGGCAGTTATTGAAATCTGATTCGTGAGATGCTCAACAATGTTTTCGTCCTTTTGTCCAAAACCGACCAGATATGTGGTTTGAGCAAGATAGAGCGCCTTGCCATACCGCTGCAGCCACAATGGAGATTTTAACGGACGTTTTCGGCGAAAGAGTCATTTCCAGAGGATCTGCAATTAACTGGCCGGCTAGATTTCCAGACTTAACTCCACTAGATTTTTTCTGTGGGGATACCTGAAGGAGAGAGTCTACAATGATATACCAAGGAAAATTCAGGAATTGAAGCAAAATATTATAGCGGAGATCCGAGGTTTGAGCCAGAAATATTGCGAAAGGTGATGGAACATACCGTAGGACGATCCCGTCTTTGCGAAGCCGCCCGGGGCGGTGATCTAAAAGATATAATTTTTCGAACATAGTGTAAACATATCTCCCAAGTGTCTATTTTTTATGTGAACTAGGGGGCTTCGCCTCCTGCTCGCTACGCTCGCCACCCCCCGCCCCCTCCCCCCCCCTCCCCGGCCCGGCCCCTGCCCTGCCACAGCCATGAGCTGACGTGCTCGCGCTGCGCGCTCGCAGCACTGACTGACTGCTTTTCGTTCTTGCATGCTATACTTATCGACATTCGGGATTCATCGTAGCCAATCAGAACATTCATCAGATTTTGCCATTTCCGAAGTTAGCATTTTTATATATAGAAGGATATCAGGGATGTTGCGAATATTCGCATCCGCATCCGCAATAGCGGAACTTTCGCATTAATTTTGACATCCGAATTCACCTCCGTATTCGCAATTATCAATGATCACACAACCCATATGGGTTTGACTCCAAATGTAATATTATTATTATTATTATTAATACACTACACTCCACGAAATAATTCAAACGTCAAAATATTGTCGATACAATTATTAACCCTTCTGTCGCCGCCTACGAGCTATTATGCCTGAGGTTTAGCTGAATCTTCTGTGAAATCAATCTTATTTTTTGAAAAGGTCTAACTTTGATTCTAGAAACAGTTTTTATACTATGTCTTACGATAATACGCGGTTTTTTCGTTTCTTTAGAGACTCGGCGTCAAAAGTATCGGGCCACCCGCTAGTTTCGAATTCTAACCCAATTTTCTCAAAAAGTATGGAACTTACAACTATGAAAGTTATATCTACAGAAAGTGCGTTTAATGACAATTTAAATGACTATCAATCAGGGATTTGGAGCGACACTTTTTTTCGCTCCGCTCCGCTCCCGCTCCGACCAATTTGAATCCGCTCCGCTCCGACTAAATTGTTTTCGTTCCGCTCCGCTCTATTACAAAAATACAACAAAACTTCAAAATATAGTAAATATTTATTATTTTCGGCGAATTCATCAATTCAACTTATATCTACTCAAGTATTCTAGAAAATGACTTAATAGCTGCGTTTCATTCGATCAAGTACAGAACAGGATAGCACTAATTTCGTACAAATTTGAACATGAACAATTGAGTTGTTCTAGATAGGGTGCTAAATTATCGCATAAGCGCACCGAAATATGATATTATTAATGTCATTTCCAGCAAAATAGGTGTACCGGAAATATCCCGAATTTTTAACTCCGTAGCTGCCAAAAAGCATTAAGATTTTACAAAAATGTTACCACTAAGACCTCCGTCGGGAAAAAAATTTATATGAAGTAAGATCACAAAATCTTGTCTTTGAACCTTTTTTTCACAGCTTAAGCTGCTTATCCGATTTTTAATGGGTTTATTCTTAGGAAAAATTGTTGGCCACGACCGAAAGAAAATATGTAGGTAGGATGAGTATTAAATTTTTGAAAAATCTTTAAATGTCTATGATAGCTGAAGAGTTAATAATTCGGGCTTTTTTATATTCTTTTTTGCTGGAAATATGCGATAGTTTCCGGACATCCCGTATAAATTGTTATGGCACTGTCTTGTGCTACATTCAATAAAACGCACCTAATAACTAATTTAAATTAAAAAGGGCGTTCATTCATCGAGTACAGGACAGGTCTTTTCTGTCATGGATGATCTTGAATTTCTTAATAATTTAGAGTGATGACTATGACTAAATGCAAAACCTCTTTTATCATAATGAATTTCACGATATTCCGAAATTTTATAAGTCTCTCAACGAATCCTTCGCCTTTAAATCGTCCAAAATCACCAAATCTTGCCATAAAATGAAAAATTTTGTCGAAAAAATTCATTTTTTTTCTCGGAATATTTTTGATTTTTTACTTTGGAGCGGAGCGACTTTTAAAGCAAAAATCGCTCCGCTCCAGTTTGCCAAAAACCGCTCCACGCTCCGCTCTTTCGCTCCGAAATTTAAGGTCGCTCCGCTCCGCTCCAAATCCCTGCTATCAATTTTATTTAAAGTACCGTAAACTGAAATAGCAATCCAACAACAAACAGAATGTTAACGATTTGCTATGTTTTGACTAGAGTTCGCCCTAACCTTTATTTTCTTCTACAGTGAGGGTATAGGATATTTTTTATAATTTTCTTAGTTGCTATTCCTTGCTTTTTAGACGAGTGTATTTTTGCTACTTTTGTCAACCAATAATGAATACGACACCGAAGAAAGCAGTTCAAGTTGTAGCACTACTTCAATCAGCGGCCATTTACGGGTAGACATAGGGCTACATCAGCAGCAAATGATCGTTATATCCAACTCAATGTTCTGCGAAATTGCCGCCTCGACGCAGTTCAAGTCCAACAAAAGCTGCGTGGCGAACCCCAAGTGGTTATAAGTTCCTCTACTGTTACAGCCCCTGGCCATTGAATTAGGACCACTCACAAAAATGTGGGTTGTCCCTAATTAGTATAGCGAACCGAACTGTATAATGATCCTTACATAAAAAATAGTTTATGACAGTAGAAGGGCAATTATATATGCATAGTAATTAGTCAATGAATTTTTACTTTTCCTGGTTTTAATCTGTGTACGACGACTAAACCCAATTTTCGTCATATTCGGATGTAATCATTAAGTCGTGATAAAGTATATAAAGGGTTGCATTTTGAAGCGTACATCATGCGTTTATTGATTTCAGAGTAGACAGCAGTTATAAGTGAACCTGCTAATACCGGATACTATTTTTTTGCCAGTTAGTACGATTTGTTTTTGTTGTTTTAGCAGACGACACGTACGGGAAACCAAGAAAACCAAAATGGGCAAAAATAAGGACATTTCCCCTGAAAATAAAGCCTATATTTGCGGGCTAATCAATAGCGGACAATACCCCTTTCGTGAAATTGCCAAAAACTAGGGATTTTCTCACCAAACGGGGTCAAGAATAGCCAAGAGGAACAAGGAGGACAAGGACATCAAACAAGCGGAAAAACTGCCGCCGAAAACGTATAACGACTTCACGGACTGATCGGCGGATCCTCGAATGTGCTTTGGAGAACCGTAACGCAACTGTAAAAACATTAAACGAGCAACTTCTTCTTCCTTGCCTCGTTCTTTATACCGCTCCATGGTTCCGCGTTGCTCGACCTGCGGTGTAGGCACATCGCCCGTTTTGGCGATAATTTCTCAGCATATTTCTACAGGCAGCTCTATCTTGGATCGTGTCATCGCCGAGACCAATGCGTTGTTGCTTTTTCATTTGACACATCCAGGTGTTCTTCGGTCTGCTTCTGGCCTTGGGTCCATCAAGTGGAACTTCCATTGATATCGCTCTCTTTGCGGGGTTCTCAGGCGGCCTTTGAACATGGCAATACCAATCCATTCGTCGGTCTTCGAGCTTTTCGGTGATTGGTTGGTCTATGGACAAGCTGCCTCGGATGTAGCTACTCTTGATGTGGTTCCTTTTGGTTACACCAACTGACATGCGTAACATTTTCATTTCAGTCGCTGTCATTTCTTTCGCGTAACCTTCATACATGGTCCAGCATTCTGATCCATACATGAGTGCGGGACGTACAACCGTTTTGTACAACTTGCCCTTTAGCTTCAGTGGCATTTTCTTATCGCAGAAAACTCCAGAGTTTTCTCGCCACCTCATCCACCCAATCTTTGTGCGATGTTTGATGTCATCATCGCATGTAGCTCCGCTGTTCACCATCGAGCCAAGGTACTTGAACTTGCTCTCCTTTGACGTACATTTCAGGTATCGGTGCATTTGGGTCTGAGAATTGGCAGCATAAGAACTCAGTCTTTGTTATACTTACCCTCAGTCCATGCTCCTCCAGAATGTCACACCATTTTGTAAGCGCAGCTTGCAAGGCAACGATGTTTGGGCTACTGAGGACTATATCATCAGCAAAAAGAAGAGATATTTCTAGGCCGTCGAAGACACGTGTTAATAAGTAGCACATGATGATGTTGAAGAGCAACGGACTCAATACACTGCCCTGGTGTACTCCGACATTCATCGGAAATTCTTCTGATTCACCGGCTGTGCATCTAACCTTAGTCGTAGCTCCATCATACATGTCTCGTATCATCCTGACGTATGCCTCGGGGACATTAAGTGCTCTCAAGGCCAACCATATCAGATCACGAGGTACTCTATCGAATGCCTTCTCCAAATCGATGAACACAAAGTACAAGTCGTTTCGTGCTGCTCTATACTTTTCCATCGCAATACGAATGCACTGAATCGCATCGACTGTAGATCGACCTTCAACAAAGCCGCATTGATTGTCATTCAACCGCACAATCTTTCTCAATCGGTTGCAGACAACTCGCTCGTAGATCTTTAGTGTATGAGGTGTTAACTTTATAGCCCTATAGTTGTTGAGTTTGCGTGAGTCTCCCTTGTTCTTATAGAAAGGAAGAAGAAAACTTTCCCTGAAAGCATCAGGCATCGGTTGCCCACCTTTGATTTTGTTGAAGAGAACTGTGAGCCAACTAAGCCCGACATTTTCCATTTTCAACCAAAATTCCGCGGGGATTTTGTCCGGGCCGACTGCCTTTCCGCGTTTCATCTGATGCATTGCCTCCATCACCTCTTCCTCTGAGATATCTTCAATATTTGTGGTATTCGGCTCAACATCTTGAAAAGCTGCTCGAGGAAATTCTTCATTTAGAAGTTCGTCAAAATACTCTCGCATCCTGCTACAAATTGCCGAATCGTCAATCAGCAACATTCCTTGCGAGTCCTCCACGTACTTTGGCGCCTGTATTTCCCGAGCGTTCCTTCTCCTTTGGGCTGCAACCCTAAATATCCTGGCGTCGTGCTTAGGTCTCTCGCGCAAAGACGGTCCTTCGGTCGCAGTCTGAGTCTCTAATTCTTGGTAGAATTTCTCAGCTGCCTTCGCCTTTGCTTGAGCTACCAAGCGCTTTACTTTCTTCCGGCATTGCATATAATTTTCGCGAAGTTGAACCCGCTGCTATTCGTCGCACACAAAACGAGCGTGTATCGCCACGATTTAATGTGCAAAAACTTAAAGATCCATCAACAAAACGTGCAATTTCTAGTGCATTGCACGAGATAGCTAATGCACAAACACCAGATACTCCTTCATCAATTGATGATAGATGGAACATTGTGAAGGACGCTTTTATATCGTGTGGCGAAACATTTGTGGGCAGACTTCAGCGAGGTAGGAGACCATTTATCAGCGACGATACATGGTCTCTGATAACTGCACGGAAGAGAATTAAAGAGCAATTGAACTCGGCTACTGACACTACAGTCAAGCAACAACTGCGGACCGAGTACAATTCTCTTCAAAAAAGAGTGCAGAGAAGCGTAAGACGTGATAAACGCAACAACATCAACGCGTTAGCGGTGGAGGCAGAAGATGCGGCTTACCGTGGTGACAGTGGGACCCTTTACAAGCTCATTAAGCCATTGACTGGCAAATCTTTTACCCATGAGCATCCTGTAAAAGATAAAGACGGGTCTCTGCTAGTCACAGACGAACAACAACTGCGCCGTTGGAGAGAGCATTTCATGGAGGTACTTAACAACAACTTCAACCCTTCAAGCCCACCTCCACCGGAAGCAGCAAGTCTTCCGCAAATGGCCAGAATTAATACCGGTGTACCATCCAAGCTGGAAATAATTAAGGCCCTTAAATCATTGGAAGCTGGTAAAGTCCCGGGGGCAGACGGTATCCCCATGGAACTTTTAAAAGCGGATACCAACGCTACATCGGATATTCTTCTACCCCTGATCCAAGAGTGTTGGACAACCGAGACTCTCCCTCAAGAATGGAAGAAGGGCGTCATTGTTAAAATCCCTAAGAAAGGAAATCTCAAGGATTGCAATAATTGGCGTGGAATCTGTCTCCTCCCTGCAGTTTCTAAACTGATGGCCAAAATAATCTTGGACCGGATCAAGACCACGATCGACCGCACTCTGAACAATGAACAAGCTGGTTTTCGTGAGGGTTTTTCATGTAGCGATCATATCAACACCCTCCGAATTATAATTGAACAATCCGCTGAATGGAGATCCCCGTTACATCTTATGTTCATTGACTTCGAGAAGGCGTTTGACAGCGTTGACCGGGCTTATATCTGGACAGCCTTGCGTAGGAGAGGCATACCAGAGAAACTTATTTCCATCATAAAGGAGTCCTATAATGGAGCCCAATGTCATGTCTTGCACAAGGGTGAATTGTCCAGTCCTTTTGAGGTGAATAATGGAGTCAGACAAGGCTGTATTTTATCACCAATGCTGTTCCTTATTACCATCAACGACGTAATCTGCGATTCTCTACGCGACCATAAAAGTAAGGGTATCAGGTGGAAATTATTCGATTACCTTCAGCACCTGGACTACGCGGACGACATTTGCCTTCTCTCAAACACACCAGATAATCTGGCTCAAATGACGGATGCTTTGCATCGTGAAAGTCGAAGCGCTACCTTAAAAATTAATGCCGCTAAGACTAAATACATGAGCTTGTCATCAGGAGGGCAAAACACCATTTCTATCTCCGGACAACCGATAGAAAAAGTCGAGGACTTTACTTACCTTGGAAGCGTAGTGACCGCGGATGGTGGGGCTGATGCCGATGTAGAGTCGCGTATAAATAAAGCCCGAGCAGTATTTTTCAGCCTGACTCCTCTCTGGCAAAACCACAACATCTCCAGAAATACTAAACTTCGGATCTTCGAAAGCAATGTAAAATCTGTGCTTTTATATGGGTGTTCCACGTGGAAGGTGACCAGTAACATTACCACCAAACTGCAAACTTTCGTGAATCAGTGCCTACGACGCATCCTACAAATTCGCTGGCCTGAGGTTATATCTAACGACGACCTCCTCAAAATTACTCGCCAAAATAGGATAGGCATCGACATCAAAAGGCGAAAGTGGCAGTGGATAGGTCATACACTTCGAAAAGAGCCAAAAAACATTGCTAAACAGGCTCTAGATTGGAATCCTCAGGGAACCAATGCTAGCCGTCGTGTGGGACGACTCAAAAATACATGGAGAAGATCTGTTGAGGCAGAAGGAAAATCTATAGGCAAATCGTGGGACCAGCTAAAGGCGATGGCTGCTAATAGGCAGAGGTGGAAAAGAGGCGTAGTCAATGCCCTATGCCCCACTAGGGGTTAAAAGGAACCAGGGAGAGAGAGAGAACCCGTTCGGCTTCACTGCTTGACTCACATTTCGTCCATGCCTTAAATGCGTTCGATTTGGCTTGCACTGCTTCCTTAGTTTCGGTGTTCCACCACCATGTTTCTTTCTTCGTGTGGAGTGGACCTTTCGAAACTCCAAGTGCCTTTTCCGCCTCACCTACTGACATTTCAGCGAAACATTAAACGAGCAACTAAAGGAGCGTAATATCGATATAGCGACGCGGACGTTGCGGAGACGGTTATATGGAAATAACATAAAATGTTGTCGGCCTGCCAAAAACCAAAATTGACCCCAGGATGTAAAAAGCTCGTTTAGAATGGGGTCAAGCACATAGCAGCTGCACTGCGGCAGACTCGGAAAAGCTAAAATGTAAAAAAAATGAGAAAATATTTTTTATGCTTAATTTTTTAATTAATTTGAGGACCAATTTTTGAGTCCTAACGTTCTTTTTTAGGTACTTTTTAGTGATTGGTACCGATTGGAAACCGTCATAGAAAGAGCACAATTCGTTAGAAGAAGGCCTCAAGAAGGATTTAACGAAGATTGCGTCCAAAAAACTGTGTAACATCCGTCAGCAGTTACGATTTGATCCTGCATTTCGAGCGAAGGACCGGGTTCCCTATACTTTGTCAATGGGACTATTTACGTAAAGCAGTATCAGGATGTCTAAAAAACGGTTTTGTTGCCATATTATAAGACACTGAATTCTCCGAGATGCAAATTTAGTTACATGCAGGATGGAGCACCTTGTCACAGGGCCAAAACCGTAATGAATTGAATGTCTGCAAGAAAGATTAAAGTATTGCCGTGGCCTGGCAACTCCCCGGACCTGAACCCTATTGAAAATGTGTGGAACATGCTCAAATCGATCGTGTATTCAACTGCCAATAATAATGTGGCCGAGTTTAAATCGAGGATTTTACAGGTTTGGCAAAATGATTATAACATCAAAAACATGATACGGTCATGTATGGAGTATGCCCGAAAGAGTCCGAGCTGTCATTGCAGCAAAGGATGGGAATACACCTTATTAGTAATGAGTCGACTTGATGAGTAGCGTCCCGCTGCTGTCCATATTCATGGCTCGGATTACATACTCCAAAGCAAGGTTGAAGAGCGTCGGCGCCAGCCCGTCGCCCTGCTTGAGTCCAGTACGAGTTTCAAATAGGTCAGTGAGTCGGTTCTGCACTCTGACCTGCAAGACGGCATTAGTCATCGTCATCCTTGTGAGTCGCATGTTGTACAGTACACTTCGATCGATACTGTCGTATGCCTGCTTGAAGTCGACAAAGATTTGGTATACGTCGATGTTATATTCCCAGCACTTTTGGAGTTGTAGCTTCACTGTGAAAAGCTGATCGGTCGTTGAATGACCAGGTCTGAATCCGCCTTGATACTCGCCAATGATTCGTTCTGAGTACGGATTAATTCTCTTATCAAGAATTTTTGATAAAATCTTATAGGCCGTACAAACTAATGATATGCCCCTGTAATTCTAACACTTCAGCTTGTCATCCTTTTTGTGGATTGGGCAGATTATGCTTTTGCGCCAATCTTCGGAGATTACCTCGTCGTTCCATATTTTCAGCAGTAGCACATGTATAGCGTTGGTCAGGCACGTTCCACCATGCTTCAGCAGTTCTGCTGGGATCTCGTCAGCGCCGGGCGCTTTATTACTTTGAAGCGGCTGTATGGCGCAACTCACTTTCTCTACTGTTGGGGGTAGAAAGGGAGGGACTGGTTCGGCTAACTGCTCAAGAACTGGCTCCGTGGGGGATGTTGATGGTGCATTGAGGAGCTTTTCAAAATGCGAGGCCCATCGTTTGTTTACGCTTTCGATCTCGCTAATGATGTTACCATCCTTGTCCTTACAAAGGCTTGTCTTGGGTTGATATCCGTTCTTGATATTATTTATAAGTTTGTACGCCTATCGCCCTGTTCTTACTGTCTTATCTTTGGTTTATTTGCTGTATCTGCTTGTCAAAATGTTTGCGTTTCTTACGTCTAATTAACTTATTAGATACTCGCCGAAGTACGTTGTATCTTTCTTACTTGGCTCGGGATGCGCGTTGTGTGTATTGGCGATAGGCTTCATTTTTCGCCTCAATTGAGGCCCTGCATTCGTCTTCGAACTAGCCTGTTCGTCTACGCCGGCCTTTATAGCCCAAGACATCTTCTGCGACTCATTTGATGCTGTCTTTGAGCTCCTCCCAGAACTCATGGATGCCTAAATTGTTGATGTTATTATGCATGGGCGACAGTTTTTCCTCAAGCGCTGTAGTGTACGCAGCCACCGTGGCATCATCAATCAAATTGTCAACCTCAAAGATCTTGGCAGGGTTGATTCTCGTTAGGTGCACCGAAGAGATTCTGCACCTGTAGGTCGTCTTCACCAAATAGTGATCGGAGTCGCAGATGGCTCCTCGATAGGATCAAACATCTAAGACATTAGCCCTTTGAGCCCTGAATTTAAACGCTGCACATTTTTTCCAATTTTTTATTTAAATGTGAACAAAAATGTAATTCAAAAAACGTTTCTTGTAATTTGATTAAAAAAAAATAGAAACCAAAGTGTTGTTTTGAGGTGGTTCCATGGTGAAACCACCAGGGCTTAAGTGTGAAATTGTGCAAACCAATTTTTCTCTGTGGTAAAACACAATCCAACGTTGCATGTGTTACACGCCCATCTGCTTCGATGGTGTAATGTAATGTTGTAGTGTACACGCATCACAATTGTATATCATTGTAACCCATTGTAAGATCCGCCAATAAAGTCACTCTTGTGTCATCAACCACATGACATGGTGTCAAAAGTGCCGATAGCAGTATACGCAATCAACACATCAAATTTGAAAGTTTTTATCGCGAAAAGTAATTGTCTTCACTTTCAAATAAATTGAGGTTAAGCAGTGTCCCATGGCGCAATCTGAGGTTGTTAGCATTCGTCCTCCGAAGCCTCTGGCGTAAGGAGGTGATCCAGCCAGCAGTTGGAAGCGGTGGAAAATGCAGTTTGAATTCTTCGAAATAGCGATGAATCTAGAGAAAAAGGATAAAGCGGTCCAGGCGGCAACCTTTATGGCCGGCATAGGTGAGGAAGCTATTCCCATTTATGAATCTTTTAATTTGAGCGACGCGGAAAAAAAGAATCCATCGATTGTAAAGCAGAAATTTGAAAACTACTTCACACCTCGCGAAAATATTACTTTTATGCGCTATTTATTTAATCGTTTGTGCCAAGAGGAAAATGAAATCATTGGCGAGTTCATCACGAAAGTAAAATTACAAGCACAGAAATGTTCATTTGATACTCTTGAAGACGATTTAGTGTGCGATCGAATCATAGTAGGTGTTCGAAGCGGTAATATCCGTGAAAAGATTTTATCAGAGATAAACATAAAATTGAAGAGAGCGATCGAACTATGTCATGCGCAACAACAAGCGATTAAAGAGCTAGGTGCAATGAAAAATTCATCAAAGCAGCCAACAATTGATGCTGTATATCATCATAGAAAAGCTCGAAGGCAGAAAGACCAAACTTGTTTCAGATGCGGAGATTCTCATGGTAAGACGTGTCCAGCGTTCCACGTAATATGCAGCAAATGCAATCGTAAAGGTCATTTTGCCAAAATGTGCAAGACAAACACAAGAAAAAATATCCATGATGTCATGGAAGAGAATGACAGTGATGGGGAAGAACTTCTAATGTATTGCATACAAAATAAAGAAAGCGGTGATTGGTTTGAGAAAATAAGTTCTGAAGGTAAATACTTCCAAGCGAAACTTGATACAGGTGCACAGTGTAATGTAATTCCCAAAAGCATAGTCCGTCAGTAACGACAAAATTGATGTGCTAGGTCAAGTCACATTGAACTGTAAGGTAAAAAATCACAAAAGCCCAATAAAATTTAAAGTAGTTGACAAGAAAGTTACGCCCATTCTGGGAAGAAAGACATGTGAAGAGCTGAAACTGGTTGTACGCATTGATGAAGCCCATATCGATACCAACGCAAATCAACTATATGATGGATTGGGTTGTTTAAAGGGGTATGAATACGATATTGATTTGGTACCTAATCCGACATTTGAAATCCACCCAGCACGCAAAATACCATATGCCATACGTGAACAGATAAAAGCTGAAATCAATTCAATGGAGAAGCTTTGAGTTATAGAACGAATAAATGAAGCGACTCCCGTGGTAAGCCCGATTGTGATCGTTAAAAGGAATGGAAAAATTCGGATTTGTTTAGATCCATCGTCACTAAATAAAAACATCCTTCGACGGCATTATCCAACTAAGACGGTAGATGAAGTAGCAGCTAAAGTACAAGGCTCTAAATATTTCTCTGTGATTGCTTGTAAAAAAGGATTTTGGCAAATTAAAGTGTCCAAAAGAACAGAGAAGTATCTAACTTTCGCTACACCGCACCGTGGGGACGGTATTGTTTCAAACGAGTGCCTTTCGGCCTGTCATCGGCTCCTGAAATTTTTCACGAACGTATGGAGAAAATAATAGAAGGAATAAAAGGCGCAGAATGTTCGATGGATGATATATTCCTTCATGGAATAGACGAAAAAGAGCTGCAGGAAATCACAAACTTAATATTGTGCAGGATTCAAAAAAGTGGTCTGAAATTAAATAAAGAAAAATGCATCTTCAACAGGAAAGAAGTTAAATTTTTGGGCCACATATTCACCGACAACGGCTTAAAACCAGATGATACTAAAATACAAGCAATTCGAGACATGGAGCAGCCTAAAACGATAAAACAGTTACAGCGTTTTCTGGGCATGACAAATTATGTCAATAAGTTTATTGCAAATTATGCAGACTTGACAGCTCCGCTAAGAATCTTATTATTAAAAGAGAATGCTTGGGTATGGACTGACGAGCAGGAAAAAGCCTTCAAGATACTTAAAGATAAATTAATAAATACTCCAGTTCTCAAGTATTATGACGTAAACGATGATGTGACTCTGTCAGTAGACGCTAGTTCCAAAGCAATGGGAGCAGTGCTACTACAAAACGATCAACCAGTAGCCTATGCATCTAAAGCACTAACAAAAACGCAACAACGATACTCACAAATAGAAAAGGCGGCACTAGCTATCAGCGCAGCGTGTAAAAAGTTTCATCAGTACGTCTATGGGAAAAAACTGACAGTAGAAAGTGACCATAAACCGCTTGAATCGATATTATAAAAAGACACATAAAGCACCAGCATGATTACAACGCATCATTTTGGAAATTCTACCGTATGCGCCTATCGTGAAATATAAGAAGGGCACAGAAATACCAATAGCAGACGCTCTGAGTCGAGATGCACCTACATCAAAAGGAGATGAAACAGAAATCGAATTAGAAATTATTAGCAATGTCTGATGAAAGAATCGACAAATTAGTAAATGCAGTGGCACTGGACGCAGAACTGCAACAGATCATTGCTCTAGTAAAAACCGGGTGGCCTGAAACTATTCCTAAAGGTCCCTCGAGTCAATATTTTAACTTTCGTGATGAATTAGCATATTACAATGGACTGCTTTTCAAAGGAGAAAAAATCGTCGTACCAAAAAATGAAATTGCCAACACGTTGAAACTAATTCACTCGGGGCACTTCGGGATAGTCCGTTCGTTAAGACGAGCTAGAGGAGAATTATTTTGGATTGGAATGACAAAGGATATAACGAATTTTGTGAACAGCTGCGCAGTTTGACAAACATCCCAAAAGTCAAATGTAAAAGCCGAAATTATGGAAAAAGAAATTCCAACACTTCCTTTCGAAATAGTTGCCACATACATATTTAAATACAAAGATGAGTATCTGTTTATAGCTGATAGTTACTCTGGATACTTCGACTTTGTGAAATTGAAGAGCTCAACGTCAGCTGAGGTCATACAAGAAATGAAAAATTGGTTTTCTACGCACGGCATTCCAGCCATATTGGAATCAGATAATGGTCCACAATTTAGCGCCAAGGAATTTAAACTATTTTCCAAGGAATGGGGCTTTCAACATTCAACATCAAGCCCGAAATTTCCTCGTTCAAATGGCTTAGCCGAGCGATTCGTACAAACGGCGAAAAATATGCTAAAAAAATGTGCGAAAGATAATAGCGACGTACAGCTGGCGTTACTAAATTATCGCAACACAACTGGCGATGGAGATATTGGAACACCGGTCCAGCGGTTAATGGGAAGACAGACGCGTAATCCGTTAACTGTGTCAACGAAGCAGCTGAAACCTGGAGTTGTCATTGGCGTACCTGAAAAGATATCGAAACTGAGACAAAAACAACATTTCTACGCGAATCGAGGGGCGGAGGAACCAAAGACGTTTTCCAAAGGTGACAATGTAATGGTTCAACGAGATCATCGAAACTGGAGGATTGGAAAAGTTGTCAGTACCGCGAAGCCCAGATCATACATCGTGCAAACGGACAACACACAGTTGAGGCGAAATTCTCATCATCTAAGACACACTATCGTTCCGAAAGCACATGAGCTTGATCGTAACAAACCCTATTTTCCTGGTTCGAGTCAAGTAAACACGGTAGGCCATAGTGAAGCAATCCAGAAAATCCCCAACGAAACGCAAACAGGCAGAGAAAACGAGACACGACCAGTAATCCAGAAAATTTCCAACCAAGCGCAAACAGGCGGTGAAAACAACACACAAGCCCTTAACAACAGCGAGAGAAGTGTAATTAGTTCCAAGCCAGGCGAGATCATATGTACAACACGATCAGGAAGAATAGTGAAACCAGTAGAAAGACTTCAATATTAGTGAGTATTTTGTATTTCCTTACATTATGAGAGTCAAATTAATCTAATTAACATGTTTGTATTTGAAGTATTGCGTTACGAATTAATTATAATGTTCAAATTTAGTATATTATTAATGAATTGTTAATTGAATTAAATTACTGAAATAATTGAAAATTGATTTCGATATAATTAACGTAAATTTAAAAATTATTATGAAAAAGGGAGATGTAATGTAATGTTGTAGTGTACACGCATCACAATTGTATATCATTGTAACCCACTGTAAGATCCGCCAATAAAGTCACTCTTGTGTCATCAACCACATGACAGATGGGGATGCGTTTTAATCCTATAATGAGCGCATCTGCGCGACGTCTCATGTCTGGGCATGTGCGCTGCCGAGTCAAGCCTCTTTTACTGAGGCATATTTCCTTCTTCTTCTTCTTCTTGTAGCGGTGCAGAAAGGTGTGTAACCTCTGTGCATCTATGTGGTTACGATTTATGGTTCGTCAATGTTTGTGTCCGTGAGGTCTAAGGACAAAAACATAGCTGCTGCGATAGGGTTTTCCCACAGTGATATAGGGGTAAGATCAGTGGGCGCAGCGGGGCATTGAAACAAATGGCCCACATCATGAGGAGTGCCATTGCAGTTTGGACAGATGTTTTGGATGTCCGGGTTTATGCGAGAAAGGTACGAATTAAGGCGTGAACAAAAGCCCGACCGAAGTTGAGCTAGTGTTACTCTGGTGGCTCTCGGGAGCCTAATCTCCTCAGGCGAAATTGGTGGTGGGCGCTCTGAGAGGACTCTATTCGCACCTAAACTCGCGATAGACTGATTCATTTCTTCAGTGTGGATCGCTGCAATGGCGGCTCGGTATGTAACTTCATCGTAAGGGTCCCGTTTGTATCCCTGAACCTCTCTCTCAAGGTCTCGTAAACCACGCCTGACATGTCGTGGTGGAGGAATTCGGTCCATGAGATGATTATTGGGATGATCCTCACGGTAGCAACCAACAAGATACTGTTTAGAGAGTAGGAGATTGTGATCACGTATTGGCATCAATTTTGTCTCCTGATGTAAGTGATCCTGGGCAGACATCAGAAGGCAACCTGTCGCGATGCGTAGAGCGGCATTTTGGCAGACCTGAACTTTGGACCAGTTTGTGTCACATAGACTATGTGTCCAAACTGGGGCTGCATAATCAGCGGCCGCTCGACCCACCGCTTTATAAGTAGCTAGCATGGTTTCTTTATCTTTGCCCCAGGTGCTACCAGCTAGAGCTTTTAGGATGTTGTTCCTACTGCGCATTTTTTCACATACTGAAGCTGCATGATTCGCAGACGTCATCATGTTCTCTAGGTGAAGCCCGAGAATTTTGGGGTTTTTAACAGTAGGAACAGAATTGTTGCCAACACGTATATCCATCTCCCATCTGATGTCCTCCCACCAAGTGGTTAGAAAAGTCGCAGAAGATTTGGACGCAGAGATGGTGAGGTTTCGGCTTTGGAAAAATGCCTGTAATCGTCCTAGATAGCGATTAATTCGGAGGCGCATTTCATCCTTATCATTCCCTGTGGCGAGTACGGTGCAATCGTCAGCATAGGAAATCACCTCGATTCCTTCAGGTGGTGTGGGAAGACCGGACATGTAGATGTTGAACAGAGTGGGGGAGAGTACCCCTCCCTGTGGAACACCTAATTTGATTTTCCTAAGCTTAGAACGTTTGCCTCGAAACTCGGTGAAGGAGTGCCGACCAGCTAAATAATTGGCAATCCAACGGATCTCTTGTGCAGGAAGATGCATATTCAACAGGTTTGCTAGGAGCATTGAATGATTGACCTTATCGAATGCACTTGATAGGTCTATTGCCACCAGAATAGTTCTGTGACAACGACTGCGTTGATTTAGCCCATCACGAATGCGTGTAGTGATCGCATCGAGGGCAGTGGTGGTACTATGCATCTTCCTGAAGCCATGCTGGTGAGGTTCTAGCTTCGCATGTGCAACAAGAGTGGGGTGAATAAGGGCCTCCAGCGTCTTTGCGACAGGAGAAAGTATCGTAATGGGGCGGTAGGATTCCCCGAGATTTGCGCTCTTCCCTGGCTTGAGACAGGGAACAATTCGACCTGTTTTCCAGATTTCAGGGATGGCAAGCGTGGACATCGACAAGTTAAAGGCGGCCGTGAGATACTCAATGGCTGGAAGGTCGAGATGTTTCAACATGGTCATCGAAATGCCATCTGGTCCGAGGGCCTTGGAGTTTTTAGCATTCTCGATGACTTTTTTAACCTGGTCCGCTGTAAAAGATGGTATGGTGTCAACATTCCGGCTGCGAATCCGTCTTCTAATTTTGCGCTTGAGGCCGTCAGACTTGGGATGTTCAATAAATTGTTTATTGAACAGGCTAGCACACTGAAGAGGATCACAGGTTTTAGTGTTGCCAAATTCAATGGCGTTGTTGCCCTTTTCTTTCCGAGGATTGGAAAGGGCGCGGACGGTAGACCATAGTTTGCTGACACCTGGCATATTTCCTCGAAAATTGAACCTTTTTCTAACACTCTTACGATTAGCTCGGGTGCCCGACTGCGTCCACCAATACCACGGCTAGCCTAAAAGATTTCATACTCTTCGATGTCCCATTCAATTTCTTGAATTTGGGGCTACAGAACGTTTTCATCCAAATTGGGCGCTAAAGGATTCTCGTAGTTATCTTCCTCATAATTCATGCCATTTGAGACAGCAGAGGTGAATGATTCGTTGTCGGAAGGTATGTCCTCAATGAATTGTCGGAAGGTATGTCCTCAATGAATTGTCGAAACTCACCCGAAGACATAATTTCATTTGCGGAAAATTTCCACGACGTACACACGCCTAGAAAAAAAAAGGGCTCCGTAGTCCCGAGTGGTTACACCGTGAAACCACCAACTTCCGGCGTGAACAAAACAAATACATCGCCACTTCGACGACTTTCAAAATTGGTTTATGTTCTATGGATGGCTTTCTGCTAGATTTATATATTATTACCTGGCATTTTCTTAGTATTTTACCAAATAAAAAAAAACAATGAGCTTGTCGCCAATTTTACGGTTTTTACTCGAATGACTATTCTAGACGGCTTGAATGATATCCAGACACTAAATTTAAAAAACAACCGGTTTCATCTGATAGATTATGATCAGAATGATGAATGTTTGCGGTGGTCGTGTGCCGTAACCACTCGATCTTAACGTACTCATAGTTTTAGTAGGTGGTCTCATGGTGAAACCACTAGAGCCGAAAGGGTTAAAAGCTGATCAGTACTTGGCCGATTTGGTTCACGGTGTATTCATCTGGAGACTTCCAGGTCTGCTTATGGATTCGTCGATGAGGGAAACATGTAGAGCTTATGACCATGTTTCTGCCGCTCGCGAAGTCGATAAGTTGCTGACCGTTGTTGTTGTTTTCGTCGTGGAGGCTATGACCTCCAGTAGTTCTCCTATGCCAGCTTTCGTTTCCGACTTTGGCGTTAAAGTCTCCAAGCAGCAGGTTGACGTCGTTTGATGGAAGTGAGTCGAAGAGTGTTTCTAGGTGGTTGTAGAATTCGTCCTTAATCGCGTCTTCTTTTACTTCTGTAGGGGCATGCGCATTAATGAGTCAGAGATTAGCGAAACGGGTCTTGATGCGGATCGCACATAGCCGCTCGTTGATGGGTTTGAAGCCGATAAAGTGGTCCTTGAGATGCTTACTCACGATGAAAGCTACTCCAAACTCCTTTACAACTCGTGAAAATAGTGTGCGAAATGAGGTCGTTAATCTCGCTTTTGAGCCATTAGTTTCCTGGATTGCAACTATGCTCATGTATTGTTCTACCTGATCCAGGAGGGCCCTTAAGGCCACCGGTCTATTCAGGGAGCGTGCATTCCAGAATCCGAAGAAGTAATCAGTTGTTCGTTTGCGGGGTCGTCGTTGTTTTGTATCCGTCCATTCCGAGGCTTTTGTTTCAGGTTTCTTGATTTGAAGTTATCCAAGGCTTCATTCAAACGGCGCGAAAACGGCTCGCAAGCTCGACACATCAAACGGCTACTATTTGATACTAATTTGAAGTTTTTCGTTACATTCTATCAAAAGATATGGCTGAATATAACTTTGTAGGGGAAGTAGGGGTAGGGGTAGTCGGACCTACTCCACATTCCACCAACTCAAAGTATATGTCAGAATGAGACATTGATCAAAATTTCAAATCGATAGCGATATTCTACCGAAAGTTATGGCCGAATTAAAATATCAAGGAGGGGTAGTTTGTATGGGAGGTAGGGGAACCCGTGGTCCGATTTGGCCCATTTTCAATACCATCCAAGATTTTAGCAAAACAAACATTTGACCAAAATTTCAAACCGCTAACTTCATTATTTCGCGAGTTATCGTGCTAACAGACAGACACACGGACAGACAGACATGTCTTATTCGATTCAGGGACCGACCCTGATCATTTATATATATATGTACTTTGCCATACCTCCGGTGGCTCCTTTGAGGTGTTACATAATATCGGCGTAACAAAAACAAATGGCCTGGTGTTAATACTTCTGCTTCATTAATGTCGTTCGATATTGGACAAAATAGTCGGGAATTCAGTGTGACTTCAATTTGACACAACAAGGTTGATAGTTCTTCGAATGTTAGGGCTGTTTCGCCTATAGTCTTTATTAAATGCCTTTTGACTAGCTTTACTCCAGCTTCCCACAATCCACCGAAGTTGAGACTACCTGGAGGGATGAAGTGCCATTTTATTTCATGACTGTCAAATTCACTCTGAATACATTTAGTGAATTCATCTAGTGTTGCATTATTTTGCAGGGTGTTGTTTGCTCCAACAAAATTCGTTCCATTGTCAGTGTATACATTTGCAGGAAATCCACGACGAGAAATAAATCATTTGAATGCTTGGATAAAACTCTCACTATCCCTTCCTTAAATCGAAAAGCACACCCCAGAGGCGACTCATCACATATTTTTTATAAACATATATACCAACAATCTGCCGGTTCGCTTTTTTCTGATATAAGGCAAATTTTGGATTAATTTGATTGTAGTATTAATACATGAATTTTCAATTTTCGTTTCAGATACAAGGAGGGTAAAGTAATTTTAGAATACGCTCTCATTGCTGAGTCTGAAGGATTTCTTGATCCTTATAATTCACGTCATGATATTTAGAATTTCTCAATTTTCAAATTTTTAATATGCTAATTTTTGTATTATAAATATAATATGCAAAATAAATCTTAATTATTATTTTATCAACGAAAAATATGTATACATCTTTATGTAAAATTATTAATGAAGTTCATTTCATTTAACTGTACTAATAATTGATTTAAATTAAATAAAGTATTTAAGCATTTTTACCTAAAAATAAACTTTCGCATTAATAACCTCGTTCGTTTCACCAGGAATATGTCAATTGGTCTGGTCTTATATGCTATTCACACATGCCACAAATTCTAGGTATAGTATGTAATCTCGCATTCTGTTCCCACTATGGTCGTAATCTTGTGTCACGACTAGACAGTACAGTAGAGTCCGTCTAAATTGCAACTCCGATCATTTCATGCACGACTCAAACTGATTTTTATATTAATTTGTTTCAACAAGAAGTAGAATCTATCTTATGGTATGACCAATATATCAATGATTTATGTTCGTCCCGGAGAATCCGAAAAAAATGCATAAAATGGCCAAGAAAGCTGTTTTCGGATTATAGCTTATGGAATTCCCCAGCATTCCCCACATATTCCATGACAGTAAGAATACATTAATACATTGAAAAAATCGCAGCGGCGAAAAATTTCACTCTCGAGGTCAGTACTTGGATTAAAGGAAAATCTAAATTTCCCGTGTGTCATAACTATAGCCGCACTTGGAACAAATATGGCAAATACTGATTAAAAGGCGAAAATTGAGGAAAATAATAACCGGAGAGATCATTTTGGCATAAAATAGACTCTGAGGGATTGTCTTGTTTATTTTTCACAAAATCATTTTAACAGTTTTCCGTGTTTTTTGCTTATTAGCCCCTTAGCATAGATAACCGCTGCTTTTACATAAAAAAAACTCTTCGAAATAGCGTTTTTTATAAATTGCACGTAACAATGTTTCTCCAAAGTTTGCTGTCTAATTTGGATAGATGGGAGTCCCCGTCCCTAACATTTGTACCATTGGAACCAACTTTAAGTACGACGATTGGTGAGAGATGATGCACCACCCAACAATGAGATAAGGAATGCCAGATCCAGTCTTACGCCTGGCCCTCCTCTTCCAGCAAGTTTCACTTACTATCCATATTACAGTTTAATGTAATGTATGTATGTATGTAATTGCATTCACCCTAAAATCCCTGAGATCACACACTTCGTAAGTTCCAACAGAATTCTCATCGCCGCCATATAGGAGACGCTGCTCCATGCAAATTCGTCTCTTAGCGTCCATAGCGAATATGTTATATTGCGCAAAGATAGACCGGCCGCCACGGATGATCCTCATCCTGGGGGTGGACTTGCCTTCCTAATACTCAAGTCCGTACATTACTGTGTATTAGATGTAGTTGATGACGGTACGGCCGAAATACAAGCCATCTCAGTTCCATCAGGGAGTACTAATATCGAAATTTTTAATGTTTATATTCCACCTCAATCTAGCTGCCCTTCTGGCTATCATTTCGATATTGGTCCTCTCCTTTCCGGAGAGCACAGGGTCATCCTTAGCGACTTTAATGCGCACCATGAGCCCTGGCATGCATTCGGACCTCAACAACAATGCCAGGGGTATAACTGTCGCTGAATCACTTGACGCCTCAGAATTCTGTTCACTCAACGAAGACTCGCCGACTCGAATCATGGGCACTTGCAGTAGTTCTCCTGACATAACCATTGTAAGTGCCAGCCTAATATCTGCTACTCGACGGGGAAGTACGTATCTCCCTCAAATCTGATCACCTCCCAATCGTTATAAGAATTGACAAACCAGCGAACCTGACTAAGTCTGAGAAGCGAACGTTCGACAATCACAAGAAAGCTGATTGGGACGGTTTCAAAGCATCGTGCCAATCGAGCCGTTGCCGTTCTATGTAACCATAGACGCTTAGCAGAACCTGAGGCGTGTTCGCGGAGTAGCCGTCAGTGCCCAGTGATGAGACGATTAAGGGAAGCGAATATCACTCCAAGACGGCCTGCCACGGGGCCCAAATTGATGATGAAGCTCATAGTATTGTTCACTGACGAGTCGAGAATGTGTGTGCCTGGCAGTGACACATTTGCGCAGTGCTGTTTCACTGAAACGGTTGTATACGGCGGCGGTTCCTCTATGATGAGGGCTGGCATTTCCTTAGAGGGAAAATGGGGCTCGTATTCGTACCTGGAGGAGGGCTGACAGCTGATCGATACGTTACCGATATTCTCCGTGCCCAAGTTGTGCCTTATTTATTGGCGAGACAATTTATTGGCGATCTCCTAAATATGCATATTCCTGCACAAGAGCTTAGGTGGATTGCCAACTATCTAGCTGGAAGGCAATCCTTCACAGAGTTTCGGGGCAGTTGTTCAAAGCATAAGAAAATTAAGCAGTGAGTTCCAAAGGGTAGCGTACATACTCTACATTGTTTAACACCACTTGTCGAGCCTTCCAACGCCCCCGGAAGGTATCGAACTAATAGCCCTATGCGGACGATTGCACCGTACTCACCACGGGGAATGATTTAAATGACACGCGAAATATCTATTTTCTTGAGAAAAAGATTTACAATTAAACACAGTAGAATAAACTTCAGCTCTTCTTTATTGGAGTGTTGTCTTAAGACTGCTCAAAAATCTACATAGTACAATACAGAATAGGTATGATATCAATACATAAATGCTACGTTTGCAGAATACAATGTACATTACGCTCATGGTGCGCATGCCACTTGGAGGGAGATAGTTGTCTCCCAGCGGGTTTCACTTATCAAACTGGCGCTTACAATAGTTATGTCAGGAGAACTATGGCAGGCGCCAGCGACGCGTGTAGACGAAATTCCATTGAGTGCGCAGAAGTCGGATGGGTCTAATTTAGTCGCGACATCTATACCTCGGGCGTCATTACCGAGGAGAGAATGCCAGAGTTTATGATGGGCGTTAAAGGGCTCGTGTATTGCTGCCACCATTTATGTCCGACAAGGACCAAATTCTGCAGATGATCCGTACATGCAATGCAGATATTCCAACTGACAATTGGCGAATCATAAAGTTGGAGGAGCCGGTGGACAATCGCAGCTGTGCGGTTCTACTTATCAACAAGGAGTCCTTAACCCCGTTAAGCAAGTCAGGCGGAGCTGTTAGGTTCGGCTTCATCAAATTAAAACTTCGCGTGTATAAAAGCGACATCAAAAGGGCCCTCGAGCCTGCATCTGTCATCACTCAATCAAGGGATGATGGTACGGTTGCGGCTGACGGTCCGACTCTCGCAGAGTTAAGGTCGGCAGATCAAATCGCGGATGATGACCGCTTATCGCTTTGCTCGGACCTGGCCGCTCTGGATACTACCTCTCAGCCGTCTCCGATGCTAGAATCCCTTGGTTCCGACACGGATGAGGAGACGGACGTCACTGTGGTTGAGAGAGAAGCCTCATGCTCCAAATTAATCTTCACCACTCAAAAGCAGCTTCGGCTGCTCTTATTCTTCGTTTATCACGAACAAAAGAAGATATTGTTTTGGTTCAGGAACCCTGGGTGAGAGATGGCCTCGTTAAGGGTCTGAGGTGTCCTGACTATACAATTTTCTGCGTTACTGGACGGGATAGACCACGATCCTGCATTCTTGTTAGTAAGACCGTCAAGGCTTTCTTACTACCGAACTTCAGTAACAGTGACTGTGTTTTAGTCTGCTTGGAACTACGGGGTAGGGTATACTGGGTCGCATCGGCATACATGCCTCATGATGCCGATCACTTACCTGCCTCTAATTTAAAAGAAGCCATAGCGGCAGCAAAGGCGTCGGAAACTGATATGATTCTAGGATGTGACTCTAATGCACACCATATCATTTGGGGTAGCTCTGACACCAATGAGCGGGGCGAACTGCTTCTCGAATATATAATGGGAACCAATCTCTTCGTATGTAATGTAGGCTGTGAGCCGACTTTTGTAACAATAAATAGGCAAGAAGTCTTGGACATCACTCTAGCATCAGAGAATGTCTTATTTCTTATCAAAGACTGGAGGGTGTCGTCAGACCACTCCTTGTCTGATCATCGATATTTACAGTTTAGCCTTGCTGAACGTCCGGATGCAATTCCTCACATTGTGAATCGCAGAAGGACCGACTGGCCCAGATTTCGTATTGCCCTTACCGAAGGGCTTCCAGCATTACCGACTCTGCCCCACAGCGAGCAACAGCTCGATGATATGGTAAATACATTTACGGCGTCTATTGAGGCAGCGATTTCTGAGTCGTGCCCTGCCATCTCATATTCTGCCAAGAAAAAACCCTCATGGTGGAGTCCCAAGATTTCCGAATTGAGATCAGTGAGCAGGAGAAGTTTCAATAAGGCTAAAGCTTCTAGGACGGAGTCGGATTGGATCTCCTACAAAAAACATCTCAGTTCCTTCAAAAAAGAGGTAAGAGCGTCCAAACGCAATGCGTGGCAAAGCTTTTGCGAGAGTATCGAAGGGTCATCTGAGACTTCAAGATTTAGGAAAATGATGGCATCTAATCCATCGATGCCCAGTTTCCTTCAAAAGGAAGACGGATCGTGGACGTCTTCGAGCACTGAGACGATTGAGTGTTTACTTGACTCTCATTTCCCGGGAAGCTCGGTAACTGCACCACCTGAATTCCCTTTGAGTCACACAGCACCGTGTGATAGTGATTCTATCTTATCTCGGGAGAAGATATTGTGGGCCATATCTAGTTTTAAGCCGTTTAAATCTGCGGGACCTGATGGCATTATCCCTGCTGACTTGCAACAATGCTTAGACATTACCTATCCTTGGATAGAGAGCATACTAGCAGCATGTCTCCGTCTAGTTTATATTCCTCGCGTATGGAGAGAGGTGCGGGTCACGTTTATTCCAAAAACGGGCAGAAGCTCACACGCCCGACCTAATGACCTAAGGCCCATTAGTCTCTCTTCAACTTTGCTCAAATTACTTGAACGACTTGTGGATACACATCTACGAATTACTATTCCGCCACATCTCCTTTCTACGGCACAACATGCCTACTGGAAAGGAAGGTCAGTGGATACGGCTCTGCACTCTCTAGTCAGGTACATTGAAAAATCTATTCATCAGAAGGAATACACAATGGCTGTGTTCCTAGACATTGAGGGCGCCTTCAATAACATTAAACCAACGGCGATTACCGACGCACTTCGGAGCCTTCATGTCGACGAGCCTATCTGCATACTGGTGAATGCGCTACTGACATCGAGGCGCATTATTACAACCATGGGTCCAACGTCTTTATATAGGTATGTTTCTAGAGGCACCCCACAGGGTGGTATTTTATCTCCCTTACTGTGGAACATAGCAATCAATCAATTGCTTCTGGATCTTGAGAGGTCTGGATGTAAGGTCACTGCATATGCTGACGATGTGGCTATCGCTGTTACAGGTAAGTTCCCGGAAGTCCTTAGTGGACTACTTGAACACGCCCTATCTTTTGTAACTAAATGGGCCAACCTCAGTGGCGTGGGACTTAATCCAGCTAAAACAGAGCTTGTGCTCTTCACTAGGAGACATACTCTTCCTTCCTTCGACCCACCTACACTACGGAATAGTCCATTAATTTTTGCTGAAAAGGTTAAATTTCTTGGCATCTTGTTAGACCGGAAGCTTTGCTGGAGGCCTAACATTCTGGAACGAGTGAATAAAGCAACTATAGCACTCTATACATGTAGGAAAGCCGTAGGGAAAACCTGGGGCTTGCAGCCAAAAGCTTTACATTGGATATACACTGCTGTTGTCCGTCCTATTCTATTATACGGTGTATGTGTATGGTGGACGGCACTCAGCAAGACAGCCTATAATAACTTGCTAGCGAAGGTACAAAGAATGGCTTCTCTTGTCATAACTGGAGCCTTTCGTACCACCCCCTCAGCCGGACTGGATACGCTACTTGACCTGCTGCCACTGGATTTGTTCGGTCAAAAGCTGGCTGCTAACTCCGCTTTACGTCTGCGGGAAACTAATCAGTGGCGAACGCTTGATTATGGGCATTCGCTTATACTAAGTAATTTTAACCTACCTTTGGAAACTGACTATACTACTCCTAAATACACTTTTGGTAAGAGCCATTACAGTTTGATTCCGTCGAGGGATTACTGGGACAACAACATGCCTCGGGACGTTGAGTCATTTGCTATCTACACTGATGGCTCCAAGTCACACGAAGGAGTGGGTATTGGCATCCACTCGGATGCTCTTGATGTTAACCTGTCATTTCGTCTGCCTAATTACTGTAGCGTCCTGCAGGCGGAGATTTCGGCGATTATGGAATCCTTAACATGGCTAGGTAATCATGTCGTTACTGCGAGGGATTTCACTATTTACACTGACAGCCAGGCTGCAATTCGATCTCTCGATTCGGTCCTGACAACATCTAAAGCTGTCGAAACCTGCCGCTCGGCTCTTACAGAGATGGGTCGTTTTTTCAATATTACCCTCTGTTGGATACCTAGTCATAGTGGATTCGCGGGGAACTGTAATGCGGATCGCCTCGCCCGTAATGCGACAAATATGAATTTAGAGGACCATCATAGTAACCTAAAAACGCCGATTTCCTCCTGCAGAGTGGCAGTGGAAGCGGCTGTTTTGCTCAGGGCTAGTGCCAGATGGATTCACGGCAGCACTTGCGCGACAACTAGGTTGATTTGGCCACGGCTTGACTCGGCCCGATCAACCACATTATTGTCACTGGACAGGAAACACATTGGTGGGGTGCTCGGTGCTATAACGGGGCACTGTCCTATTGGGGAGCACGCAAGGAGACTCCGCATTCCCCATAATGACTACTGTAGAAGTTGTGGTGACGAAGAAGAGGAAGAAAGCGTGCATCACTTTCTCTGTCAGTGTCCGGCCCTGGCCGAAGTACGAAGACGTATTCTTGGTTCTAGGTTTTTCTATGATATGGACGATCTTCGGGATGTGAGCCCAATATTGCTCAATAAGTATATTGCCAGAACGGGCTGGTTTTACAGCATGATTTAGTACGTACTTTTCTTCTTCCATGGGGTATCACAATGGACCAATCTTTCGGTCTAAGTGCACTGGATGTCAATTCTAGTAGCTCCTGCACCTAACCTAACCTAAAGTCGCCAAGTAGGATCCTATGCTGTCCTGTGAGGAGTGGACCAATATCGAACTTAAAGCCAGAGCCACAGCTGGATGTAAAACTGCAATATGTTCAGTGGGGCGTACACTGCTGCAGGGGATGCAGGTGTTAGACTTGGGCGATTATGTCTTGTTGTATTGTTGACTACGGGTGCCGGTGGTGGAAGATTGTTTTCAGAGTTGGGGCTAGGAATGGCCGGACACAGTGGTGGGCCATTAGCTTGTGAGCTAGGGCCTGGGTGGGTGGGGGCCGACCCGCGTGCAGACACCCTGGAGCAACAAAGGACAACTCGTCATAATGTAGATTTCGGGACCTGGATTGGTCTCGATGTCGGCGCGGATTAATAGAAATGAGAGCAACCGCGCTGAGAAGAAATGCTCCCAATTTGTCGAAAAAACACATAAAACACATCCCCATGCATACACAACCCTCCTGCATCGAACCTTCATGGTTCTTGCCAGGGAAGGGTTTTTTGGCAACTCTTGGCCGTTTCTCGTTGGAAACGGGTGTGGTTGTGGCAGCGGTGCTGCCATCGGGAATGGTCGCCAGTTTTATTCAATCATCTCGCCATGTAACTAAGACTTCATCAGCTCGATATCTTTGCGTAACCGTTCCCTCTTTCCACGGCATTCATCAATACATTATCTATGCAAAATCGTTCATCGGTTTTAAACAATATCGCGCCGAGTTCTTCGCACATATTTTGCATCATCTCTGGCTTAGCACAATAGGCCCACTGGCTTCAGTGCTGCGAAACCCTTCGGGTTCACGCCCCTCTACAATCTACATCATCTCTGGCTGAAGGGCTGAATTAAGATCGAGAGTGAAATTTTTCGCCCGGGGATTTTATCAATAAAAATGGAAACTTACTGTCGTGGAATATGTCACAAACGGTGGGGAATTCTGTAAGCTACAATCTGAGACCGGTTCCATAATTCTCCTCGGCCATTTTATGTATTATTTTTCGATTCCCCGGTCATTTGACATTTCACGATTAAAAACCCGGGGAATCGGAAAAAAATACATAAAATGGCCGAGAAAAATTATGGAACTGTTTTCGGATTGCAGCTTATGGAATTCCCAAGCATTCCCCACATATTCCACGACAGTAAGAATACATTTTTATTGAAAAAGTCGCAGCGGAAAAAAATTTCACTCTCGATGTCAGCACTAGGCTTTACGCTTTCAGCCCACTCCACCAAGGAGCAGAGCCATTGCACGTTCCGTTGGCAAATAGCGTTTCTTGTAACGAGAAGCACAGATCGGCCGATGTCTACAAATGTATCCTGCTTACCTGCTGTCTTTTTTATGTTTTGCTTAAATTTTGCAGGATTGGATTTCTCACCTTTCTTTGCCGTTTGTTCTATGTTGTTACCCGGACTAGGATCGTTGGACTATTTATTGATCCTTGCAAAACGATCCAAACAACTGCCCATAGAAATGTCGATAGTCTCTCCAAAGATATGGTAATGCTTCATTGAGTATGCTATAACCTTAGTGTTGGCGCCACTTACATATAGAACAGAAGGATTCTGAGCCTTGGTAATCAATCTTCCCATTTCAATATCGCCAATACAATGATCTCAATATTGGCTTGTTCTTTATCTGGGCGATAGTGTGAGCTACTATAGCTACTGTGAAGAGTAGCGGGCCCGGCAGTTCTGCTGGGATCTCGTCAACGGCCTTGCTTTATTACGTTGAAGCGATTATATGGCGAGACTCACATCCTCTACTGTTGGAGGTAGAACTGGAGGGCATGAAGCAACTAACCGCCTCCACGAGGGACGTTGATGGTGAGGCCCATCGTTTGTTTATGCTATCGATGTCGCTGATAATATTATCATCCATGTCCTTACATAGGCTTGTCATGGGTTGATAACCATTCTTCATTGTGTTTATTAGTTCTTACTGGCTAATCTTTTGTTTATTTGCTGTAATTGCCATTTTTGAACTCCTCCCAAAACTCATGAACGCCTTCCTATGCTGACGACTGTGCCGTACTCGCCACGGAAGCGGATAGGGATGATATGTACCTCCTCATTAATCGCTATTTAGGTCGATTACAAGCTTTCTTCCAGAGAAGAAATCTCACCATCTATCTCAGCGTAAAATCTTCTGCGACGTTTCTTACCACCTGTTGGGAGATTATCGGTGGGCGGTTGAGGTACGTATTAGAAACAAACCTGTTCCTACTGTAGCTAACACCAAAATTCGCGGGCTTCTCCTTGAGAAAATTATGATTTCGGCTCATCACGCTGCAGCGGTTTGTGAAAAGATGTGCAGTAGGAACCAAATTCTTAAAGCACTGATAAAGAAACCATGCTAGATACTTATATGCCTGTGGCATGGGTCGCGAATAATGCCACCGCCTTTCCCGGCGTGTCGTAGAAGGCGACTAAAAAGGGACCTAATCCAAGGTGGATCAGCATGGTCAAGAGGGTGCTTGCCCGCTAGTATGCGAAGGTCGCAGGCAACCATGACATCTGAAGCCTGAGGCACGTTTTAACATCAACAAGACCTCCCATAGGTTAGTGTGTGTGTGTGTATGGGTTGCCGCGTCTGGAGATAGCCGGCGGACGTAAAAGGTAAGTCCATAAATTTACTTATTTCCACACACTAGTGCCAAAAACACAACCTTTCTCCAAAAGGTGTAAAAGAATGGAAGGCCTTATGGAAATTGACGCAGATACAAGCACTACCCCGCTGGGCACTACTTCTGCTATGCGGTTGAGTGATCCCGGGGCGAACTTAGTTCGCGCCAGAGCTCGACGGTTTCCGGGGGCGAGCACTATAAGGCAGTCCAACTACACTGTGGAGAAGCTGAGGGTTGCAAGCTGGAATGTAGGTTCCATGACGTCGAAGAGCGAGGAGATTGAGGATATCATGAAGCGGAGGGGGATAGACATTATGTGTGTGCAGGAGACGAAGTGGCGAAATACCCATATCGACAGAGCCCGGTTTCTTACAAATTCCAAGAAGTACAAATTGTACTACTATGGAATCACAAATCAAAGAAACGGAGTTGGCATTATTCTGGCGTCGTCTTTACTTGGCAGTATAATAAGTGTCGCGAAGAGAAGTGACCGCTTGATCAGCATCAAATTGGAAGGGTGTGGAACGTAATAAGTGCCTACGCTCCCCAAGTGGGACTGCCACCAGAAGAAAAAGAGGCATTTTGGAACGACGTTGACACCCTAATTCAGACCATTCCAGATACCGAATTAGTGTTCTTGGGAGGAGATTTAAATGGCCATGTGGGTGAATCAAATTATGACTACGAGGATTGCCATGGTGGAAAGGGTAGCCCTTCAACGGTCAGAAATGACGAAGGTGAAGCTATTCTGACCATGTGCAGATCGCATGGTTTGGTCATCCTAAATACATGGTTTGTGAAAAACGAGAGACACCTAATCACCTACAGTAGTGGACACGGAGATAGGAAACACGAAACGCAGATCGATTACCACCTCTGTTTCGATTTTATGAGAAGGTGGGTAAGAGACTGCAAGGTGATCTTGGGTGAATCTGTCGTCAGCCAACATCGTTTGCTCCTGTCAGAATTTATTTTGAAAGCAGGAGGAGCAAGAAATAGAAGAACTCCCAAGCCTGTCGAAAAAATCAAGTGGCACAATCTCACAAACGACAAATTTGAACCTGTAGTAACTCCATTCATTGATAAAATGACGGAGTGGTTTCAAAACAACATAAACTGCACCGAGCACAGTCCAACACAAATGTGGAATAGTTTCGCTGAAATGTCAGTAGGGGGGGCGGAAAAGGCACTTGGAGTTTCGAAAGGTCCACTCCACACGAAGAAAGAATCATGGTGGTGGAACACCGAAACTAAGGAAGCAGTGCAAGCCAAATCGAACGCATTTAAGGCATGGACGAAATGTGAGTCAAGCAGTGAAGCCGAACGGGTTCAACTTCGCGAAAATTATATGCAATGCCGAAAGAAAGTAAAGCGCTTGGTAGCTCAAGCAAAGGCGAAGGCAGCTGAGAAATTCTACCAAGAATTAGAAACTCAGACTGCGACCGAAGGACCGTCTTTGCGCGAGAGACCTAAGCACGACGCCAGGATATTTAGGGTCGCAGTCCAAAGGAGAAGGAACGCTCGGGAAATACAGGCCCCAAAGTACGTGGAGGACTCGCAAGGAATGTTGCTGATTGACGATACGGCAATTTGTAGCAGGATGCGAGAGTATTTTGACGAACTTCTAAATGAAGAATTTCCTCGAGCAGCTTTTCAAGATGTTGAGCCGAATACCACAAATATTGAAGATATCTCAGAGGAAGAGGTGATGGAGGCAATGTATCAGATGAAACGCGGAAAGGCAGTCGGCCCGGACAAAATCCCCGCGGAATTTTGGTTGAAAATGGGAAAATGTCGGGCTTAGTTGGCTCACAGTTCTCTTCAACAAAATCAAAGGTGGGCAACCGATGCCTGATGCTTTCAGGGAAAGTTTTCTTCTTCCTTTCTATAAGAACAAGGGAGACTCACGCAAACTCAACAACTATAGGGCTATAAAGTTAACACCTCATACACTAAAGATCTACGAGCGAGTTGTCTGCAACCGATTGAGAAAGATTGTGCGGTTGAATGACAATCAATGCGGCTTTGTTGAAGGTCGATCCACAGTCGATGCGATTCAGTGCATTCGTATTGCGATGGAAAAGTATAGAGCAGCACGAAAGGACTTGTACTTTGTGTTCATCGATTTGGAGAAGGCATTCGATAGAGTACCTCGTGATCTGATATGGTTGGCCTTGAGAGCACTTAATGTCCCCGAGGCATACGTCAGGATGATACGAGACATGTATGATGGAGCTACGACTAAGGTTAGATGCACAGCCGGTGAATCAGAAGAATTTCCGGTGAATGTCGGAGTACACCAGGGCAGTGTATTGAGTCCGTTGCTCTTCAACATCATCATGTGCTACTTATTAACACGTGTCTCCGACGGCCTAGAAATATCTCTTCTTTTTGCTGATGATATAGTCCTCAGTAGCCCAAACATCGTTGCCTTGCAAGCTGCGCTTACAGAATGGTGTGACATTCTGGAGGAGCATGGACTGAGCTTAAGTATAACAAAGACTGAGTTCTCATGCTGCCAATTCTCAGACCCAAATGCACCGATACCAGAAATGTACGTCAAAGGAGAGCAGCTTAAGTCTTGTACCAAGTTCAAGTACCTTGGCTCGATGGTGAACAGCGGACCTACATGCGATGATGACATCAAACATCGCACAAAGGTTGGGTGGATGAGGTGGCGAGAAAACTCTGGAGTTTTCTGCGATAAGAAAATGCCACTGAAGCTAAAGGGCAAGTTGTACAAAACGGTTGTACGTCCCGCACTCATGTATGGATCAGAATGCTGGACCATGTATGAAGGTTACGCGAAAGAAATGACAGCGACTGGAATGAAAATGTTACGCATGTCAGTTGGTGTAACCAAAAGGGACCACATCAAGAGTAGCTACATCCGAGGCAGCTTGTCCATAGACCAACCAATCACCGAAAAGCTCGAAGACCGACGAATGGATTGGTATTGCCATGTTCAAAGGCGTCCGCCTGAGAACCCCGCAAAGAGAGCGATATCAATGGAAGTTCCACTTGATGGACCCAAGGCCAGAGGCAGACCGAAGAACACCTGGATGTGTCAAATGAAAAAGCAACAACAACGCATTGGTCTCGGCGATGACACGATCCAAGATAGAGCTGCCTGTAGAAATATGCTGAGAAATTATCGCCAAAACGGGCGATGTGCCTACACCGCAGGTCGAGCAACGCGGAACCATGGAGCGGTATAAAGAACGAGGCAAGGAAGAAGAAAGGAACCAAATTCTTAAAGCACTGATAAAGAAACCATGCTATATACTTATAAAGCGGTGGAGCAGTGGCTGATTTTACTGATCCAGTTTGGTCACATAGTTTATGTAACACAAACTGGGATAAAATCCAAGTCTGCCAAAATGCTGCTCTACGCACAGCCACAGGGGCCTTCTGATGTCTGCTCAGTATCACTTATCCTGACACATCTTTATTACCTTGTCAAAGCATCCAACGGCTACCATTTGATACTAATTTGAATTTTTTCGCGACATTTATATCAAAAGATATGGCTAAATATAACTTTGTAGGGGAAGTAACCGTAAGGGAAGAGATATAGGTTGAAAGGCCCTGGCCGATTCCTATATCTTTTTCAGTTGTGGCATAACTGCGGACCCTTAGCTATGCAGGAGGGGGCTCATAGGTTGAACGGCTCAAGCCAATTCCTATGTCCTCTACGGGGCGTTACTTTCCCGCATTATCCGAGTAAAACCCCTGTGGTGTGGGGGCAGAATAAACCTCAGTGTTCCTGGCTTGTCGTATAAGGCGACTTAAAGGATAGGATGTGTATGCCAGCAACTTGCGCATCTGAAAATTAATTATGCTAACGAAACGTCTACTAGGCCTCGGATTAGGACTGACTTACCGGTTACGACTTTTGGCTTTCGCACAATGACAAAGATTGGATTCTGGAACGTGTGTACTCTCTTGGACAATGGTTCAGAGGGCCCACAAAACGCACGATTTCTTCAAATAGAGAGTGAGTTTAGACGATACAAACTCAATATCTTGGGTCTGAGCGAAATTAGATGGTTGAATAGTGGGGAATATTTTTCTCCTACTTGTAGCACGGTATTATTGTATTCCGGAAAAGCTTCTGGCAGTTCTCGGGAATCAGGCGTTGGGCTCTTATTAACCAGAGCAGCTCATAGCAGTCTGATTAGCTGGGAACCAGTTTCTGATAGAATTATGACCGCCAGGTTCCGTACTAAAATGAGAAACATTACAATAATTCAATGTTACGCTCCAACTGAACCTGATAGCGCCGAAGCGAAGGACTCTTTTTACGAACAATTGAACACCATCCAGTGTAAAACACCTAAGGGCGACATGGTAGTGGTGATGGGAGATTTAAATGCTAAGGTTGGTGCCGACAACGATGGACTGAGACACGTGATGGGGAGACACGGTCTGGGTAACCGGAACGATAACGGTGAGAGGTTTGTAGAGTTCTGTAGCTTCCACCGCCTCGTCATTGGTGGAACTATGTTCGAGCATAAGAATTGCCATAAGATCACCTGGACGTCTGTTGATCGATACCGAACAGAGAATCAAATCGACCATTTTGCCATTTCTAGCAGATTTAGAAGTTGCCTTCTGGATGTCCGTAATAAGAGAGGTGCTGACGCAGGTATGGGAAGAGACCACCATCTGATGGTTGCAAATGTTCGTTTGCGGATTGCTTCCGTGCAATCTCGGCGTGATTCTTCGTCCCGGCATCGTAAGTTCGACACCGCTAAATTAAAACATCCAGCTGTAGCTCAACAGTTTAACGATCACCTTGCGCAGAAAACATCTGTAATTATTAGTCACCCAGTTGATGACTTAAATGCTCATTGGGATGTAATAAAAAATGCGTATTTGGAGAGCGCTGAGACCGTTCTTGGGCCAAATCCGGCCTCCCGGCCAAAGCCTTGGATGTCGGACGCAACATGGCAGCGGATTGTCGAACGGAAAGAGCTTAGGGTGAGTCTAGCGTCGGCAACAGATGAGAATCGTAACAACATTGAGCTCCTGTACCGTTCGAAAGCTCGGGAAGTCCGACGTAGTGTACGCCGTGACAAAAGAGTGTATACCAACTCTCTTCTTGCTACGGCAGAGGAAGCTGCACGGAATAATGATTTAAATACCGTTTACAATGTCATCAAGGAGTGTAAAGGTGGCCGTAGCTCCTATCAACACCCGGTGAAAGATAGTGATGGAAGGCTACTTATCCATACCGACGATCAGTTGAGGCGATGGAAAGAGCACTTCGCTGTAGTTTTAAATAGAGTGACTGATGGCGAAGTCCCCCCTCATATTGATAATTTAGCTTCCCGTCAGAACGTAGGTATACGATCAACTCCCCCAACGAAACAAGAAATTGTGGAAGCAATTATTGCACTAAAACGTGGCAAGGCTGCCGGGCTCGATGGAATTCCAGCCGAACTTTACCAAGCAACACCGGGCTTAACAGCGGAGTTGTTGCACCCTCTTATTGGTAGAGCGTGGGATATAGAATCTTTTCCCACTGAATGGAAGGATGGTTTGATTGTCAAACTTCCAAAAAAGGGTAGTCTTACAGAATGCAATAATTGGAGGGGTATTTGTGTGCTTCCTGCTGTTGCCAAAATAATAGCTAGGATAATCTTGGAGAGAATCAAGCTCCACTTAGAAAGCAAAATTGATGAAGAGCAGGCTGGGTTTCGATCTGGGTTTTCTTGCGTGGACCACATCAACACCTTGCGGATTGTAATTGAGCAATGCGTCGAATATAGATCTCCGTTGCACATGCTCTTTGTTGATTTTGAGAAGGCTTTCGACAGTGTGAACCGAGAATTTATCTGGGCGGCCTTGCGCAAGAGGGGTGTTCCAGAGAAAATAGTGGCTATAATTAGGGCAACATACGTCGATGCAAAATGTCGCGTACTCCATAAAGGTAAGGTGTCTGAGGGTTTCGAAGTTCATAGCGGTGTCAGGCAGGGTTGCATCCTATCACCCATCCTGTTTCTTTTGGTGATTGGTGATGTGCTCCATGTAGCTTTGCCAGAAGAACGTAACCGTGGCATCCAGTGGACTCTGAAATCCCACTTACAACATTTGGACTATGCTGATGACATTTGTCTACTCTCGCATAAGATCATGGATCTGAGTGAAATGGCTCTGGATCTCGAGAGAAAGGCAAATGTTGTCGGGCTAAAGATTAATACCAGCAAGACCAAAATCCTTAGCCTGACTGAGAATCCCACTCTCCCCATAAGTATCAATGGACAACTTGTTGAACAGGTAGACGAATTCGTCTATTTAGGTAGCACTGTTGCTATTGATGGTGGCACAGATCAAGATGTCGTTCGCCGCATTAACCGTGCCAAGTCTTCCTTCGGCATGTTGTCCAAACTCTGGCAAAGCAGTTATCTCAGTGTTAAAACTAAACTGGGGCTGTTTCGCTCCCTGATACTTTCAGTGCTCCTATACGGCAGCAGCACTTGGAAAGTTTCCGTTGCAGTTACCAAGAAGCTGCAAACTTTCGTTAACACCTGTCTTCGCCGAATCTTAAGAATTTTTTGGCCCGAAAGAATTTTGAATGAAGATCTTCTTCGGCGTACGGGTCAAATACCTATCGATGAATTGATTCGCAGACGAAAGTGGCAGTGGATTGGTCATACGTTGCGGAAGGGTGATAACTGCATTGCTGGTCGCGCTATGCGATGGAACCCCTTATCACAACGTGGACGACAAAGGGGTCGCCCTAAAATCACGTGGCGCAGATCTGTGGATAAGGAATGTGCGTCTTTGAGAAAGAACTGGGGTGAAATACGTTACATGGCCAGAAACCGTACGCGATGGCGAGTAGGTGTAGTAGACGCGCTATGCCCCACAAGGGGTTAAGGCAACTTAGTAGTAGGGGAAGTAGGGGTACGGGTAGTAGGACCTACTCCACTTTCCATTAACTCAAAGTATATGTCAGAAGGAGACATTGATCAAAATTTCAAGTCGATAGCGATATTCTACCGAAAATTGTGGCCGAATTAAAATATCAATGGTTAGAACGGCAACGGCTCGATTGGCACGATTGTATGCAAGCAATTTTTCGGGTACGCTGACTTTCAGGTCGATCAACTCATCTAATTGGCTTTGTAGAGTGATTGAAGCGTTGTACTTGTACGTACGGAAGACCTTGGCAGTAAGTCCTGTGGATAAATAGTTTAGTTTTTCAGTCGATCTGTGTAGAGATATAGAAGAACCTAACAAAATAGTAACAACTTAATCTATAAATTTGATTCCCAATTAGTTATTCCAATTTCCTCTCCACACGCTCGACTATCGTCCATACCGCAGGGATACCAGTGCGGCCATTTAATAATTTCCTGGTAGACATTTGCTCCAGGACTCTTTGACTTTTTAGTCTGATTTTGAGCTACCAGCTTATAGTCAACTGCAATATGCTTATTTGCAATTCCATATGAAAGTAAATGTTTTACAGCAGGGGTGTCAAACTCAAAACGTGTCCCGGGCCAAATAAGACTCTCCTCAGGCTTAGGTGGGCCGCAGGAGGAAAATTTAAAAAACTTATATTACCATTTCTCAGTCAAGTTCGTAACTATGGAACATCAAATTCGTAACTTTGGAACATCAAATTCGTAACTTTCGAACATCAAATTCGTATTTGTGGAACATCAAATTCGTAATTGTGTATAAGATTAAATCTATGTCTTGCTATTGTCATGCATGGGTATTTTAAGGTTTTTAATGAAATTCAACCAGACAGGTTGTGAAAGATGTATTTAGTTTTATTCAGTTGTGAATTTAAGGGTCCGCATTATGAAAATTGTTATTCCGAAGTTACGAATTTTAAGTTCCACAAATACGAATTTGAAGTTCCATAGTTACGAATTTGATGTTCCAAAGTTACGAATTTGATGTTCCATAGTTACGAACTTGACTGAGAAATGGTATAATCGTATTACGCAAGTTGATTACAGAATATTATTTTTAAAATATGACAGAAAGTCTGCATCACTTTAGCGCAATGGTGATCGAGCTCGTGCCCCCCTTGCGAGATCTGCTGATCCTCCCCCCCCCCCCCCATGCCATGAGCAAGGAATGATTTAATTTTGGACATAAGTTTCATCCAGGAATCCATTGCCGCAATTTAAATTGTTTGTTAGTGCAGCCCATCTTTTGGAACTGCTGATTTTTAGGAAGTATTATTTAAATTTCATGATTTCCGCATCCTGAATTTCGTCATGAGCAAAATTGATATTACTGGAGTGACCAAAATCCGTAACTGTTATTAAAAAAAAAAAAACATTTAAAGACTATATCAGCCGTATCAAGAGATTTTTTATTTTTTTCTCAACCTAAAATATTCTCAGCGGTGTTCATCAAATGGATTTTGTAGCAGCGAATTAATCGACGAAAATACAATTTTTGCCATTTTGCAAAGCTTTGCAACAACCGATTACCTTCTGGTGTACATATTTCGAAAAAAGTTCGCAAGAAAACCATAATTAATTATGGCAAGCAAAGCAAGCCCTAATTTATTAATGGTATCAATATTAGAGTTGTGCCCGCACCGTCACGCCTCCCTAGGGGGGCGCGCCTCCCGTTTGGGAATCACTGTGAGCGGCTTCGGGATTATCCGTGAGAACTTCCTCCTTTGGAAAATGTACTTCAAGAACCTTAAACAATTAAGAAAAGAAGCGAAAACGTGAAAATATGATTGAGCTTCAAGTAATCACTTTTTGTGAATAACATGATTTGCGTCAAATTTGGGACAGATGATAAAAAAATTTTAGCACTAGTCATCCAGGTCACCCAAAACAACAAAATAGTCAGATTAAATTAATTTAAGCAGAATGGTGGCTAAAAGAGACAATAATTTGTTTGTGATATGGTACAAACTTATGCACATGTAATTATTATGTTGTAATTTCACATCCAGGTGATTTAGTTAACAATTCCAAGATTTCTGTAGTTTTCAAAGCTTTGCCATTTTTCCAAATAAATCTCAATTCATGTTTAGTAAAGCCAACCAATTTTTTATTAACTGCATTTTGGGACAGAACCGTTTCATGAAGATACTTAGTATTGTCCTGTACGAAAAAGATGAGCTGTCTTATAAAATCAAATAACCGACCTCAAATTGTTGGAAGTATTTGGAGAAAAAATCCTAAAATAATCTTGCATAAGCCACTGACGATTTTTAGTAATTTTTGTAGACTTGATTTCAACGGATTAATTTGTTCACCTTACCAATTTCAACATTTTTGTATTGATACACATTGTGCTGCTTCGACATGGCCGCGGGCCGCACAGAACTGCAAGGCGGGCCGCATGTGGCCCGCGGGCCGCGAGTTTGACACGTCTGTTTTACAGCATCAAATTGTTTCTCATCGGGTTCGTGTCGCTGATAATCTCCCATGAAACAAACAGCTAACGATTTACCTTCCATAAGTTCACGCAAATGTTCGTTAAAAACAGTGTCAAGTCGTCACTCTTGTTCTCCATAAACAATTCCAATTCCAGGAGTGCGTTCCGGAATTAACTATAGTCGTAGCTGTAGTCATCGCATGACTATTGTCACCGCCGTCTATACAGGGTGTCCCGTTCATGGTGGAGAATCTTTTAATTGTAGATAGTGTGGCTCATTTGGGGAAAATTAATGTTCTACGAGACACCTCTATTTTGAACCGTTACAATGTAAAAGCACTTTTTGTAAATTGTGTCAAAATACGTGACTTGCCGAACTAAATCAAAATTTGCCAAACCACCAAACATGTCATCCGAGATATGACTTCACTTTCCGAAACTACATAAAATTTCATATAAGACGACACCTCGTCCGTTACGAAGTTGCTCGTATCTTCCGAGATACACCAGTTCAAACTTTGAAGAAATTTTAAAATCGGTTTTTCATGCAAAATTCAAATGATAAAATCGTAACGGTACTTTGAACTGACAAATCTGCAAAGTTGAAAAAAGTTGCCTCATTATGTTAGCTCTCGAACGACATATAAAAATTAAGGGCTCACGATTTGAAAATTTGGGAATTTAACGTTTCAAAGGTAAAAAAATGTGGTTTTCGTGTAATGCAAATCATCTGATATGATGAAGATAAATATGTACGATCAACACAGTTCATTTTGTTGGGCGACAAAACTTTACATTGAAACCACATTTTTTTACCTTTGAAACGTTAAATTCGCAAATTTTTAAATCGTGAGCCCTTAATTTTTATATGTCGTTCGAGAGCTAACATAATGACGCAACTTTTTTCAACTTTGCGGATTTGTCAGTTCAAAGTACCGTTACGATTTTATCATTTGAATTTTGCATGAAAAACCGATTTTAAAATTTCTTCAAAGTTTGAACTGGTGTATCTCGGAAGATACGAGCAACTTCGTAACGGACGAGGTGTCGTTTTATAGGAAATTTTATGTAGTTTCGGAAAGTGAAGTCATATCTCGGATGACATGTTTGGTGGTTTGGCAAATTTTGATTTAGTTCGGCAAGTCAGGTATTTTGACACAATTTACAAAAAGTGCTTTTACATTGTAACGGTTCAAAATAGAGGTGTCTCGTAGAACATTAATTTTCCCCAAATAAGCCACACTATCTACCATTAAAAGATTATCCACCATGAACGGGACACCCTGTATATTAAGGCCGCAATGTAGACTCGTAAACGTCAAATCCGCAGTTGAAATTGCATTGCATTGTTGTTGCCTCTTATGACATTGTTGTTGTTTGCCCGTGTTCGACGAACAATTCAATACGGATCCATGACGTCATTGTACAGCTGAGTTGCGGCTATGATATATCTAGATGGCGTTGCTATTGTCGTAGTTATGAGCGTTGTGAGAGGGCTCTCAGGCACTGCCATCTAGATAGACAGGCCGGATTATCAGCTGATCTGTCAGTGGTCATGCAACACTAGTAGTGCCATGGTTGGTCATGGTCCGCGCTTAGTACTGCCAAAGTACCGCTCAGTACAATCCACAAATTGTCCACAATCCAAATATCAGTGGCTGTCAGCCTGTCATTTCGTGTGACTTGCTATGATATACACATGCCAGTGCGTTGATTTTTGGGATAAATATGGTAAGTACGATGTTGATGTATACTATTCTACCACTTGCACATCAAAAACACATTAAAGCAAACCATAACCTTTGTTTCGTAATAAACGCTCGGCATATTTAAACTTTTGGGTTCAGAAGCACTGGAGGTTGTGGGCTTTACATGTGTCAACTGTCACTGGTCACGAACGCACTTGTCCACTTGTAGACGAACAAATTTCTGCAGTTCGGCCTGTCTATCTAGATGGCAGTGTCTCAGGAGAACATAATATGGAAATGTCACAACAGCCGTTGAATTCAAAAATATGTTTACCAAAAACAATTTATAACTCGATGAGATCCATATTTTGTGTTTACATTCATTGAAATCTATCTGTACACTTAGTTTATTAACTTTAGTGTCATTTAAAAACCAAACATTGCCTAAATAGTAATTAAAAATCGCAACATTTGATAATAACATCAACAACCGACCCGACATAACCTCACATACTTGAACTTGCCAACGGACATTTTCCATAGCTATCGATAGATCATCTCGAGAGTGCGAGTGGAAATAGCTATCAACGACAGTGGAACATTTGAAATTTGAAACGTCATAAGTTGACTCGGAGAGATAGCTATTTGTAACTATTGATGTTTTGGAACAACTTGAAGTCAATGTTAGTAACTATTTTCACTCAGATCGTATAAATGGAACGTACTCCAGATTTGGATTTTTGGATGTTCTTCTTCTTCTTTCTCCTTTAGCTTTAATTCAAAAGCTGGGTTGTCTAACTTCGTGGAAGTTGTATTGACAGGATTACTTTTAGAGCGCCGGCACACTACAAACTTTTAATCGGCCGATAGTTTGATCGTTCTTCTAATTAGCACGAGATCAAGTGAGATCAAAAGTGCGCACACTTGAACGCATATGGTTTCGTGCTGATTAGAAGAACGATCAAACTATCGGCCGATTAAAAGTTTGTAGTGTGCCGGCGCTCTTATACTCCTTGGAGTGTTACTGGTTTTGAGTCTTCCTTCCTGAACGCGGGCCACTGCACGTCAAATCACACCACAATTACTCCACTGTGTTGCCACTTTGGCCACAAATCCTCAGCACGGTGTTTGCGCTTAATGTGCGCGAACAATAGGAGGCTATTGCGCAGCAATTTCAGAACATGGACTTCAACACGTCCATTCTGGACGAAAGCTAACGGAAGACTTTTTTGGATGTTCATTAGATCCACGGAAAAAAACGGGCATTTCCCGCTTGAAATTAAAATCTTGTGATAATAAATAACAAGCAATTTGAGATTTGACATATCTATTTCTTTGTGGAAGGAAGGAAACTGCCTGAAAAGAGATGATACGGAACGGGTGGATGTTATCTTAGTCCCGGTGTCATCCACAAATGGCGCTACTATCGCGAAAGCTCAAAGCGTAAATGGAACATTACGGTATCAAGTATCGTAAGAAGAATTTTCTTGTTCTTCTTATCGACACTAGCGGCACTTATCTTACCGTCCACCATATAGCGGACACATAGCGGAAAATATCGGATAGCAGAACAAGCCTTTGTTTTTCCATGTTCTTTAAGTTATTTTAGCGACGTTTTTTTCGTATCGCGTGTAAGTCTGACTCGAAAAAAACGATCGCGGGTAACATCCCGGTTAAGACCAAACAGCTGACATTTGACAGTTTTTGTGCATCTTTGACTCGCTTTCGTCGGCTTATTTTTTAGATGTGGTGGATTTTATCACAAAAGATGATTATTTCTTTGCAAAATCTTTTCTCGTGATTAGAAAAACTCTCTCATTTGGTTTGAAAAAACAAATTCCCTCATATTTCCCCTATGCGTCCGCCATCTATATTTGAGCTCTATCCCGTGTAGGGTAGTTGCACGGGTGAACTTTACCTGGGTAAGTGTCATTTTTTTTATATGAAGTTCTACCCAAACCTGCACGGGATAAACACAATAAAACGTCCCTATTGCTTTTTGTGTTTAAGTAGCTAGCATGGTTTCTTTATTTTTGTCCCATGTGCTACCAGCTAGAGCTATTAGGATTTTATTCCTACTGCGCATTTTCTCAGAAACGGAAGCTGCGTGCTTCGCATACATCATCATGTTCTCTAGGTGAAGCCCGAGAATTTTGGGGTTTGCTACAGTAGGAACAGAATTGTTGCCAATACGTATATCAATCTCCCATCTAATGTCCTCTCGCCCAAGTGGCTAGAAAAGTCGCAGAAGATTTGGAAGCAGAGATGATGAGGTTTCCGATTTGGAAAAATGCTTGTATTCGTCTTAGATAGAGATTAATTTGGAGGCGCATTTCATCCTTACAGTTCCCTGTGGCGAGTACGGTGGAATCGTCAGCATAGGAAATCACCTCGATTCCTTCAGGTGGTTTGGGAAGGACGGACATGTAGATGTTAAACAGAGTGGGGGAGAGTACCCCTCCCTGTGGAACACCTAATTTGATTTTCCTAAGCTTAGAACGTTTGCCACGAAACTCAGTGAAGGAGTAAGGTTCTAGCTTCGCATGTGCAACAAGAGTGGGGTGAATAAGGGCCAGCGTCTTTGCGACAGGAGACAGTATCGTAATGGGGCGGTAGGATTCCCCGAGACTTTTTGACCTGGTCCGCGGTAAACGATGGTATGGTGTAGTAGTGAAATAGTAGAGGATGTGGTTTAGCGGATGCGGATCAATGAAAATGTAAATTTGCGGATGTATTCAAGATTGTTGTTACGCTCGAGCACCGCCATCTTGAATACATCAGGCCGCAAGGTGTCGTGTGAAATAATCGGTGACGTCACGTGTGACAGTCTTCAAAATGTAAACAAAGTGGCTGACGACGACTGTCGAGTGCGCAGTAATTCGTTGTTTTTTGTGTTAAAAAGTCAAATTGTGGTGATGTTTTTAGTAAATTAGATAAAAGACATCCTATGCAATAGACGAAAATCGTGTTTAACCAACGCCGTCTAGATATTAAGGCCGCAATGTAGACTCGTAAACGTCAATTTAATTGTTCTTGTTTTTAATGACGTCATATGCTTGTTGTTGTTTGTTCGTGTAAATCTAAAATTTAAGAGCTAAACTATGACGTCATTGTACAGCTGAGTTGCGGCTATGATATTTCTAGATGGCGTTGGTTTAACTATGGATAAAGTGAATTACTTGAGTAATTTGGCAGCGTTATGAAGTGCAAATCATAGTAAGGTTAGGAAATTTCGTCGAAGTTCCCGGGACGCTAGTGAATAAAGTTTGTAGAATTTAAGGGTGGTTTTGGGCTTAAATATCGTAGGAAGGCTTTGTGCTAACGTCCCAGTCCGGTAAATTTTTTGGGATACATACAAATGTCCTAAAACTAGGTTTGAAAAGTGGTTGTTAAGTACCGAACGGTAGCATAGTTTCCACCATTTGCACTGTTTTTTTTATTTCTTGTATTTGTAGGAAGCATAACCGGAAGTGTGATGTGAGAATCAATAAAATGAGAATGGCAGATGGCAATATAATAAGGGATTCCGAAAACTTGTGTCCAAAAAATGGTAAAATGTCCCCAACTTGCCGGTTGGCAAATGACGCTAAACAGCAGGTTTTCAGGACTATTAAAAAAACTACCAGAAAGCAAACAGACAACCACAGTCCTTTTCAGGACTATTAAAAAATTGCCAAAGGGCACACAAACAATAGCCCTTTTCAGGACTACAAAGAACATTTACAAAGAGCAAAATTCTATTTTTCCAGCACTTGATTTTTATCTTAGAAGAAAGTATTAAAACAAAAGAATTGAGCGTTTGTATTATTTATTATTATTACTATACAAATTCCCACAAGTAACCAATATATTTGTGCCATGTTGTCGTAATGAATACATTGGACCACTGCCATCTAGATAGACAGGCCGGATTATCAGCTGATCTGTCAGTGGTCATGCAACACTAGTAGGGCCATGGTTGGTCATGGTCCGCGCTTAGTACTGCCAAAGTACCGCTCAGTACAATCCACAAATTGTCCACAATCCAAATATCAGTGGCTGTCAGCCTGTCATTTCGTGTGACTTGCTATGATATACACATGCCAGTGCGTTGATTTTTGAGATAAATATGGTAAGTACGATGTTGATATATACTATTTTACCACTTGCACATCAAAAACACATTAAAGCAAACCATAACCTTTGTTTCGTAAAAAACGCTCGGCATATTTAAACTTTTGGGTTCAGAAGCACTGGAGGTTGTGGGCTTTACAAATGTCAACTGTCACTGGTCACGAACGCACTTTGTCCACTTGTAGATGAACAAATTTCTGCAGTTCGGCCTGTCTATCTAGATGGCAGTGATTGGACGCATCATGTGCCTGAAACCGACGCTTGCACATTGGCCCAATACTCATTTTTCGGTCGACAGCTGTTAATGGACTCGACCAGATGCGCCACAATGGTGATGAATCTACAGAAAGAAATAACACATTATTAAGGAGGCAAAATATTGTCACAAATTTGCATTCTCGCAATGAAACTACTTACCGGCATGGAATTGACAATCACGGTCATTGTGAACTTTAAGGTATTTTTTATTCTACTTGCAGTACGTGCTGCGCTTCCTCCCCAAGTAACAATTTCATCCCTATAATACTTCGTAAAATATTCTCTTCTAACATTAATAGAGGCACTTTACAGGTTATAAATAATAATAGTCCAATAATGGCATTTGGCGCCGTTTTTTTATCCAATTAAGCCTTATTGTAGCACTGAATTACACTTTGAAAAAGATATACATCATGTGTTGTCATGATTTTCTGTCATTTTCTCACGTTTGCGAAAAAAAAAGAAAAAAAAATCCCGCAGCCAGCGTCGAACCAGCGACTGTCGTACGCAAGTCCGACGCCTTAACCACTCGGCCAACCTCACATATAGACAGCATTGCTCGTAAACCCTACAAGTGGTTCGTTGCTTCTATCGAAATGCTCAACACTTCTCCGCAATGCACCTTCTTCTTTATATGTCAATCAGTTGAAGCTAATTAAATTCACACGTTTATCAATAAAATGCAGCCAGTTTCTGCGCTGAGATTATCTTAATTGATTCATAAGTTAAGAATGAGTGAGGAAATGTTGGCTTCATGCAATATTTCAATGAATTCAATTCAAGAAACGTGGTGTTCCAGAGCACTTCATAAGTGTCAATTCTTTAAAAGATCACAAAGTTCATCCTTCTATAAAACTACGCTGAACAATTTATTGGATCACACGAATGTCACACTATAAAAATGAAATCGACAGTGCTATAGTGCTATAGAAGATTATTTGCATGTGTGTGTGTTGATTTCAGTCATGTGTGTTTATAGGTGTGTTTTTTGGTTATCCCGTGCAGGTTTGGGTAACGAAACTTCATATAAAAAAAATGACAGGTGCGTCAGCTGTCATTTTTTTTATATGGAGTTTCGTTACCCAAACCTGCACGGGATAACCAAAAAAACACACCTTATGTCATTCAATAAAGACTACAAAGAAGTATTTAATGGAGCATCTTTTTAGTTTAACGTTTAGAGAAGTGTTATCGAAGTCTTATTGGATGTAGTCGTGAATTGATTATATAAGAACTTTTTAAGCTTTCCGAAAAGTGTTTTAAGGAGTTTGTATCGGATCAAACCACTTCTATAAGCGATGTCACACGATAAACTGATTTTGTGTTACTATACGAATGTTTCAGGATGAAGTGCTTCTTTAAAGCATACGAATTGTTACTTGGGTGGTTCATATACGAGCGTGTCGACATTCTGTTTTTTCATAATACACCTAAAAAATGTAAAAAAGACAATTAGTATAAGGATAATCTAAAAGTTTTCTCTTGTACTTTTTCCAACCAAACATAGAAAATGACTGAGTTTGGCGGGAAAATTACTTATGTATTTATAGGATATTTGACGATATTTCTTGTTCCATTCGTGGCGCATTTTTCGCAGATCAACCGTAAATAACTTTTTCCGAGTATCTATTAATTTTATAAATAAACCAAAGATTAGCCAGTAAGAACATTAGACAGGCGTACAAACTTATAAATAATATCAAGAACGGATATCAACCCAGGACAAGCCTATGTAAGGACAAGGATGGTAACATCATCAGCGACATCGAAAGCGTCAACAAACGATGGGCCTCGCATTTTGAAGAGCTCCTCAATGCATCATCAACATCCCCCGCGGAGCTAGCTCTTGAGCAGTTAGCCGAACCAGGCCTTCCCGTTCTACCCCCAACAGTAGAGGAGGTGAGTCTTGCCATACAGTCGCTCCAAAATAATAAAGCGCCCGGCGCTGACGAGATCCCAGCAGAACTGCTGAAGCATGGTGGAACGTGCCTGACCAACGCTGTACATGTGCTACTGCTGAAAATATGGAACGACGAGGTAATCCCCGAAGATTGGCGCAAAAGCATAATCTGCCCAATCCACAAAAAGGGTGACAAGCTGAAGTGTGAGAATTACAGAGGCATATCATTAGTTTGTACGGCCTATAAGATTTTATAAAAAATTCTTGAAAAGAGAATCAATCCGTACGCAGAACAAATCATCGGCGAGTATCAAGGCGGCTTCAGACCTGGTCGTTCAACGACCGATCAGCTTTACACAGTGAAGCTACTACTCCAAAAGTGCTGGGAATACAACATCGACGTATACCAAATCTTTGTCGACTTCAAGCACGCATACGATACGACAGTATCGACCGAAGTGTACTGTAAAACATTATGCTGAATTTTGGTATACCGGCAAAGTTAGTGCGACTCACAAGGATGACGATGACTAATACCGTCTCGCAGGTCAGAGTGCAGAACCGACTCACTGACCTATTTGAAACTCGCACTGGACTCAAGCAGGGCGACAGACTGGCGCCGACACTCTTCAACCTGGCTTTGGAGTATGTAATTCGAGCCATGAATATGGACAGCAGCGGAACGCTACTCATCAAGTCGACTCAATTAGTAGCGTACGCCGACGATATCAACATCATGTCTCGAAGGTTGGGTGATGCAGAAAGCCTCCTGCATAACCTCAATAACGCCGCAAAGGAAGTTGGACTACATATCAACGAAAGCAAAACAAAGGCCATGATGCAATCGAAAACAAGGACGCCAGCAAATTCAAGCATCACAGTGGGGGACCTTAATATCGAGTATGTAGACAACTTCAACTATCTGGGTTGTAACTTATCAAAGGACGCCAACGAAACCGACGAAATTAAGCGACGGATACAACTAGCCAATAAGACATATTTCTCGGTCCTCCCTATAATTAATTCGAAACTTGCGCACAGGAACACGAAGCTCCGCGTTTACAAAACGATCATCCGACCCGTGCTATCTTATGGCTGCGAAACATGGACCCTTACCCAAGCCTCCGCGACAATTGGAGGTCAGCGATTCAGGCGGCCAAGGCCCGACGTCGGGCTATCGTGCCACATTGATGATGATGATATTAATTTTATTAACTAAAAAAGGCATTTTAAACAGCACATACCCAACGCCATCTAGAAATATCATAGCCGCAACTCAGCTGTACAATGACGTCATAGTTTAGCTCTTAAATTTTAGATTTACACGAACAAACAACAACAACAAGCATATGACGTCATTAAAAACAAGAAAAATGCAATGCAATTTCAGCTCTTAAATTGACGTTTACGAGTCTACATTGCGGCCTTAATATCTAGAAGACGGCGTTGACATACCCCGTACTCACACACTGTTTATTTACTTGGCATGCCTGTCGGCTGTGACGTCATTGATTTGACATTGCGGCCTGATGTATTCAAGCACTGCCATCTAGATAGACAGGCCGAACTGGAGAAATTTGTTAGTCCACGAGTGGACAAAGTGCGTTCGTGACCAGTGACAGTTGACATTTCTAGAGCTCACAAGCACCAGTGCTTCGGAACCCAAAAGTTTAAATGTGCCGAGCGTTTATTACGAAACAAAGGTTATGGTTTGCTTTCGTGTGTTTTTTATGTGCAAGTGGTAAAATAGTGTACATCAACATCGTACTTACCATATTTATCTCAAAAATCAACGCACTGGCATGTTTATATCATAGCAAGTCACACGAAATGACAGGCTGACAGCCACTGATATTTGGATTGTGGACAATTTGTGGATTGTACCGAGCGGTACTTTGGCAGTACTAAGCGCGGACCATGACTCACCATGGCAGTACTTGTGTTGCATGACGACTGACAGATCAGCTGATAATCCGGCCTGTCTGTCTAGATGGCAGTGATTCAAGATGGCAGTGGCGCGAGTCTATCCAGGCCCTTAAGGTCCATCTAGATTAGTCGCCAAATGGCTGTTGTCATTCCATTCAAACTAGTCGCCATTTGGCTGTGCGTCCAGTTTTGATATTCAATATGGCAACTCAACCAACCGCTTGTCAAATTCAAAGTGACAATTTTGCAACTTTTGTTGGTTCTTTTGTGTGAAATTGAATAATTCTAAAATGGCCGTGTAATCATTCAAACGCGCAGAGTCCGATTTTGATAATTAAATTTTAAAAATCTCCAAAATGATATTTTGGTTATGTCAATTTCAGTCTCCATTTGGCTGCTATAGTGTTGATGCTAAGTAGCAGCCAAATGGCGATATTTTGACGAATATTCTGTTCAATATTTTGAAGATACACTTTTCTCAAAAAATTTGAATAGAAATGTATAAAGGTATGATAATAAAATTTTTGTCAGCTGCGATTTTCTCAATGAAAATGCTGAGGAATTTCATAAACTAAAATCCGAGAATGGTTTCACAATTTGTCTCTGCCATTATGTATTATTTAGGTGTGTTTTTTTGGTTATCCCGTGCAGGTTTGGTTAACGAAACTTCATATAAAAAAAATGACAGGTGGATCAGCTGGAATTTTTTTTATATGGAGTTTCGTTACCCAAACCTGTTTCATATAAAAAAAATGACAGCTGACGCACCTGTCATTTTTTTTATATGGAGTTTTGTTACCCAAACCTGCACGGGATAACCAAAAAACACACCTATAACAGCCCTTATACACCTGCAACTTGGTTGCCAACCTAAGTTGGCAACACGCAAAAAAACCGGAAATTAAGTGGTTTGTAGGCATGTTGCAGGTTGCAGTACCAGGTTGCAAGAACGTGAATGGCGTGGTTGCCGGAATGTTGCAAGTGTGTAGTAACGTACCTGCAACCTAGGTTAGCAACCAAGTTGCAGGTGTATTTGGCCTGTTAAGTAGGTTTTTTGGTTCAAAGAGATAGATATGGAGTAGACATAATGATGAAACTGCATGTAAAAACAACAACACTACATGGGACGAAAAATCTTGTCCATGGGCTCTCTCGTTCAGCGGTTCACGGTACCCTCACGTCAAATGCGACCAGTTCAGCCACTCACATCAATACACACACCGACAAAGTCATCCGGTTCTGCTAGTTCTGTAGCACGCGCGCATTCTCTATTGTCAAATTCGGTAAACGCGGAAAACGATCCTCGCCGCGAATCTCGTTTGATTTAATTCGATTGCGCGAAATAGTTACGTTATTGACTACAACATTACGTTGCTCGGGTAATTTGTGGTTGTTAGGAGCTGTTTTATATCATAAAATGCAAACGTAGTGTGTTATCGACGGGTTGTTTATGATTCACTCATCAATTAATGTACCGTTGTTTTCCTCTCCCATTAAACAAGCAAACTTGTCCCGTCTCATTTTACGTATGCCATCTCCTTCCTTCATTCTCCCTGTTTTGGTTATCCCGTGCAGGTTTGGGTAACGAAACTCCATATAAAAAAAAAGCCAGCTGACAAACCTGTCATTTTTTTATATGAAGTTTCGTTTATTTATTTATTTAATTCGTAAGTATTACAAACACGGGAATAATTTCCCAAAACATGTAATGTAAAGAATTAAAGTAAGGATAAAAAATATAAAGGTCCCTCTAGATTAGCAGCCAAATGGCTGCGCGTCCAAAAACTGGCATCGCGTGCAGCCATTTGGCTGCTCCTAAAGGTCCCTCTAGATTAGGCGCCAAATGGCTGCGCGTCGATCAACTGGCATCGCGTGCAGCCATTTGGCTGCTACTTAGCATCCACACTAGCAGCCAAATATTGAATATCATAACTGGACGCACAGCCAAATGTTTTTTTTTTTTTTTTTTTTGCCTCACAGAAACTTTTGTCCCGGGACTAGGCTTCTCGACATCACTTTACTTACTATCCGTACGCAAGTGACTAATCAATCAATCGAGTGTAAACTCTAGCAGATCGTAAAAAAAACTGAAAACAAAATATATTAATAAGGAAATTTATCAAAATAACTTCTTTTAAACATTAGTTTATTAGTACAATTAAAATTAACTAAGTCCTTCAAACTATTATAAAGAATAATTGACCTTGTAATTGGTTCATTAAGCCCATAGTTTACTCTATGATAAGGCTGAACAAGAAGGTTGTTCCGCCGTAAATTGTGAGGAATATTTCTGACTTGAAAGTTATTTAATATATCTTCACAAACAATATGAGAGCAAAACAGGTCTCTTATAAACATAGCGTTTAAAAATGTTCTTCTATAATCTAAGGCTTGTAAGCCCAATAAGGAACAGCGAGTTTTATAATCTGGCTTGAAACGCCAGCCAATTTGATAAATGGCAAACCGTGTAAAATTGTGTTGAATTCTTTCTATACGCTCGATATGCACCTTATAGAACGGATTCCATACAATAGAACAATACTCCAGGTGCGAACGATATTTTTATTTTTAAAGTAAAAGCATCATTAAATTCGCGCGCATTACGTTTAACAAATCCTAACATACTATTCGCTTTTGAAATAATGTAATCAATGTGTTGTCGAAATGAAAGCTCATGGTCGAAAATTACACCAAGATCTGATATTTCGGCAACCCTTTCAAGAACACTACCTGTTAAGGAGTACTCAAAGAAGACCGGAGTTTTCAATTTATATATGCTAAGCACTTTACATTTACTAACATTTAAATTTAAATTATTATCGCGGCACCAAAATTGCAGCTTTTCTAAATCGGATTGCAACTTAAGGCAATCATCAATGTTGCGTATTTTCATAGCGATTTTCATATCATCGGCATACTGCCATACACGCACGAATTTAAAATTTTGGATGATATCGTTTATGAAAACTAAAAAGAAAAGTGGTCCTAAATGGCTTCCTTGCGGAACCCCTGATGAACACTTTATAACAGAGCGAGATGTACAGCCATTTAACTTCACCAACTGAGTCCTATCCGTTAAATAGGATCTCACCCAGCTTAGAAAAATTGACTGTATTCCTAAATGTTCTAGTTTCTTAAGTTAGATATTATGATCTACTCTATCAAAAGCCTTCGAAAAATCGGTATATACCACATCAACCTGCATTCCCTGCTCAATACCATCAGCAACAGACATTCCAAAATGTCTTACTGTCATTCTTTATATTATTTTCAGCTCTCGCAATATACTGTTTGTAAAGATGTTTATTCGTTAATTCATACTCTCTTCTCAATCTAAAGAAATTTTCTTTATTGGCAAGAGAGGATGACTTCTTGTATAATTTATGAGCCTTATTTTTTGCTCTCTTAAGTTTGAACAATTCTTTGGTAGCCCAAGGATTTTTTGCTTTTATTTTGTTCTTTTTTAAAGGAACGTACTTGCGAATAGATTTATTTAAAATTGAATTAAAAATTGTATAACTTTCAATAAGATTACTATTCGATATAACTGGAGCCCAATCCATATTAAAAAATGTTGAATTTAGTTTTTCAAATTGGGCTTTTTGAAAATTTCTAGTAGGAATAACTTCGGGCTCTTCTTCAATGTAATCATAAAAAACAAACTCAAGAAGAAGAGCACTGTGATGGATTGAATTGGGCAAAATTGGTTTATCTACTTTAATTACAGAAGCATTCAAGCAAGTACTAACAAAAATTAGATCTAAAATTCTACCAATCGAATTTTTAACAAGATTCATTTGCATCAAATCCATTGCAAACAAACAATCTGTTAGAACAGATTCACACTCAAGATGTAAATCACGCGGCAGAATTTTTTTCTCGTCGTCGTTCCAGTACCAACTTATATTACCAAGATTGAAATCCCCAACAATGATCAATTTGTCTTTTTCCTCAAAAGATGCAAATAGCTTGGAGATATTATCTACATGTTTGTTATAAACATCAACTGAACTCGAAGGTGGTAAATAGCTATTAAAAATATATACTTTTTCGCTGCGAGAAACATTGATAGAAACACATATCTGTTCTACGTCCTTATGAAAAAGCTCAACTTCATGAGATGGGAATGTTGTTTTGATAGCTACCAAAACACCACCTCCTCTCTTAGTCGAAGCCTCATAACGGTCGCGACGATAGACATCATAGTCTCTTATGAAAAGTTCTTCATTTGAAATGTCTGTGTGAAGCCAAGTCTCGGTTAAGCAAATGGCAGCATAATCTTCTTGTGAAGCTGCAAGGTAAAAGTCATTTGTTCTTGAACGAAGACCGCCAACATTTTGATAATAGACCGAGAAAAATGAATTGGAAATTATGTGTTCTGCTGGACACTGTTTTGGCGTTTGTCGTTTTTTGAAAATTTGAAGGGTGATATGTTGACGCCCTTGGGCCAGAAGTTGGCACAAAACACTTGCTTCGAATATTCATGCGGAAGTTTCAAACCGAAACTGATTGAAACTAATTTGGATATATCACAATCTTTTTTATCAGAGGATAAACCGAAAGAAAGCTGTCATCTATTAAATTAAGCTTTTTCATTACATATTCCTTTAAATGTTCTGCTTTTACCGAAGCATGTAGCTTAGAAACATGGAATATCTTGAAACTGGGGACACTTCGAAGAGAATCATTAGCTTGATCGATACCGAAGATTCTTTTGTGTCGCCTATTATTATTATCACTCTTTTTGGGAATAACATCACCAACAGGAGAAGGTTTTTTAATATGTTTCCCTTTCTTACGAACTGTGACAAATTTATCAATCGGAGATTGATTTTTGTCAACGTTGGAAGGAATTGTAGAAGATGAATCTGAAATAACAGTGGAAGTCCCCGCTTCATGGCTAACGAAAGATTGCTCAGAAGATATTGAAATAATATTTTTAGTTTTTTTCTTAGTGTCTTTCCCTATATTACTCTTCTTATTTTTTAAAGTTACGTTTCTATCTCGCAATATTTTGGAATTGTTTTCACAACAATTTACAGTTTTCATAAGGGATCTCAGCTTGCTAAGTTGGCTCTGCAACGACGAAACGAGCTGAGATAGACCGTCAATTTGAACTTTGTAAAATTGCTCGCAAACACAATTCATTTTAATTGAAGAACTAAACTAATAAATTAATAAAAAGAGAAAAAATGCAAAAAGAACAAAAATTGTAAGAACTGGGATTCGAACACAGGACCTCACGGGCGAGAGTCGTACACGTAAATCTATGCCCAGATAACTCAGTTAAGCCGAGTTGAAATGACTACTGGACCAAATGAAAACAAAGAACAAAGACCGCCCGAGCGGCAGGTAGAAAATGCAAACCACCAAAAACTTTTCAAACAAATTTATGATTATTCACTAAACCGATTCGCGAAACCACTTTTACCGATGAAGCGAACGAGTAAATGAATCATAAAATAATGAATTTAATATTAAATCTTATGAATTTAATGCAAATTATGAAATTTAATATTGTGCGAAAATTTTGCGTGTGTTTGTTTTGATAAACGTCAAACGTCGACATGTTTGGATGGAATGACAACAGCCATTTGGCTGCACGTGTCGCCATTTGGCGACTAATCTAGATGGACCTTTAGCATCCACGCTAGCAGCCAAATGTAGACAGAAAATGACATAACCAAAATTTCATTTTGGTGATTTTTTTAAATTCAATTATCAAAATCGGACTCTGCGCGTTTGTATTATTACACGGCCATTCAAGAATTATTCATTTTCACACAAAAGAACAAACAAAAGTTGGAAAATTGTCACTTTGAATTTGACAAGCGGTTGTCAAAGCGGTTCGTTGAGTTGCCATATTGAATATCAAAACTGGACGCACAGCCAAATGGCGACATGTTTGGACGGAATGACAGCAGCCACTTGGCTGCACGTGTCGCCATTTGGCTGCTAATCTAGAGGGACCTTAAATAAATAACAAACGGTACATTACGCTTTCAGGTCCGATGATGTTTCCGATATTTTCCGCCATAAAGCGGACACATGGCTTTATGGCGGACGGTGTCGCTAGTGTCGATAAGAAGAACAAGAAAAATTTCCCTTGGGGACCTAAAAGCGTAATATACCCCAATCTCCAATCGGTCATAGTTTCTCATAGCTCTAAGTAACGGAGAATTTTTATAAATAGAAAGTGAAGATTGTGGAGGGTTAAAAATGGCAACGGATCGAGTGTTGTAAGACGGAACCCGATATTTTATATCTTCTACCAGAGATGAATTAGTAAGACCCTTGCATAACCTGTAGAGGAAACACTGGTCAAGACAGTCTCTTCTTTTGTTTAGTGATGGTAGGTTTAGGAAGTTTAGTCGATCTTGATAAGGCCTATAAGCAAAGTTATATTTGAACATTAAGGTTCTAGCATTGAATTTCTAGTACATGGAATGCGCATACAATATGAAAATGTGATCAAAATGTGGCTCCAACATCTGGGTAAACTTTTTGAATATTTAGACCAGATTTTCAAATGTATACTAGTTAGCGAGTTGTTTAATGTCACCATCAGAAATTCGTCAGATTTAATGTCATTTGTCATATTAGCGTCATTTCTAGCATTCACTGTTAAAGTAGTGGTTTTATGGGCAATTTTACGGTGAAAAGTCGAGCAATTAGCGATGACGGTCGCGCGGTCTGACATTGTGTAGATATGTAAAATTTCGAGAGTGAAAAAGTTTGATTCAGGATTCAGGCACGGGACTCGCAAATTCCCGAAGGAGATTACTCAAGAGCAATTTTGGCATGTAGGGCAATCTGTTTTGGCGTGACGGAATTTGTTTCCGTTTTGTTTTACAACTCCCGAGAGCCACAAGAGCGACACTAGCCCGCAGCTTAGGTCGAAATTTTGTTCGTGTCTCAATTTACCTATCTCTAAAAGACATGGACATTCAGAACATTTGTCCGGGCTACGGTGGTGCGCCTCGAGATGTGGACCACCTGTTCCGATGCCCCGCTGCACCCACTATCCACACTCCGAGGGCGTTATGGGACTATTGCAGCTGATACGTTCTTGTCGCTTGAGACTATAGGGATGAATAGGCCTAGCGAGTGAAATTTTTGTCCACTGCGATTTCTCAATTAAAATGTATACTTATTGTCGTGGAATATGTGGCAAAATCCGGGGAATTGGAATTTCAGAAGCTACCATCCGAAAACGTTTCACTTCATCGTTGAAAATATCTTATGGCCGGGGAATCGAAAACTAATACATAAATGGCCGTGAAAAAATACGGAACCGTTTTCGAATTGATGCTTATGGAGTTTCCCAGCAATTAATACATTTTCCACAACACTAACTATGCATTTTCTTTGCGAAAATCGCAGCGGACAAAAATTTCACTCGCGAGGTCTATTCATCCCTTATAGGCGAGAACGACGACGAAACGCGAGCCGCGACTACGTCCAAAGCCAAAAACATTTCAAAAATTTCACTGACAGTCCAGAATTGTCAATTTATAAGCTCGAATATTTACACTAGTAAATGACATAGTTCCATTGAACTTTCATTGATTGGACATTGCACTGTAGAATTTAGACCAAAAAGTTTACCCAGATGTTGGGACCCTTTTTAATTGGTCTAAGCGTATTCCATGTTCTATAAATTCAATGGGTTCTAGAGAACTTTCTCTGAACTTTTTCTAAAGCATCACGTGAAACAGAAGAATATGGAGACCAAACTACAGAGGCGAATTCTAATATGCTGCGTACTAGCGTCACAAATAAATTCACACAAGTTTTAATAGATTGAAAACTAGAGAAGCATCGTAAAACGAACCCAGCTAGTTTCGACGATTTGCTAATAATCGACGAGTAGTGATCAATAAAACGTAATTTAGAATCAAAAATAACCCCTAGATCAGTAATCGTAGAAACACATTGGAGAGGAGTAGAGTTTATTTGGTACTGAAAAGAGAAAGGAGTAGATTTTAATGAATACACCATAACGGAGCATTTAGAAACATTAAGATCCAACTCATTTGAGACACACCAAGACGTAAAGCAATTTAAATCGGATTGCAAAGCTATACAATCAGAAATAGATGAGACAGTTGAAAAAAGTTAGCTATCATCGGCGTAAAAGAGAGAGTGACAGTTAAGACAAGATGGTAGATCGTTTCATCATCAATGTGGCACGATAGCCCGACGTCGGGCCTTGGCCGCCTGAATCGTTGACCTCCAATTGTCGCGGTTACGTGACCTTGTCCTCCAGTTTCGGAAGCCCAGCAGCTGGTGGGCGTCTTCACCTACGGAGTTCTCCCAGCGAGCTCTCGGTCGTCCACGCAACCTCGCTCCGTCAATTCGTTGTGCGTTCATAACTTTCTTTGGCATGCGATTATCGTCCATCCGTTGTACATGCCCCGCCCATTGCAGACGTTGAAGCTTCACGATTTTCGATACTTCCAGCTCATCGTACAATTGATACAACTCATGGTTGTATCGGATACGCCATTGGTCTCGCTCGCGAACGGCCCCGAAAATTCGCCGAAGGACCTTTCGTTCGAATCGGTCTAGCAAAATTTCGGAGGCTTGGGTAAGGGTCCATGTTTCGCAGCCATAACATAGCACGGGTCGGATGATCGTTTTGTACACGCGGAGCTTCGTGTTCCTGTGCGCAAGTTTCGAATTAATTATAGGGAGGACCGAGAAATATGTCTTATTGGCTAGTTGTATCCGTCGCTTAATTTCGTCGGTTTCATTGGCGTCCTTTGATAAGTTACAACCCAGATAGTTGAAGTTGTCTACATACTCGATATTAAGGTCCCCCACTGTGATGCTTGAATTTGCTGGCGTCCTTGTTTTCGATTGCATCATGGCCTTTGTTTTGCTTTCGTTGATATGTAGTCCAACTTCCTTTGCGGCGTTATTGAGGTTATGCAGGAGGCTTTCTGCATCACCCAACCTTCGAGACATGATGTTGATATCGTCGGCGTACGCTACTAATTGAGTCGACTTGATGAGTAGCGTTCCGCTGCTGTCCATATTCATGGCTCGAATTACATATTCCAAAGCCAGGTTGAAGAGCGTCGGCGCCAGCCCGTCGCCTTGCTTGAGTCCAGTACGAGTTTCAAATAGGTCAGTGAGTCGGTTCTGCACTTTGACCTGCGAGACGGTATTAGTCATCGTCATCCTTGTGAGTCGCACTAACTTTGCCGGTATACCAAAATTCAGCATAATGTTGTACAGTACACTTCGGTCGATACTGTCGTATGCCTGCTTGAAGTCGACAAAGATTTGGTATACGTCGATGTTGTATTCCCAGCACTTTTGGAGTAGTAGCTTCACTGTGTAAAGCTGATCGGTCGTTGAACGACCAGGTCTGAAGCCGCCTTGATACTCGCCAATGATTTGTTCTGCGTACGGATTGATTCTCTTTTCAAGAATTTTTGATAAAATCTTATAGGCCGTACAAACTAATGATATGCCCCTGTAATTCTCACACTTCAGCTTGTCACCCTTTTTGTGGATTGGGCAGATTATGCTTTTGCGCCAATCTTCGGGGATTACCTCGTCGTTCCATATTTTCAGCAGTAGCACATGTACAGCGTTGGTCAGGCACGTTCCACCATGCTTCAGCAGTTCTGCTGGGATCTCGTCAGCGCCGGGCACTTTATTATTTTGGAGCGACTGTATGGCAAGACTCACCTCCTCTACTGTTGGGGGTAGAACGGGAGGGCCTGGTTCGGCTAACTGCTCAAGAGCTGGATCCGCGGGGGATGTTGATGGTGCATTGAGGAGCTCTTCGAAATGCGAGGCCCATCGTGTGTTGACGCTTTCGATGTCGCTGATGATGTTACCATCCTTGTCCTTACATAGGCTTGTCCTGGGTTGATATCCGTTCTTGATATTATTTATAAGTTTGTACGCCTGTCTAGTGTTCTTACTGGCTAATCTTTGGTTTATTTGCTGTAACTGCTCGTCAAAATGTTTGCGTTTCTTACGTCTAATTAACTTATTAGATACTCGCCGAAGCTCGTTATATCTTTCTTTCTTGGCTCGGGATGCGCGTTGTGTGTATTGGCGATAGGCTTCATTTTTCGCCTCAATCGAGGCCCTGCATTCGTCGTCGAACCAGTCTGCTCGTCTGCGCCGGCCTTTATAGCCCACGACCTCTTCTGCGACCTCCTTGATGCTGTCTTTGAGCTCCTCCCAGAACTCATGGATGCCTAGATTATTGATGTTATCAAGCATGGGCGACAGTTTTTCCTCAAGGGCTGTAGTATACGCAGCCGCCGTGGCATCATCAATCAAATTGTCAACCTCAACCTGGTAGATCGTTTAAGAAAAGTAAAAAAAGAAGGGGACCTAAAATGGATCCTTGTGGCACACCCGATGATGGACAAAATTCGGAAGAGGTAAAATTTTGGAAAACAACTCTAGAAGAGCGATCATTAAGATAAGAGAAGAGCCATACAATAAGATATGAAGGGAATCCCATTGCAATTAATTTATTAAGAAGAATTTGGTGATTAACGGTGTCAAATGCTTTTGCGAAGTCAGTATAAATTACATGCACGTCAAAGTGCTTATTTAAAGATTTTGTTACAAAATTAACAAGTTCAACTAAGTTGGTCACAACGGATTTGTTTTTGGAGAACCCATGTTGTTCATCCTTTATAAGATAACTAAAATGTTCATGAATGTAGTTATAAACAATCTTTTCAAGAAGTTTCGAAAAGCATGACAGAAGAGAGATAGGTCTATAGTTAGACACAGAGCCAGGATCGCCCTTTTTCGGAATGGGAACCACATACGCCGATTTCCACTGAATTGGGAAAACACCTTCATGCAGGCTCTTAGTAAATAAAATTGCAAGAGGTTTAGATATGGAAAAGTTTGTTTCTTTTAAAAACGAATTTGGGATTCCATCAGGTCCAGAAGAAGAATTGGTTTTAATTGAGGATATAAGCAATTCAACGTGTGACGGTAAAATGAGGGGTGGTAAGTGTATTTCTTGAGGTACAACAGGAGGACAAGTTAAGGATGATGTTTTAAATGTACTTGCGAAAAATGTAGCAAAAAGCTCACACATTTCAGGAGGAATGTCTGCACTAATATTGTTGAACGAAAGTGTGGAAGGTTGACTTGAAGAGGATCTCAGGTTTTTTACATAGGACCAAAAAATTTTACTCTCATTGTTCCTCAGAGCTCAGACTGTCCTCAACAGTCTTAATATAGACAGACCGTGCAAGTGAAATTAGCCTTTTGATCCTGGATCTAAGGAACGTTATTCGGTCGGATTGGCGTCCATAACGTTTTAATCGAGTGTGAAGACGCTTTTTCTTTAGAATCAAGTTGCGAATCTGGGGTGTAAACCAAATCGGACCTTTACGAAGCTTTAAATTAGAGATTGGGAAGCACTCATATATGATGTTGTGTAGAATAGCATAAAAAGTAGCTACAGCAGTTACGCAATCAAGATCTTTTAAGATGAAGCATTAATAAAGCATGGTTACAATTGACAAGATTCAATTTCTCGTTAATAGCTACATAATTTGCTTTCCTGAAATTAAACCTACGACGCATAACCTTTGTAGGATAAGGTGATAGGTTAATGCTAATCTCATTGACAATATCAGGATGATAAGGATAACAAGGAACGTATCCTGGTGTACGCATGGATGACGAGAATCCACCAAAGGAATGTTACTAAACTGAACGGGATAACCAAAAAAACACACTTATTGTTAGATTCCCCAGTCATTAGAAAATTTCCAACGATGAACTCGTCGTGGACAGAGAATCGGCTTGACGTTTGCGAAACTCACCATGCTTGACGGAGAATATGCTACCGAATCGACCCATTTTCATCTTGAAAATGCATTCGGACAAGAGGGAAATTGTTTTTTAGTTATTTTTAAGGGTGGTTTTCACACTGGTACTTAATCTGGCCAGATTACGTAAACTGCGGTGTGGCGAATTTATAAATGTGTGGAATTCGACAGCTCAAATTAAATAATTTGCACAGATTACGTAATCTGGCCGTAAGTGTGAAAACCTTACGAACCAGATTTACCCGCGATACGAAAAAAACGTAGCTACGTTTAAATTTTTTTTGCAAAAATTCTTGTTCTTTAATTTTACAACAACACCTTGCCGAAGAAAGCAGAGTAATTCATTTTAAAAGGCTGACATGTTTTCTACTGTTGCTGTTGAACAGTAGCAGCAAACATGTCAACCATTTAAATTGCATTGCGCTGGTTTCCACGGCAGCATTCAACGCGTCCAATCTGTTGCAAGCATTACGAGCATTGACATTCCATTTACTGTTCCGCTTTATCGTCTTTCTGAAAATTGTCAGAATATGGTAGAGGTGAATTGGGTGAAATACGGAAATTAAAGATGGTGACGCGATTTGTGGTGCGCCTTTTACGATACGAATGAAAACAAAATTTATGATTTGGTTTTTCATTGTGTTTTATTATATTAAAGAATAACGAAGTGATTTGCATTGGCTATTTTAGTAAAATCGAGTATTTGCAAATGATTTTAAATAGAATCTGACATTAATCACGTTCTATGAGGCAGTGTTTGTGTTTGAACTCTACCCCGATTTCGACAACAAAATCGGATTTATCTTTTCCTCGTTTATTGTTTGGTTCTCCGTGCCTGTGATAGACTGTAACACGATCTTATTAATCCTTGTAGGATAGATCGCATGTAATTGTAACAGTTAATCTGGAGTTAAAATCAGACTGAATGGCAAAGTACTCAACTAATAAATATGTATATGAAATATCCTGAACCAGGTAAATTTGTTTACTTTTGATGTTTATATTTTCCTTATGTATCATAGATTTATAACTTCTTCAAAAAACGCCCTGGCAATAGATAAAAATAAAATTTGGACTAGCATCTGTCTAAACGTCGTTAATGTTTTTTTTTATATCCAAAACAATATCAACGCCTTGCGAATTGTTTAACATATTTAACGATAAATAATGAACAGATGTGGATAGAATGAGGGATTCATCTCTTCTGATCCCTTGACGCAATCAATGGCTATGTCCACACATGTGCGCTTTCGTCTTCCCTTTCGTCTTCAAGCTCCGTATCCACTTTCAACATTGAACATGTCATTGATTGCGTCAAGTGAACAGAAGAGATCAATGTCTCATTCTATCCAGATCATCCAGATCTGTTCATTATTTCTGTGGTCATTATGAAAAACAGCTTAAGTCGACTTAACACAAAATCGAGTTAATGTGTTCACTGGATTCGCCGTATTCGACTCCACCTCTACACAAAATTTGGTTCATTTCAGATTATTTTTGAGTGAGCTACAGCGATTGGGTTTTCCGCCTATCTCAAGTAGACCCTCACCGAAACGTTGGGACTATGTGGGGTGAGTGTAATAAAACAAGGCTCACAGAAGTTGAACAGGAAATGACCGCATACAACATCGCTATACTAGGACTGAGCGAAACATGATAGCTCGGATCGGGGCGACTTTATCACCTAGCTCTCGTACTGTATTGCTCTACTCTGGAAATTAAGACCTTGGCAAGCAGGCGTCGGAGTCCTGTTGACTAGGAATGCACGCCGATCCCTAATCGACTGGAAACATATTTCCGATCGTATCATCACAGTCAGACTCAAATCCAGAGTACGAAACATCACAATTATTCAGTGCTACGCACGACTGCAGATTAATTAGTTATAGGACGTTTTTTTTATCAGCGACTAGGCGACACCTTTGATAGGGCTCCCAGGGGTGACACCAAAATTATTATGGGGGATCTCAATGCCGAAGTCGGTACTGAAATTACGGTACGGTACTGTAACTTAGGCTTGCAACACCTTATGGGCAATCACGGGCTTGGCGACAGAAACAACAATGGCGAAATGTTCGTGGAGTTCTGTAACTCTCGACAACTAGTCACTGGCGGAACCTTGTTCAAGCATAAACCCTGCAACCTAACAACTTGGGTTTCTCCTGATGGCAGAACAGAAAACCAAATTGACCATATTGCTGTTTCAAAGACATGGAGAAACTGCCTCTTGGACGTCATGTCGAAGCTTGGGGCTAATGTTGGAAGCGACCATCATCTTGTTATCGCGACATTTCCATCCAACGATCTACTAACGCACGAATCGTGCCTCGTTTTAATGTGCAAAAACTAAAAATCCATCAATTAAACGCGCATATTTTACCACTTTGCACGAAAAAGCTAGTGCAGCAGCATCTCTTGAGAATCGTACAATTGAAGATAGATGGAATTTTGCAAAGAATTCTTTCATTTCGTGTGACGAAGCGACTGTGGGACGATTGGATCGAGGTAAGAGACCTTTTATCAGTTATACTACTTGGTATCTTATCTCAGAACGCAAAAGAGTTGAGGAACAGATTAACTCCGCTGCTGATAATTCAGCCAAAATCAGCACCGAGATGAATACCGTTCACTAAAAAAAGGCGTGCAGAGAAGTGTGAGGCGCGTAACTACATCAACGCTTTAGCGAAGGAGGCAAATGATGCGGGGGCATGATTTTAGTATCTGCGGCGCCAAATTTTGATAATGCCATTTCATTAATATTGACCTGAATCGACCGAATCTGCAATCCTTTTTCGCGAAATCGTAACGGTTCTCCAGATATTCAATGTCAAAGTTTGACATTTATATGGGGTAGTTCAGTTTTTAATGGGAATTTGGGGGTATTTTTACAACATACTGATGTAAATCAATGGCATTGCACCAAAAATAACATTTTTAATTTCATTTGCCTCCCTGTCTAGCAAATTGTACAATTCTTGCTCGCAAATATATTTCGACCTTTCATATTATTAACATCTTTGCCAAATTGGTAAAACTTACTATTCTATTAAGGCTGATTAAAATTAAAACGTGATGGCATGGAACACTTTCTCCAATGTGTAAAGCGGAAATCCACCCCTTTTCTTATCAAATTACATAACTGGCTTCATAGAAAAGTCAAACTTTGCCATTGAATATCTGGAGAACCGTTACTATTTGGCGAAAAAGAATTGCAGATTCGATCGTTTCAGACCAATATTAATGAACTGGCATCATCAAAATTTGGCGCCGCAGATACTGAAATCTCCCCGACCATCCTGTGGAAAATAAAGAAGGGTTACTGCTTGTTACCGAAGAACAGCAGCTTCAGAGATGGAAAGAACACTTTTTTGAGGTCCTAAACCACAAGTGAGACAATAGACACCATCGAACACAAATTGCTAACTGTAGGTTATTCCCACATGGAGTGTGACGTGGATCACGCCTTAATCGAGAGAAAGAAAAAAGTAGCGAACGCAAAAATTCATCCTCGTGATTGGTCCAATTTTGTACGAACTGTTGGTATCAAAAACCAATTTCATATAATCGAAATGGTTCCCACTGATTTCCTATATTTCTTTTCTTATTCCAAAACAAAATGTATTGGGAGAAACCAGGATGCAAATTCTGAAAACTTTCATTGGAAAAATGTTAAATGGTTAAGATACACAAAAAATGATTTTGGAAGAGTTCATTTCAAAACAACCCTAAATGTAGAACATCCATTTAAAATATTAAACATCCAAAAAAGAGGTTTTAATTCAGGAAGTATATCTGAAATTTCTAAGCTACCAAAGGAAGTACGTATATCTGTAAAAAGAGAGAGGATCTATTGGATCTTCTTCCTATGATTGATCCTTTCTTTCACGACTTTTCCAAAAGTCTTCCCTCTGATGAAATTTCGGATATACACCTTGACCTAGTTGAAGAAGACAGCAATCAAAATAACGTATGTGAAGTCGTTTTTTTTCTGCATTAATTCTCTCGAAGAGGCCTTATATTATTTGTTTATTATAAAATAATAATTACTTTTCCTTTCATTTTTTTATGAATAATTCCATAAAATAAAAAGAAATTAAACATTTATTAAAAAAGACTTTAATTTAAGATTCATCAACTGTATAATGGTAATATGGAAAAAGAATCTATGTCCTCTTAAGATAATCGTTTCTTCTTCTTCCTTGCCTCGTTCTTCATACCGCTCCATGGTTTCGCGTTGCTCGACCTGCGGTGTAGGCACATCGCCCGTTTTGGCGATAATATCTCAGCATATTTCTACAGGCAGCTCTATCTTGGATCGTGTCATCGCCGAGACCAATGCGTTGTTGTTGCTTTTTCATTTCACACATCCAGGTGTTCTTCGGTCTGTCTCTGGCCTTGGGTCCATCAAGTGGAACTTCCATTGATATCGCTCTCTTTGCGGGGTTCTCAGGCGGACGCCTTTGAACATGGCAATACCAATCCACTCGTCGGTCTTCGAGCTTTTCGGTGATTGGTTGGTCTATGGACTTTGGTTACAGCAACTGACATGCGTAACATTTTCATTTCAGTCGCTGTCATTTGTTTCGCGTAACCTTCATACATGGTCCAGCATTCTGATCCATACATGAGTGCGAGACGTACAACCGTTTTGTACAACTTGCCCTTTAGCTTCAGTGGCATTTTCTTATCGCAGAAAACTCCAGAGTTTTCTCGCCACCTCATCCACCCAACCTTTGTGCGATGTTTGATGTCATCATCGCATGTAGCTCCGCTGTTCACCATCGAGCCAAGGTACTTGAACTTGGTACAAGACTTAAGCTGCTCTCCTTTGACGTACATATCTGGTATCGGTGCATCTGGGTCTGAGAATGGACAGCATAAGAACTCAGTCTTTGTTAAACTTACCCTCAGTCCATGCTCCTCCAGAATGTCACACCATTTTGTAAGTGCAGCTTGCAAGGTAACGATGTTTGGGCTACTGAGGACTATATCATCGGCAAAAAGAAGAGATATTTCTAGGCTGTCGGATATACGTGTTAATAAGTAGCACATGATGGTGTTGAAGAGCAACGGACTCAATACACTGCCCTAGTGTAATCCGACATTCACCGCAAATTCTTCTGATTCACCGGCTGTGCATCTAACCTTAGTCGTAGCTCCATCATACATGTCTCGTATCATCCTGACGTATGCCTCAGGGACATTAAGTGCTCTCAAGGCCAACCATATCAGATCACGAGGTACTCTATCGAATGCCTTTTCCAAATCGATGAATACAAAGTGCAAGTCCTTTCGTGCTGCTCTATACTTTTCCATCGCAATACGAATGCACTGAATCGCATCGACTGTAGATCGACCTTCAACAAAGCCGCATTGATTGTCATTCAACCGCACAATCTTTCTCAATCGGTTACAGACAACTCGCTCGTAGATCTTCAGTGTATGAGGTGTTAACTTTATAGCCCTATAGTTGTTGAGTTTGCGTGAGTCTCCCTTGTTCTTATAGAAAGGAAGAAGAAAACTTTCCCTGAAAGCATCAGGCATCGGTTGCCCACCTTTGATTTTGTTGAAGAGAACTGTGAGCCAACTAAGCCCGACATTTTCCATTTTCAACCAAAATTCCGCGGGGATTTTGTCCGGTCCGACTGCCTTTCCGCGTTTCATCTGATGCATTGCCTCCATCACCTCTTCCTCTGAGATATCTTCAATATTTGTGGTATTCGGCTCAACATCTTGAAAAGCTGCTCGAGGAAATTCTTCATTTAGAAGTTCATCAAAATACTCTCGCATCCTGCTACAAATTGCCGTATCCGCAATCAGCAACATTCCTTGCGAGTCCTCCACGTACTTTGGGGCCTGTATTTCCCGAGCGTTCCTTCTCCTTTGGGCTGCGACCCTAAATATCCTGGCGTCGTGCTTAGGTCTCTCGCGCAAAGACGGTCCTTCGGTCGCAGTCTGAGTTTCCAATTCTTGGTAGAATTTCTCAGCTGCCTTCGCCTTTGCTTGAGCTACCAAGCGCTTTACGTTGTTCCGGCATTGCATATCGCGAAGTTGAACCCGTTCGGTTTCACTGCTTGACTCACATGCCTTAAATGCGTTCGATTTGGCTTGCACTGCTTCCTTAGTTTCGGTGTTCCACCACCATGTTTCTTTCTGTGGAGTGGACCTTTCGAAACTCCAAGTGCCTTTTCCGCCTCACCTACTGACATGTCAGCGAAAGTATTCCACATTTGTGTTGGACTGTGCTCGGTGCAGTTGGTGTTGTTTTCAAACCACTCCGTCATTTTATCAATGAATGGAGTTACTACAGGTTCAAAGTTGTCGTTTGTGAGATTGTGCCACTTGATTTTTTCGACTGGCTTGGGAGCTCTTCTATTTTTTGCTCCTCCTGCTTTCAAAATAAATTCTGATAGGAGCAAACGATGTTGGCTGACGACAGATTCACCCAAGATCACCTTGCAGTCTTTTACCCACCTTCTCATAAAATCGAAGCAGAGGTGGTAATCGATCTGCGTTTCGTGTTTCCTATCTCCGTGTCCACTACTGTAGGTGATCAGGTGTCTCTCGTTTTTCACAAACCATGTGTTTAGGATGACCAAACCGTGCGATCTGCACATAGTCAGAATAGCTTCACCTTCGTCATTTCTGACCGTTGGCTACCCTTTCCACCATGGCAATCCTCGTAACCATAATTTGATTCACCCACATGGCCATTTCGATCGCCTCCCAAGAACACCAATTCGGTATCTGGAATGGTCTGAATCAGGGTGTCAACGTCGTTCCAAAAGGCCTCTTTTTCTTCTGGTGGCAGTCCCACTTGGGGAGCGTAGGCACTTATTACGTTCCACACCCTTCCGCAGATAACCAATTTGATGCTGATCAAGCGATCACTTCTCTTCGCGACACTTATTATGCTGCCAAGTAAAGAAGACGCCAGAATAATGCCAACTCCGTTTCTTTGGTTTGTAATTCCTTAGTAGTACAATTTGTACTTCATGGAATTCGTAAGAAACCGGGCTCTGTCGATATGGGTATTTCGCCACTTCGTCTCCTGCACGCACATAATGTCTATCCCTCTCCGATTCATGATATCCTCAATCTCCTCGCTCTTTGACGTCATGGAACCGACATTCCAGCTTGCAACCCTCAGCTTCTCCACAATGTAATTGGACTGCCTTATATTGCTCGCCCCCGGAATCCGTCGAGCTCTGGCGCGAACTAGGTTCGCGCCGGGATCACTCAACCGCATAGCAAAAGTAGTGCCCAGCGGGGTAGTGCTTGTATCTGCGTCAATTTCCATAAGGCCTTCCATTCTTTTACACCTTTTGGAGAAAGTTTGTGTATTTTGGCACTAGTGTGTGGAAATAAATAAATTTATGGACTTTCCTTTCCTTCTACGACACGCCGGGAAAGGCGGTGGCATTATTCGCAACCCATGCCACAGGGCGATAATAGTTTAAGCACAATATAATTGAGTATAAAGACTTAAGTGGAATTAAGTTTTGTCAACCCCTATTGCTTCATACGGAAACAACTCTTATTTTGTTTTTTATCGTATTACAATCAAACTGCTTTATTTTTGGAATAAAATTATAGTAGGATACATTGCTCACATGATAAGCTACAAAAATGTATTAGTCTTTGGATTTGAAAACTATATAGATTTTTTCAAGTCGTTTTAAAGTTTAAAATCGATCTACTGAAAATCAGTAAATCACCACAGATTTATCGTCAAATATGTGTCGCGGCTTTGGTCAGGACGGGTAAATTATAAATTCTTTCATGAATAGTATGAATAGATGATGTGTTCTTCTTCTTTTAGCGGTGCAGAAAGGTGTGAAACCTCTGTGCATCTATGTGGGTACGATTTATGGTTCGTCAATGTTTGTTTCCGTGAGGTCTAAGGACAAAAACATAGCTGCTGCGATAGGGTTTTCCCACAGCGATATAGGGGTAAGATCAGTTGGCGCAGCGGCATTGAAACAAATGACCCACATCATGTGGAGTACCATCGCAGTTTGGACAGATGTTTTGGATGTCCGGGTTTATGCGAGAAAGGTACGAATTAAGGCGTGAACAAAAGCCCGACCGAAGTTGAGCTAGTGTTACTCTAGTGGCTCTCGCGAGCCTAATCTCCTCAGGCGAATTTGGTGGTGCTCTTACGGCAACTGCCTCTACGGGGCGGACCACACCCGTTTTTTGCAAAACGTCCAAAAGCTGCCAATATGCCTTCCTGGCAAGAGCCCCGGCAGGAGGGAGCCCTGAAGGTTCGATGCAGGAAGGTTGTGTTTGGCTGTGTATGACGTGTTGTTAATATTTAACATTGGCAATTGCGTTCAAGAATGAATGAATGAATGAATTCTTCAATAGCGCAGACATCTCAAGTTTCAATTGTAAAAAAGATGAAGACGAACGAAAATTGAAAGTGTCTAGATAGGCACAATGACAAGTTCAATGTTAAAAGTGGAAACGGAGCTTGAAGACGATAGGGAAGACGAAAGCGCACATGTGTGAACATAGCCATTGAGCTGCCACTGGCGGATAAGCTTATAAAAATATCCAATTTGACAACTGAAATGTACACTTTGACAACCGCTTATCGAAAACATAAGGTGCGATTAGAATTAAAAATTAAGGGCGGTATTCATAGTCCCTACTTAAGCAATAAGGATTCCCTTAAGGAATATGCGTTTCGTTTATATAAGGGAACCCTTAAGGAGGGTTCGTATTCATATATGTATGTACATCACTTATTATGGCGTTGCCTTATTTAGTAAAACGATAGTTAAAAATTCATAATTTTTAAAAAATTTCAAAGTGTAAATATGGATATGTCAACAAATTCATGGATTCATATAAGGTTACTAGATATGTACCTTAACGAATAAGGGAACCCTTTAGGAAACCCTTAAGCGTTTGCTTATTGAGTGACTATGAGTAGGGTCAGTCCCTTAAGTATAAGTGGGGAGTATGAATTCCGCCCTAAATTTTAAACTTTACAAACCATTTTCGCAAAACAAAAAAAAACATTTCGGGCGGAAATAAAGTAATATTCCCTTAAGGAATAAGGGGTTTCTTAAGGGAGCTTCGTATTCATTGACATCACTTATTAGGGCGTTGCCTCATTAAACGAACGATTCAACGAAGAAGAAGATATGAGGTTACTAGATATGAACCTTAACGAATAAGGGAACCCTTTAGGAAACCCTTTAGCGTTTGCTTATTAAGTGACTATGAATAGCGTCAGTCCCTTAAGGACCCCCTTAAGTATAAGTGAGGACTATGAATTCCGGCCTTCATCTCGGTTTAATGGGAATGTGAGGGTGAGGGACACCCTTATAGAAGCTGAATCAATGGGTGAGGTTACGATACAGAATAGTTGCGTATGTTCCGCAAACATGTTCGTGATTCCCTAACTGCAATTTTGCGAATCGGAAATAGTCTACGGTTCTTTTTGTTCAAACAAAGACAGACCAACGAAAAGAACCGGAGATTATTTCTGATCCGCAAAATAGGAGAACGGCAGATATGTTTTCGGAACATACGCAAATGTTTTGTTTCGTAATCTCACTCAATAAGGATTAGATGCGTTTTATTGGGTCGAGTATTGGTGTACAAATAAAAAAAAGTTTTTCTTAAAAGAATCTAATTTGGGGGTTGGATTTGAATGGCAGCTCCATGACCCAATGGTCCGATTCCAGTCATTTTTGTATATGTTTTTTGGCATCAAAAGAATTGTATTTGAGGTTTCGTTGAAGTAAGTGCACATACAAAAAATCTTCTTAGAGAACTCAATTTGGGGGGCTAGGTTTGTATGGTATTCCCATGACCGATTCCATCTATTCATATACATATATGTTTTGTGTCATCAACAGAAACACATTTGTGTGAAGTTTCGTTGAAATTGGCGTACAAATAAAAAAGTTTTTCTTAGAAGAACTTAATTTGGATGGATGGGTTTATATGGCAGCCCCATGACCCCCTTGTTCGATTTTAGCGATTGAAACACACAAACTGCCTGCAACAAAAAGAAACATTTGTGCAAAATCTCAGCTCCATAGCTTTCAAACTGGCCGAGTAAAACGTGTCGCAACAGACGGACATCGCTCAATCGACTCATCTCGTCATGCTGATCATATACAGGGTGTCCCATTCACGGTGGAGAATATTTTAACGGTAGGTAGCCTGGCTCATTTGGGGGAAATTAATGTACAACGGGACCCCTCTATTTTTAACCGTTACAATGTGATAGCATTTTTTGTCAAAATGCCCGACTTGCCGAACTAAATCAAAATTTGCCACACCACCAAACATTTCATTCGAGATATGACTTCACTTTCTGAAACTACATAAAATTTCCAATAAAACGGCACGTCGCCCGTTACGAAGTTGCTCGTATCTTCCGAGATACACCCATTCAAACTTTAAAGAAATTTCAAAATTGGTTTTTCATCAAAAATTCAAATAATATATCGTATTTTACCTACGTATACAATTTTAGAATTACTTTAAAGTTTGAACGAGTGTATCTCGGAAGATACGAGCAATTTCGTAATGGATGGGGTGTCGTTTTATTGGAAATTGTATGTAGTTGCAGAAAGTGAAGTTATATCTCGGATGAAATGTTTGATGGTGTGGCAAATTTTGATTTAGTTCAGCAAGTCGGGCATTTTGATAAAAAATGCTATTACATAGTAACGGTTAAAAATAGAGGGGTCCCGTTGTACATTAATTTTCCACAAATGAGTCAGGCTACCTTCTATTAAAATATTCTCCACCATGAATGGGACACCCTGTATACTGCTCAAAACAAAATAAGAGCCACTAATAATATTTTTCTGTGCAAAAGGAAAATCATAGCTTTTTTGGTCTAATTTAATAAAACAATATGTTTTTCATTAAATATAATAAATTTTATTGAATGTTGACCAACAGTTACATTTTTTTAGCATTTTTTCGAATCGGTTACTTTTTGCGGTAATGTAATCGAAACAATAAAAATTAATTTGTAAGTCTAAAGTGTAAAAGAATTACATTTTACCATAAGATGGTATAGGGTATATTGTTTTTGTTACGCTGATATTATGTAACACCTCAAAGGAGCCACCGGAGGTATGGCGAAGTATATATTTAAATGATCAGGGTCGGTCCCTGAATCGAATAAGCCATGTCTGTCTGTCTGTCCGTGTGTCTGTCTGTTAGAACGAAATAATGAAGCTAGCGGTTTGAAATTTTGGTCAAATGTTTGTTTTGCTAAAATCTTGGGACGGTATTGAAAATGGGCAAAATCGGACCACGGGTTCCCCTACCTTCCATACAAACTACCCCTCCTTGATATTTAAATCAGCCAAAACTTTCGGTAGAATATCGCTATCGACTTGAAATTTTGATCCATGTCTCATTCTGACATATATACTTTGAGTTGATGGAAAGTGGAGTAGGTCCGACTACCCTACAAAGTTATATTCAGCCATACCTTTTTATAGAATGTCGCGAAAAACTTCAAATTAGTATCAAATGGCAGCCGTTGGATGCCTTGACAAAGTAATAAAGATGTGTCAGATCCGACCCATCTACCCCTCCATCCCCGAAGAAAATCAATTCCGGCTAAAACAGCACGGTTTCCAAAAATCTTATTTAGCACCTTTTTTTGAATTAAAATCATTTCGCGGGAGTACGGTTCACACTGATTTATTAAATTTCTAACAAATCACTTTGTGAAACACGATAATTCACACCCGCAAACAATTTCGTGCACACACATTCACTTCCCGCAAATTGGTTGACAACTACACGGTCGACAGACGATAGCCCAGCCATCGGCCGACCATCTTGTGGATTACTTGAGAGGTGGTGCTGAAGATGAGGGCAAATTTTCCTAGTCACACATGAACGCTATTCTTCTTCTTCTTTCTCCTTTAGCTTTAATTCAAAAGCTGGGTTGTCTAATTTCGTGGAAGTTGTATTGACAGAATTACTTTTATACTCCTTGGAGTGTTACTGGTTTTGAGTCTTCCTTCACGATCGCCCTGAACGCGGGCCACTGCACGTAAAATCACACCACAATAACTCCACTGTGTTGCCACTTCGGCCACAAATCCTCAGCACGGTATTTGTGCTTAATGTGCGCGAACAATAGGAGGCTATTGCGCAGCAATTTCAGAACATGGACTTCAACACGTCCATTCTGGACGAAAGCTAACGGAAGACAGCATGAACGCTATTCTACGCAAATATTTCCAATCTGATAAAACACAAAACAAACAAAATTCCGGCGAAATGACGTTTGCGAAAAGAGTGTCAGCTGACAAATGACGTTTATCGCCCAGCCAGCATTTAACACATTTGTAATCATTATTTCATGCAACACGCGTAAGCACATATCGCTTATTCATTCATCACGTTTTCATACAAGCAGTATATGACGATGTCCCCCTATTTCATGTATATACGCATTTGCGCCTTATTACGGATAATCATTATAAAATCGTTATTCGTAAACATTATGTAATAGTTAAGTATCATATATATTCAATGCATCAATGAATAATTAAAAAAAAATACGGGCGACGGAGAGTCTTGAACTCATAACCCTATGTACCGAAGGTGCGCGCCCTAACCACTGCTCCAGCCAGACTATATGAATGATCATGATTTATTCGTGATTCTAATCACCCCAGCAACAAAAATCACACTTGAGGAGAAAACCATTATATTTCCTATATGCATGATCCGTCGACATTCCTTCAGCTGACCATCATGTATCTAACTTTCAATGCGTCCTATCGATACATAATGCCGATTCGTGATTCATGAAGTAAAGCTTATTTGTCGCTATGTTCACGGTACATGAGGCCGATGCTGGCTGGGCGTATCGCCATTACAGTGGGCTACATTAAGTCCGATTTGTTTTCTGTCGCCAGACAAAGTGATCGCTTTACACGATAAAGGGTGATACCTATCACTTTCATTGCAATGTCGCTTTGCTTATTTAAAGGAAATTTACATTTTAAAGAAAGGTTTTGGTGTTAATTATTGGCTCCAAAGTGTTCCATTGCTGTATTGCTACAGTATTGATGTTTCAACAACACTTCGTACAGTGCGTACTCGATAATCCGAAGCCTCGAAACCTCGAATTTTCAGTATTCCGGATCACCTCAAAGATTGCATTGTACACTCTGTAGTCCGAATTTCAAGAGCTTCTCTAATCCGAATCTGACTTTTTTCTCATAATAACATTGATATTATTGTCCGAAATAAAAACTACATATTTCTTTGTACTTGGAAACAACAAAATCTAGAATAACAGAGTGAAATTCTTCGAAAATAGAAAACAGATTCTACGAACAATTTGATTAAATTCATCCATTTCCTCGAAATTTAGAGCAAACTAAAGTGTTCCACTAGTCCGGATTCCTCTGTAGTCCGGATCGACCCCGGTTTTCATTAGTCCGGATTATCGAGTATGCACTGTATTAAACTTTTCGTGAATTTTTCATGAAAGTGACTGTCGCCTTGAAAGTGACAGCCATATAAAATACATTGGGCGACTGTCGCCTTAAGCCGGCCCCACACCGACCGGAGTGTGGCAAACACCGCGCAAAAAACCGGTCCAAGATTGATACCTTGGACTCGTCCAACCACACAGCTGCACTACTGCTATACGATTTTGTTATCAATCTTTTGCGTGGTGTTTGCCACACTCCGGTCGGTGTGGGGCCGGCTTTAGATGATCCCAAAATGACGAAAATGACTGTCGCCAGTCGACTGTTGCCTTACAGAATGCTTGGCCTGATTACTTGCGTACTTTTTACATCTTTCTGGTGGGGTTACTCTTGGGTGGAATAAGTGGAAATTGAAATCGTCTTCTATTCGGGGTTCTCAGGCGAGCATGCCGCATTGTTAATAAGTTTTAATAGTTTCAAATTATGAAAATTATTATTTTTTTTCAGGTATAAATTAGACATAAACTCAAAATGGCTCGTTGGGGCAAAACTGTTGCTGTTCCGCTTGATTCATTAATCAAAGAGAAAGAAAATACAAATCGACCAACGGCAGCTCGATCGGCCGGTACCGTAGGAAAATGGGGTAAAATGGGATTTACTTCGACAAGAACTTATGCACTAAAAAATTTACCACCAGTCGTAAGTCCGTCTAATTCCCCCAACGAAAGTGGAGATTGTCAATTGACGTCTAATAATGATCCACCAAAACCACGAAAGTTTTTTAAAAGTCGGAATACAACAGTTGATTTACAGACGCATTTTATACAACACTTACCACGTGCCCCGCCATCACCTATACGGACAGAAAGTCAATCACCCCCGAAGAAAGAGCCGCTGTTGAAACTGAAAATACCGAAATTACCACTTGAAAGAAAAAAGTCTATATCTTCAGAACGCCCTATTAAGGGAAAAAAGAAAAGAGAAGAAAAGAAATTAAAACCCGAAGCACCACCTTCTCGTGTTACATCGAGAACAAGGAAAGTCGTAAACTATAATGAAGATGATGATGAACGAAGTCAAACACCCCTGCGAGACATAATCAAAAGGCTATCTCCTGTACAGGTAAGAAAAGAAAGCCCAATCGAAGCTCCTGCTGAAACAAGCGCTTGCATAGTGGAAGGTGAACAGTTGACTCCTCCAGTTATAAGAGATTCTCCTATTGTAAAAAACGATCCTGTAGAACACCCTCCGATTGTTTTGCGGATTTCAAAGGTAATTATTAAATAAATTTGAAGCTCCGTCACACACAACGCGATCTGTGTCCGCAAACTCAAATATATTTTGGCCGCAGGCACTGTATTACGCTATATTTCATTATTATACCCGCCAAATAAAATACGGGATGTTTTTGCGATTTGATAGAACGAAGTGCGTTCTCTGATTCTAAGATAATAGAAAGATTTCGCCGCGAGCCCGTGCGATACATTAAATTACATTGGACGGGGACGCAGATCGCGTTGTGTCTAAAGCTAAAGCTATCTAGGAGTCTAATCGTATCGCTTTACTCCAATACGGTTCGAGGCATTTTTTTTTATTTATGTTGCTAATTTGTTGATTAGAAAAAAAAACAAAGCTAAATGTTGAAATGAACTAAACAACATTTTCATTGCAATTATCAATGAAGAAAAAATGAAGGAAATTAAATAACTGAAAATAAAGGGGGCAATTTGATTTTTGTATAGCTAGCAGTGGCGTAGGCAATTTAGTGTTTGGGGCTGGTATGGTTTAATACTTTTTGGGTTGATTGGAGTATTCAACTGCATTGTATTCCAGTATACGCAATATTTACAATTTTTCATTTAAACGAATTTATACCACGCAACGCTTTGCAATCCCATTTAAATGTACTTTTCGCAATAGCGTAAATTTTGACGCTGTTGGTATACAGGTATGCGACAGGAACGTTACTGATTAATTAATTTTAAGCATCTATTAATTTTGAAATTTCGTATTCATTGCCCCCATTTTTCCGACGCCCCACAGTGGGGCGGTAGAGGAAAAAAATTAAAAAATTAATACTATTGGAGAGCTTTTGTGACTGATTTATCGCATAGTAAACATTTTGAAGTTTCTTTCTACAAAAAATGTTGGACCGATATCTGTCACAGTAAGAAATCAGCGGCTTTCAAAGTGTAGAGAATTGATTTTGTAGTTTAAGCACATTTTTCCATAATCAAGTTTCAAGGAAAACCCTGACTATAAATTCGCATAAAACTTTGTTTTATGATTTTATTTTTAATTTTTAGGTTATAATTAAAATGTTAGCATAAAAAAAGTAAAAAAAAAAATATTTTAATCATTGAAGGTCAAATTGACCCTAACTGGATTTTTCACATTTAATTTTAACAACTACCTCCGCGTGCCTGCAAGGGTATGTTTATGCTACATTATTCCAGAAAGTCTCAAGATTACTAATATGTAAGAATCATAACCCCATAGAACACCAAGCTATTTTATAGCGGATTTTGTTATGTCATGTTCGCTGTTTTAGACACGATTTTTGAATATCTACTGTAAAATATGTTGGGTCCGCTTTGAACCGGAGATAGCAGTAGTTTTCAACCTATTGAACTAGTTTTTGGTGGAGAGTAGAAAGAGGCTCGGTCTTGACGTTTAGCCAAAATTTACCCCCCTCACTTCCCCCCGGGAAGGAGCTATGGACGTGTGGGCTTGAAAAGTTCTAATAGGCAAATCAGGCGTGTCCTTAGTTTGAGCAACTCAATCTTTGTAAAAGTCAACTTCATTTTATTAAGAATATTTCCCTAAATTAACCTGGCTCCACTAGCATTTCTTTCGGAGTTAAAGCTATGAGCCACTTAGTGATGTCAAGTTTTACATTCTTGAAACTAAAAAAATCCAGCATCTCAAATTTGCTGGCCCCTGGAGCACCTCCGTTTGCTTCTACGTCTATGACATTTTGCACTAACAAAATGCTGACTCTAGGGTTTCCAAAAACACGTCAACTGTCAGGCTACAAGCCCCAGAAGTGAAGCTATGAGCCACTTAGTGACGTCAAGTTTTACATTCTTGAAACTAGAAAATCCGGCATCTCAAATTTGCTGGCCCATGGAGCATCTCCGTTTGCTTCTACCTATACATTTTGCATAAACAAAATTCTGACTCTAGGGCTTCCAAAAATACCTCAACTGTCAGGTTACAAGCCCCAAAAGGGGAGCTATGAGCCACTTAATGACGTCAAGTTTTACTGACTTTTAAACTAAAAAAATCCGGCCTCTTAATTTTGCTGGCCCCTGGAACATCTGCGTTTGCTTTTACCTATATGACCTTTTTGTACCAAAAAAGTTCCGACTCTAGGGTTTCCAAAAACACCTACACTGTCAGGCTACAAGTCCCAAAAGGGGACCTATGAGCCACTTAGTGACGTAAAGTCTTACAGGCTTGTAAACTAAAAAAATCCGGCCTCTCGATTTTGCTGGCCCGTGGAGCATCTCCGTTTGCTTCTACCTATACGACATTTTGCATAAACAAAATTCTGACTCTAGGGTTTCCAAAAACACCTCAACTGTCAGGCTACAAGCTTCAGAAAATGTTAATATCCCATTTTATTTTTTATCAAAATAAGTCAATTATGCCCTGTGGCATGGGTTACGAATGATGCCACCGCTTTTCCCGGCGTGTCTCGTAGAAGGCGACAAAAGAGGGACAAGAGAGATGAGAACTCTTACAATGACAAAAAATCCCTAATTCAAGGTGGATCAGCATGCGCCGATGCATGGTCAAGAGGGTGCTTGGCCATAGTATGCGAAGGTAGCAGGCATTACATCTGAAGCCTGAGGCACATTTTAACATCAACGAGATCTCCCATAGATTAGTGTGTGTGTGTATGGGTTGCCGTGTCTGGAGATAGCCGGCGGATGTAAAAGGAAAGTCCATAACTTTACTTCTTTCCACACACTAGTGCCAAAACACAACCTTTCTCCAAAAGATGTAAAAGAATGGAAGGCCTTATGGAAATTCACGCAAATATAAGCACTACCCCGCCGGGCACTACTTCTGCTATGCGGTTGAGTGATCCCGGGGCGAACTTAGTTCGCGCCAGAGCTCGACGGTTTCCGGGGGCGAGCACTATAAGGCAGTCCAACTACACTGTGGAGAAGCTGAGGGTTGCAAGCTGGAATGTAGGTTCCATGACGTCCAAGAGCGAGGAGATTGAGGATATCATGAAGCGGAGGGGGATAGACATTATGTGTGTGCAGGAGACGAAGTGGCGAAATACCCATATCGACAGAGCCCGGTTTCTTACAAATTCCAAGAAGTACAAATTGTACTACTATGGAATCACAAATCAAAGAAACGGAGTTGGCATTATTCTGGAGTCGTCTTCGCTTGGCAGCATAATAAGTGTCGCGAAGAGAAGTGATCGCTTGATCAGCATCAAATTCGTTATCTGCGGAAGGGTGTGGAACGTAATAAGTGCCTACGCTCCCTAAGTGGGACTGCTACCAGAAGAAAAAGAGGCCTTTTGGAACGACGTTGACACCCTGATTCAGACCATTCCAGACACCGAATTGGTGTTCTTGGGAGGAGATCTAAATGGCCATGTGGGTGAATCAAATTATGATTACGAGGATTGCCATGGTGGAAAGGGTAGCCCTTCAACGGTCAGAAATGACGAAGGTGAAGCTATTCTGACCATGTGCAAATCGCACGGTTTGGTCATCCTAAATACATGGTTTGTGAAAAACGAGAGACACCTGATCACCTACAGTAGTGGACACGGAGATAGGAAACATGAAACGCAGATCGATTACCACCTCTGCTTCGATTTTATGAGAAGGTGGGTAAAAGACTGCAAGGTGATCTTGGGTGAGTCAGTAGTTAGCCAACATCGTTTGCTCCTGTCAGAATTTATTTTGAAAGTAGGAGGAGCAAGAAATAGAAGAACTCCCAAGCCTGTCGAAAAAATCAAGTGGCAAAATCTCACAAACGACAACTTTGAACCTGCAGTAACTCCATTCATTGATAAAATGACGGAGTGGTTTCAAAACAACACAAACTGCACCGAGCGCAGTCCAACACAAATGTGGAATAGTTTCGCTGACATGTCAGTAGGTGAGGCGGAAAAGGCACTTGGAGTTTCGAAAGGTCCACTCCACAGAAAGAAACATGGTGGTGGAACACCGAAACTAAGGAAGCAGTGCAAGCCAAATCAAAGGCATTTAAGGCGTGGACGAAATGTGAGTCAAGCAGTGAAACCGAACGGTTTTTAACTTCGCGAAAATTATATGCAATGCCGAAAAAACGTAAAGCGCTTGGTAGCTCAAGCAAAGGCGAAGGCAGCTGAGAAATTCTACCAAGAATTAGAAACTCTGACTGCGACCGAAGGACCGTCTTTGCGCGAGAGACCTAAGCACGACGCCAGGATATTTAGGGTCGCAGCCCAAAGGAGAAGGAACGCTCGGGAAATACAGGCGCCAAAGTACGTGAAGGACTCGCAAGGAATGTTGCTGATTGACGATACGGCAATTTGTAGCAGGATGCGAGAGTATTTTGACGAACTTCTAAATGAAGAATTTCCTCGAGCAGCTTTTCGAGATGTTGAGCCGAATACCACAAATATTGAAGATATCTCAGGGGAAGAGGTGATGGAGGCAATGCATCAGATGGAACGCGGAAAGGCAGTCGGACCGGACAAAATCCCCGCGGAATTTTGGTTGAAAATGGGAAAATGTCGGGCTTAGTTGGCTCACAGTTCTCTTCAACAAAATCAAAGTTTTCTTCTTCCTTTCTATAAGAACAAGGGAGACTCACGCAAACTCAACAACTATAGGGCTATAAATACACTGAAGATCTACGAGCGAGTTGTCCTCAACCGATTGAGAAAGATTGTGCGATTGAATGACAATCAATGCGGCTTTGTTGAAGGTCGATCTACAGTCGATGCGATTCAGTGCATTCGTATTGCGATGGAAAAGTATAGAGCAGCACGAAAGGACTTGCACTTTGTATTCATCGATTTGGAAAAGGCATTCGATGGAGTACCTCGTGATCTGATATGGTTGGCCTTGAGAGCACTTAATGTCCCTGAGGCATACGTCAGGATGATACGAGACATGTATGATGGAGCTACGACTAAGGTTAGATGCACAGCCGGTGAATCAGAAGAATTTGCGGTGAATGCCGGATTACACCAGGGCAGTGTATTGAGTCCGTTGCTCTTCAACACCATCATGTGCTACTTATTAACACGTATATCCGACAGCCTAGAAATATCTCTTCTTTTTGCCGATGATATAGTCCTCAGTAGCCCAAACATCGTTACCTTGCAAGCTGCACTTACAAAATGGTGTGACATTCTGGAGGACCATGGACTGAGGGTAAGTATAACAAAGACTGAGTTCTTATGCTGCCCATTCTCAGACCCAGATGCACCGATACCAGATATGTACGTCAAAGGAGAGCAGCTTAAGTCTTGTACCAAGTTCAAGTACCTTGGCTCGATGGTGAACAACGGAGCTACATGCGATGATGACATCAAACATCGCACAAAGGTTGGGTGGATGACGTGGCGAGAAAACTCTGGAGTTTTCTGCGATAAGAAAATGCCACTGAAGCTAAAGGGCAAGTTGTACAAAACGGTTGTACGTCCCGCACTCATGTATGGATCAGAATGCTGGACCATGTATGAAGGTTACGCGAAACAAATGACAGCGACTGAAATGAAAATGTTACGCATGTCAGCTGGTGTAACGAAAAGGGACCACATCAAGAGTAGCTACATCCGAGGCAGCTTGTCCATAGACCAACCAATCACCGAAAAGCTCGAAGACCGACAAATGGATTGGTATTGCCATGTTCAACGGCGTCCGCCTGAGAACCCCGCAAAGAAAGCGATATCAATAGAAGTTCCCCTTGATGGACCCAAGGCCAGAGGCAGACCGACGGTTGATCCTATCTGCGTAAAACCTATTCCATTCGATTTAGAATGGCCAAATACACTAAGATTCGCTTGTTTTAATAATTGTTTCCAAAATTCGGGTTTTACGCGCCTAGCGCGTCTAGTACTACGAAGTTCAAGCATTAAGCTGCGCATGTGCATGATTTTGTTTACAATTAATTTTCCATATAAAATTCGTATTCGTATGTCATCGAAGCTACAAAATCAAGTCACCATAGAAAATATTTTGGTCCAGAAAAAAAGTCACATCTAGTGTATTTTGCGGTTATTTGCATTTCCTTTTCAGATTTTCTTATTCATAAATTATATAAAAATCAATGAGAGGAATAGCCGTGAGTTGCAATTTGGTTATTCTACTATCCATAAAATCGATCGAGCAGCGACATACGCTTGCTGTAGCTCTGTGCGGGAGTGAAGGACTATGTTTATGCCGTTCCTTTGGGATGGTTATCTGGTTGTTGCGTACACACGCGCCGTCTTGTCTCTGCTATTGCGCCCGTATTCAATTGCACGGATGTGTACATGATGCCAAGATTTAGTCATTATCAGTATATTTATACAAGGTAGAAAACCCCGATTCGATTTAAAACCGATAAAAATCTCGATCGATAAAAGACTTCAGTCAAATTATTTGCAGTCCATATAAGCCTATTGATGGGGCTTCGAAGGCGAAGGCTTATGGTGACTCATGATACCATTAAATCTATTTTTGACAATTAATGGTACCTATTTTTTTCGAGTTATGATTATGACTAGTATTTAAAATGTCAATCATGAAAATATGTAATAACTTCATTTATGTTTTAGGTCCATATGTTTGTTTCTTAACACCTTGAGTTAAGGTCTCCTTCCTCGACATCCGATTTCAAGTCAGACTTAGGCCCAGATTTATAAATGTCACTTGAATCCTTCCTTGACTTTGTCTCCTTAATAATTTCTGATTCAAGTCGGATGGGATATATGCACGGGAATTTACAAGTCAAAAAACACTTCAAATCGTTTTGACTAAGACTTGAGTGAAGGCGATTGTAAGTGTTTTTTAATAAAATTCAATTCTTTATTCCACCAGTTCTAAAATTTGTACAATCAAGTGAACAGTTTTCTTAAAAGCTAGAGAACTAGTTCAATACTGAATACAAAGAAAAGCAAGAGGAAAAGTAGGGGAAACCCCTCTTAAATAATAAGATATCTTTACAAATATGGGCTGAGTCAAATTAAAAAAAAGGGTTTAGATTTTTTCGGTTTCCAATCACTAGCAATTATGCCACAGCTAATATATTCATGATTTTTGCGCCTCATTTTAGTCTATTTTTCCTTGGTTTATTATTCTAAAAGGAATATGAATACAACATCGTCGTACTAATTATTTTCAATGATTCATACTATTTATTACAGGGTACCTCCCGACTTGTAAGCACAGACAGCGAAGACGTTCTTAATTCGCCACCACACGAACATCCGTCTACTATTGAGCAAACAGAATCCATTCCATCAGTCGATTCTGCTGCCAAAATATTGGAACAATCACCCAAAATTCAAGATGTTCGTATTGTCATTAAAAGACATGAATTTAAAGACGATGAAAACGGGACTAATAAAGTTGATGACCCATTGGTGAAAACATCAGACCTGAACACAGCGGACGAGCCTACACGTCATGAAAGTCTAAAAATCGTTATAAAAGCCAGTTCTTTAGAAAAACAAGATAAAAGAGAGCGTAAAAACAAGAAGCATCACAAAACGACATCTGGCCACAAAGTTGCTGATCACACGTTTAAAACACCTTCACCTCAACCTGGATGTGAAAACCATGATCTGTATCGTACTCTGACATGTTCGCCATCTGAACGAGACTTCGACTCGCAAAGCTCAATTCTCGGCAGCATATCATCAAAAGATAACTGTCAATTCCCGTCCGTCATGGTGGAAGAAAGTTGTGTGATACGTAGTCGTGGATCGAGCGATGTTACTAGCGATTTAGAAACAAGCCAGCATAGCTCCTTGGTCGCGCCTCCTTCGGATATCGAGTCTAGACTAGAATCAATGATGGAATGCGATGATGATGAAGTGGGTGTCCCAGAAGACAATTCAAAAACTGAGAATGCTTCGATTTGCTTGAAGAAGATAAGAGACGAGCCTTTGCGAGAGGATATCCTTGCCGTACTTACTGGTGTGGATGCGACAAATGATACTGCCATCAAGAATGTATCGAATGAATCCCCTAAAATAGGAGTAATATTTGCAGATACGGAAAAAATAGATGAAATCAAAGAAACTATTGTTACGAGAAAAACACGGAGCAGAATCGGAGCAGCAACAAGCAAAATGCAAGCCCATGGAACTTTAGCAGCGGCGGAACAGTTACAAAGTGGACGAGTTACGCGCAACAATAATTATGGCAACCTAAAGGTAAGAAACAAGGTCCCAAACCACTTACTCAGCAAGTTACCGCTTGCTAGTATTAAATGGATTAGTTTCGTAATACAGGTAATTCCGAGATAAGGTAGCGAGTAATGTTAATGAAAGTCTAATCGCGGCCCACTCTAAGTATACTCTAGTGGGCGAATGATCGTTTAATCCATAAAAATAAGGCTCAAAATTGTCATGTTACTGGTTTGGATGCGCAGCAGAACATGACCCACACTCACAAGGTTGTCATCAGAGAATCTACATTCAGGAGACGATTAAGACAAGTGAATGACACCTTAAGATGGATTAACTAATGAGCCCATATTACATATGTTATGCAGTAACATAACAGACCTCGTTTATTATCGAGATAAGGCATTTGCGCCAAGCTGATTCACCAAAAATTGTAGCATGCAGGAACACCTGTCATATATCCATCATACCTGTCTCTTATCATCCTGACATATACCTCTCATGTACAAGGCCAAGCATATCACATCACGAGATACTCTATCGAATGCTTTTTCAAAATCAATGAAGACAAAGTGTAAGATCTTCAGTGTATGAGATATTATACTTTATAGCCCTATAGTTGTTAAGCTTGCGTTTGTTTCCCTTGTTTATTATAGAAAAGAAGAAGAAAACTTTCTCTGAAAGCGTCAGGCATCGGTTGCCCATCTTTGTTTTTGTGAAAGAGAACTTTCGATATCTATGACATTCGGCTCAGTATCGTGAAAGCTGCTCGAGGAAATTCTAAATTTAGAAGTTTGTAAAAATACTCTCGCATCATGCTACTGATTTCCGTACCGTCAACCAGCAGCATAACTTGTGAGTCCTCGACATACTTTGGTGCCTGTATTTCTCGAGAGTTCCTTCTTATGAGAGTTCCGTACTTATGATATGATGGACTTGAAAATGCTAATAATGAAACCATGAGATGGTTTCAGAACGAATTCAATATTCTTAAGTGGAGTTGGCGAGTCTTCATTGAGTGAACATAAATCTGAAGTGTCCAGAGATTCGGCGATAGTTATACCCCTAGCATCGTTAGGGAGGTAGGAATGCCAGAGCTCATGGTGCCCATTAAAGTCGCCAAGAATGATCCTGTGCTCTCCAGATAGGAGAGGACCAATATCGAAACGTACATACACATTAAAACTTTCGATATTAGTACATACTCTCTTCATTCGAACTCGTCTCGTCTGTTTTCGTGCAAAATTTAAGGGCGATTCTCTTCGGGTAAAGTTAACTAGGGGACTTTTTTCAGTTTTAGTTTAATCAAATTTAGAGTGTTTTTTATTATTATACCCTCTTCATTCGATCTCGTCTGTTTTCGTGCAAAATTTAAGGGCGATTCTCTTCGGGTAAAGTTAACTAGGGGACTTTTTTCAGTTTTAGTTTAATCAAATTTAGAGTGTTTTTTATTATTATACCCTTCGCTTTCTAAGCGAAAAGGGTATATTAATTTTGTAACGCATTGAAGTAAGCATCTCCGACCGTATAAAATCTGTATATACACTGCCTGTCATAACTATAGCCGCACCATAACACAGACTGATCCTGGGAAATTGAAGGAAAGCACAGTTACTCCGCACACTATAAATATAAGGGATAATAAAAAGACAAGTAATTTCGCAAAAAGATTCCTTTTAATTCAATTTCTCTATAAAGGAAAAACTAAATTTCCGGTCCGCCATAACTATGCCGCACTTAAAATTAGTATGGCAAAAACTAATCAAAAAGCGGAGATTGAGGAAATTAATAACGGGGGAGATCCTTTTCGAATAAATTAGACCCTGACGTATTGTTTTGTATATTTTTCACGGAATCATTCAGTTTTTCGAGTTTCTTGATTATTAACCTCTTCGCATCGATAACCGCAGCTTTAACATAGAAAACTCTTCGGATTTTTTTTTTTTTTATAAATTTTACGTAATGTTTCTCGAAGGTTTTCTGTCTAATTTGAATTAATGGGAGGCCCCCTCCCTAACAACTGTAACATTGGAACCAACTTGAAGTACTACGACTGGTGAGCAATAATCCAATATCTTGCTTCAAAATCCTTAATGTGTCCTACCTTCTGTATAAAATGTAAGCAGTTTATCATCAGTAAAATCCGATGAATTTTTTTCTATCCGGGAAGTGACGAATTCAACTGTTCTATAAGTAGACTATCCTGGTCAATACTTTTAATGCCGGTAATCTCAATACAAATTAAATTAGTATTAAGCAGGGTTGTTTATGTATTGAAAAGTTGATGTAACCACCTCCAATACAGTAAAAACTTCTCTGTAATATCCTGACCAAAAACTGTTTCCTTTTAATACAGAAACCATGACATGATTTTGAAGCAACAGATTGCATAATCTCTCATCGATCATTACACTTCCAGTATGTAACAAATGTAACGGAGGTGACTCCTTCTTCATCAAAAATAGACAGGCATTCTTTAAGAAACATTATTACGTAAATTTCTTAAGAAAATACAATTTCAAAGATTTTTCCATCTAAAAAAACGTTATCGATACTGAGAGGTCAATAAGCAATAGCCTCGAAAAGCGCTTATAATAATTTATTGAGAAAAAAAAACGAAACAATCCCTAAGAGTCTATTTTATTTAAAAAATGACTTCCCGTTATTGATTTCTTCAATTTCCGCTTTTTAATCAGTTTTTGCCATACTAACTCCAAGTGCGGCTATAGTTTATGACGCTTAAATTTAGATTTTTTGTTTATAGAAGAATAACGGTTTAAAATAAAAAGAAATTTTTTGTGAAATTATTTGTCTTTTTAATATACTTTAAGATTATAGTATGTGAAATAACTGAGCTCTATTTCTATTTTCAAGGATCAGTATGTTTTATGGTGCAGCTATAGTTATGAATGACAGGCAGTGTATATGATCAACATGATTAGGGGAGTCGATTGGGCAATGTCCGTCTCTCTGTCTGTCCCTCTGTTGCTACGTGTTTCCGCGCAGGGGGGTCGGTGTCCTTGTGACATCAGCCAAAAAGGCTGTATGTAGTGGGGCAACGATCTTTGGTGGGCTGCGACACCACGTACCTGAGCAGCGCAGGGAGGCCCCTGGTACAGTTGATACGCCATGGCGAGGATCTGTACAAAGACCATTCGGGCGATGACGTTCCCGAGCTCCCTAGTCATGTACGGTTGGCTCTTGGCGTGACCTACCTCCTCCCACTTCTTACGGGAGGGAAGTCACTAAAGGCCGAGCATGTAAACGGTGTTCCCTGGTGGGGGGTTCACCATTACGGTTAATCGTGTGAGCCTCGCATAACCCGAGCCTCGGAGGGGCTAGTCAGGGAGAATGGCCTTGGTGGATGATGCCTACGCGCCTATATCTGACTAGTTTGTGGATTGACCCGAATCGCATTGCTGACTAGTAAACTGAAGGGGCCGCCTGGATGTGAAAAGCAGCGCTACGAGTCTACACAGGCTTCGTAGTCACAGGCCCAACGAGCCTGGGAGATGCACATCTGAATTTCTGCGTGAGGCTTAACCAATAGGGGGCCGAAGGAAGATCACAGCTGCTATAGAGAAGTCTTTAGCGAATAGTGTACCACGGGGATGAGTGTGCCCAGGGGACCATGGTTGTTGGCCTCGTAGTGGCTGTAGGTTGTTGGTGCCATACCAACCCAAACGCATTTTTATTGACGCCACAATACATGTAAAAATCAATGGAATCGGACCATAGAGTCATGGGGCTATCATACAAATCAAACGCCACAAATTAAGTTCTTATAAGAAAAACTTTTTTATGTTTGCAATAATTCCAACCCAACCCCACATACATGTATTTCCAGTAATGTCACAAATCATATGTAAAAATCGATGGCATTGGACCATGGGGTCATGGGGCTGTCCTACAAACCAAGCCCCCAATTTGGTTCTTCTAAGAAAAATGTATTTTTATTGATACCACCAAATATAATACATACACAAACATACATAAAAACGGAAGGAATTGGACCATAGGGTCACACAATTCCAGTCCGCCAATTTGATTCTTAGTCAAAACCATTTTCTCTCTGCACAAATTCCAATCAAACCTTACGTATAAATGTGTCTCTATCGAAACCAAATTTTTTGTTGTATAAATAAATATACTGCTCAAAACAAACTAAGGGCCACTAATAATTTTCTGATTATTTTTCTGGGGAAAAGGAAAATAATAGTTTTGTTGGTCTAATTTAATAAAACAATATGTTTTTCATTAAATATAATGAATTTTATCGAATTGTGACTAAAAATTACACTTTTTTTTAGATTTTTTTCGGATTGCTTACTTTTTGCAGTCATGTAATCGTAACAATGACAATTAATTTGTATGTCAAATCTGAAAAAAAAATCATTCTTTGTTTTTTTAGTATCGAGTATGGCCTCCACTTTTTGATTTGCAGTCTTGAAGCCTGGACGGAACGCTTTCAATACAACTTTCGGACATAATTGTCCCGTTATTTAGGATAACAAGGTCAGTTTTGCCTTGCAATCTAATTCCGGCCCAGCTCATCACACTGGGACCGCCTTGCCTCTGAATTTGATAAATGCAAGGATCCAAAAATGCTTCTCTGGTTCCCCGCCAGACTCTTATGCGTCGGTCGTCACTAAAAAATTTTACTTTGCACTCATCCGAGAAGAGCACCTTGCGCCATTGTTGCATGTCCCATTGGATATCTCGACGAGCAAATCTTAAATGATTCGCACAATGTGTCCTGGTCATTTGTGTTCTGGTAACACGTCTCCTTGACCGTTATTGGTCTTCATGCAAACGATTTCTGATTGTTTGGGCGCTAACAATGGTCCCAGTCGTTCTTAATAGCCTACTTTTCCACGAGCATGATCCCGTCGCGTACAAAGTCTCACATATCGGTCTTCTGCGGGGCTGGTTATTCGAACTCGGCCTGAACCATGACGATGGGAGACACTTCCTGTCTCCTGGTAACGGTTCCAAAGATTTTGAATGGCTCTCCGCGAATACCCTAATTGCAGGGCCACAGAACGTTGCGAATGACCTTCCTCCAACATTTCTATGACTCTGGACGAAGTATTTAAATTTAAATGGCGCCGAAATGCTGGCATATTGTATTTTAAAGATTCTCCTTATCTTTAAAAGTGCAACAACTAATGTTGAAGTTAAAGAACTTGGCGAAAACTAATTCAAAATCAAAATGAGAAATAAACAAAACCGCCTAATGTATGGCTCGTGACCCCAAAAGAACGGTTTAAGCCAGTTCCGTTAAAGCTAATGTTCACGAATCATACTTGATCTCTACTCACATCACATTCAGGCATTTTTGAATTTAATTATCACACGACGTTGTTAAAGTCAACGAACATTAGTGGCCCTTATTTTGTTGTGAGCAGTATAGAATCCTACTATGGGGTTATTTACTATCCAATAAAACTTTCTAAGATATTTTTTATTTGTGCACCATTCCTAGTCAAACCTTACACAAATGTTGTTCTATCGACGTCGCGTAACTTATATAAAAACGAAAGGAATCAGATGGGAGGTTTATGCAGCTGCCGCAGAAACAACACAAACAAAAATCAATTTTCAAGAATTATTCAGGAACGGGCGGAATCGGAACACAAGTCATAGGGTTGCCGAGGAAACTATTTATTAGCCCGTAAGAAGGTGAAGGTTATCCATATCTCTGCCGCGCCCGAAATTAGCCTGGGTCTCGTTTTTACCTTAACTCGACTTGAATGCACAAATTTTGATTAATTTTTTCTCTTTTTTTTTTTGAAACTTTACTTTTTTGCTGCTTTGGTTCCTTGTAACTTTAAATTTTTGATCTCTCATCCACGAATAACTTATTTTTTTTATTGGGGATGTAGGGGTAGATGGATCGGATCGGGCACACATTTAATATTTTATAAAGACATCCAACAGCTACCATTTAACACAATTTGCGGGACATTTTATCGAAAGATTTGGCTGAAAATAGCTTTGTAGGGGAGGTAGGGGTAGTCAGATCTGCTCCACTTTGGATTATCTTGAAGGATATGTCACAATTAGGCGTGGATCAATTGTGGTCTTACGGCAACTGCCTCTACGGGGCGGACCACACCCGTTTTGTCATTTCAAAACGGCCAAAAGCTGCCAATATGCCTTCCTGGCAAGAGCCCCGGCAGGAGCCCTGAAGGTTCGATGCAGGACCGCTACAAGAAGAAGGCGTGGATCAAAATTTAATGTCTCCAGTGTTATTCTGTCGTTATGGACGAATTAAAATATCAATGAGGCGTAATTTGTATGGAAGGTAGGTGGTCCGATTTGGCCGATTTTCCATACCGTCCAAGGTTTTATCAACAGAAAAATCTTCATTATTTCGGGAGTATAGTGCGAACTGACAGAAACACGGACGGACAGGCAGACAGACGGATATAGCTCATTCGAATCGAGGACCAGTCATTTTCGTAGCCATCAAATACGATTATCGAGTTCAGACCAAATCTACTTTCGGCGTTGTTAGCGTATTTGGGACAAATGTTTTCGTAAGTCTGATTCGTCTGCCAAATTACCCGATGCAATAAAAATCCACCATTAATCACATACATATATTTCTTTAGTGTCCTGACCATTTTGATCAGTCGAATTGAAAATCTCACTGCCGAGTTTTTCTCATTCCGCTCATACCATTGAAGAAAGAATATTTAAAGAAATCTATAAGATCGACGTCGTGTTTTTTGACTATTACCATTCTTTGGAAAAGTGTCAATAGATCGATTGAAATTAGATTTTCGTTCATTTTAACTGCATAACTTACAGTTGCAAGTGACCTAAAGGTTTGTGTTCCAAGACACGAATCATACCATGATCACTGAGTGATCTTCGCTTGAGTACTGCTTGCTTGTGTTCCTCAAAACAATAGTCGTTGAGCATGTCAGGCGATTGTCGTGTGGCATGTCTAGAATAAAGTTATCGTCGCAACGATCGCGCTTATTGTTGATGAGTGATGAGTGGTGACCGTGGTGCAAGCCACTTGTTTGCAGGGTTCGGGGAGCGGCTGCTAGGGGTGCTACGCGCATTGTACATAAAATTTCGCGCAATGCTCGTACACTTCCGGATGAGTGACGACTGTGGATGTATAAAAGAAAGCTGTCGCGCGATTATTGTTTTGCGTGCTTTTTCTCTGTGTGATGGCCGTGATGCAAGCCTTTTGTTTGCAGTCTTCGGGGAGCGCCTGCTTGAGATGCTACGCACGTTGTATATAAAAGTCGTGCAAAGGTCGTATTCGTTTCGTAAACATTCGGTTGTAATCATCCGTGCACATGCTGAGTGGTGACCGGCCAGTGTGTTTTTTGGAATGGTTTTCAGGGAGCGGAAGCACGATAACAATGGAATGCATAAGTCATGGTCGTGGACGCTATAGTCGCTTGTAGGAAAACACCCGTAGTCGATAATCACATAGCCAAGCTACTATAGCTCAGTGATCATCGTATGAGTCGTCTCTACAAACACAAACCATTAGCAGACGTTAAAACCCTCCCAACACATTGTTGGAGCGTTTTAACGTCTCTTAATGGCCACCCGATTCCTGATATTGTAATATATTTTAAAAGGTAACAAGAAACACGTCTAGTCCGATCAACTTTTCTTTATTGAATCATTCCACCTTAAATCTAACAATTTCCCCATTTTCTTATTGCCTACTGCGATTTGTGTCAACGAAACAATATTCGGTTCAAAGACATTACACGCGCATCCGATTTAGTTGCTTCGTTGACACAAATGTGTAAAAATAAGACATATTATTGGAAGAGGAATCGATGACCGTGTTAGGGTCATCACATCCCTCCGGGCTTTAAGTTTAATACTAAATTGTACATCTAATATGTACTACATTTTTTAACTACATTTTTTTTTTTTTTTTTTTTCAACCTAGGAACATTAGTTAAAATTTATAAAGGCTGTTTACTACTATATTCTATCTATGGTAAACTAACATCTACCAAAGGTGACGCTGGATTCGTTGCGGGGATTTTTGTTTGTTTGCTCGGTGTTACATTGAGAAGTCGTGGTGCTGGTTGTTAATGATGGTCCTGAGACTCTAGAGGCTGGGGCTGGACTCGTGGCGTTCATTTGGATGCTAACTTTACTTTGCGGTGTCGTTTTCCAAGTTCTCCGAATAACAAACCAGCCGAATGTCATTATTACACCCACTATCATCATAGTCGATACACTATAGATGGCATAGCTATGCTGGATCACGACTTGACCGTGTTCGATTAACTGCCGAGATTCATTGGCTCGAATCCAATCTTCGTTCAGCTGCTGTAGGGACTTGCCGACGTCCGATATAGATGACCAAATGTGTTTGTGGTTTCCTATCTTAATAGGTGACAGACTGTTAACATGGCTACCCGTTGTTGGAAGACTCGTCAGGTTTAGCATCTCGATCAGGTCAGTGGGATTCATGTCCGGGACCAGGATATGGAGTGAGACCGTCTTCTCCCGCTGAAAAGGCAAACGCATGGCTTTCGTACCGTAATCGCATGGTCGAATCAATTTGAGGATGCCTGTGTTTGAAAATTGAACGGTGGAATGCTCTCCCTTACAATTAATATTAAGGGTTGTAAGGTTTCTCACTTTAAAAATCCAATGATTTGGGGTAATCATTTTTGTTATGTAACCCGCAGTTGCGGGGACTGTTACATACTTACAGTTTTGGGTGATTTTTTCTGAGTGATGTAGTAACTCTATTAAGCAATTATCACTCCCTGTACTTAAAATGGGCCCGTTGAAACTGCATACGAGAGCTGTACGATTGACGGTGATAGCCACACGTTTACACTGTTTCTGATCGTTTTCGGTTAGCATTACGTACGACAAATGGTCTACCGATTCTGCTAAGTACTTCTCTTTGGTACTAATGGTTAAATCCCATTGAATGTTGAGTGTGATAGGGATTAGGTGAACCAGTCGAACGATGTATTCCATATTATCGGGCAGCGGTACCTCGATTTTAATGATGAAATTCCCATTGTCCAGCAAGACCGAAACATCTATTATTTGCTGCAAAACATAGCTATTCTTTCCAAATAATGTATTGGTAAATCCAACGTCTTCCAATGTCGTGGTTATATCAGTAGTATCGAGGATGAAAGGATGTAGTCTTCCCTTGAAAAGGTCGTCCAATATATCCATTTCCAGGATCTGCCTATTTTGAACTTCTATTAATTTCGCGTTGATGAACGCGAGTAACTCGTACGCTTTCGTCCGCACATTGAGAACCTGAATATCCCTGCTTGTTGTGGCACTGAGGTTATTAAAACCCACTTCCAATTTTCGCAGATGCTGCTCGATTGCTTCAACTTCGGTGGTCAAATTTTGTAGCGGTTGACTCAGTTTTTGAAAGTTAGTGGCCATCACCGTTGCTTGATGGTGGATTAAATTGAAAGTTTGTGTCTCTTTCAACTGCAAAATCGAAAGTTGGTTGTAAATTTTTGCTGCGTCTTCGTCATCCATTGAACCAAAAGCCCAGTTTGCAAATCTGCCTATAGCGTTGATAGCCCGTTTATGCCGACGTTGATCCTTGGTTAAATGAAGCAGATGCTTGTTATTTGTTCTTAGATTATTGGTCAACGTGTGGGTTTCCCGGGTCATTAAATTACAAGACTGGTGATATTCCATATCATTCGTCAGAAAGCACATTTTTACGATTTTCGTTTCGTATTCGTCGATTAGATGTATCACGGTCGAGAAGTCCATTATTGAGAATTTTGTCAGGAATGTCCAAGTGTCACGGTAAAACCAAGCCTTATTTATCGTCTCGAAAATCACGGGCGTTGGTTTAACTGGAACGATCTCATAGGGTTGGTCGGCAGACTTAAGAACTACTTGGCTATTTAAACTTACTATTAATGATAAGGAAAATAATATGCTGATATTTACATTTCTAATTACATTTACCATTTTGTCGTTTTCTTTTAAACTTTTGCCTTAGCGCAATATGTTGTTTTATGTTATATTTTGACAAAATTTTTATGTGTTATGTTTTAACTACGTGTTTTTTTTTGTTTTTGTTTTTGTTAGTGGTTGTAATTTTCTAAACAATACTAAATTCTATATATTATACTCGTATACTACGGTTGCTCCCAATTGCGTAATAATAATCATCCGGGAGTAAATATTTTCCTTCGTTCTGGAATTGCAAAATAATCGTCAAACAGTTCGGGAATTAAATGTTTTCGTTCGTTCTGGAATGAAAAAGTATTATTAGTTGATTTGATTAAGGTTTATTAAAGAAAGGTTTTAACCGATTGTTGTGGACCTTTTGATTCCTATTATTAATTCTGATCTCCGTTGTTAAAGGACTTGTTATCGAGATAATCTCGTAAGGGCCGGTCCAAATAGGAGAAAACTTATGTTTCTTCATTTGATTTCTCATCAGGACTCTCTGCCCGACAGAAAATTTAACGGGGCGTATGTTTTTATCGTAATGTCACTTTGATTTCATCTTTGAGGTCTCTAGGTTTTTCCTAACCATTTCGTACGACCTCTGCAGCTGAAACCTCAATCGTTGGGTGTAGTCTTCGGAGTTATACAACGGAGTGGCTGTTCTTTTCAGATTCGTGGGAAGTTCAAATTTGTACCCAAAAAGAGACGTAAGTGGAGCTTGCTTTGTCGATGTGTGGACGGTACAGTTATGAACATGCATTGCTTGTGATAACCATTGATCCCAATCCAAACCATCGGAATTTACAAAGGATCTTAGATACTCAGCCAAAGGCTTATGACTTCGTTCTAATGACCCATTCGCCTGTGGATGGTACGGAGTAATATGTATCTTTTTTACTCCCAGCATTTTACATAAATGCGAAAACAATTTAGATGTAAAATTGCTACCATTGTCGGTTACCAGAATTTTGGGAATTTGGTACCGAGCAATTATTTCATCATAAAAATGTTTTGCCGTTGTTTCGGCTTCAAAATCCGGCATAGCTGCACAAATCATGTACTTAGTTAACTCGTCCTGGCAAGTTAAAATATATCTGTTCCCAGAATATGTTACAGGTAGCGGCCCCACTATGTCCATATAAATCTTCTCAAAAGGTAAAGATGGAGTGTCGGTGAGGCACATAGGCATCTTTGTCTCTCGAGAATATTTATTTTTCTGACATTTTGGGCAATTTTTAATATAGTTATTGATATCAGCCCTCATTCCCTTCCAGCGGAACTGGTCTCGTATCCTCAGATACGTCTTGGTCGTACCCTGATGACCGCCTAGGGCTGAGTCGTGAAAGTCCCTTATGACTGTTTGGATTTCGACAGGGTCAGTGAGAAACTCGAATTGTGGCGAATTTGGGGGCTCTAACTCACGTGTGTTTTTTTCTGAGCTAGGTTTGTTCAATGTCGACTCTGGCTCTTCCAGCCTAGATTGGCTTCTGGTCTGTACCGCAAGAATATTTGTATTACCTTCTACATGGGGCATTCTACTGAGAGCATCTGCGTTTGTATTTAGGCTACCCTTCTTATATTCTATTGTATAGTCATACTCGGAAAGTTTATGGTGGAACCGAACTAACCTCGGATCCTTTACATTAAATATTCCCTTTAGAGGTCTGTGATCTGTGTATACTTTAAACGGTCTGCCAAGAAGGTAAGTTCTGAAATTTTTGGTAGCCCACACTATTGCTAGCAACTCTTTCTCAATGGTAGAGTAATTTCAGCTTTTGTTAGAATTCGGCTAGCAAAAGCAATAGGCCTTTCTTCCCCGGATTTTACTTGAGAAAGGACGGCACCTAGAGCTTCGTTGCTAGCGTCAGTAGTGAGACAGAATAGTTCACTAAAATCTGGGTACGCTAGAAGTGGAGGTGAGCAAATCGCCCTTTTAAGATTTTCAAAAGACTTCTGGCAAGCTTCAGTCCAAACGAATAACTCCCCTTTCCTCAGGAGTTTGTTAATAGGAGCCGCTATGTTGGCATATGATGGGATAAATTTTCTATAATAGTTCGATAAACCCAGGAAGGACTGCACCTCCTTTACGTTTGTAGGTACCGAAAAATTTTCTACACAAGCAGTTCTACTCGGGTCTGGCAGCGCCCCTTCTTCTGTACACTTATGCCCCAAGTATACTACTTCCCGGCAAAGAAACCTACACTTATCGATATTCAGTTTCATGTTATTTTCCCTCAGCCTGTCGAAAATCTTCATTAACTTCTGGATGTGCTCGGCTAGATTTTTTGAGTAAATCACTATATCATCCAGGTACACAAAACAATCAACTCCTTGTAAGCCTGTCAGGATTATATTCATGATTCGTTGGAATGTCGCGGGAGCTCCGGTTAGCCCAAAAGGCATACGAACAAATTCATAATGCCCATAGTTGTTACTAAATGCTGTTTTATCACGGCTGCCCGGCTCTATTCCTACCTGGTGATATCCGCTAATTAAATCCAGTTTGCTAAAATAACGACTGTTCCCCAGTTGATCCAGTATTTCCTCTATCTTTGGGAGGGGGAAAGCGTCCTTTACGGTGACTGCATTTAATTTACGGAAATCGACAACAACTCGCCATTTCTTGGCTTCACCTGCTTCTGATTTTTTCGGAACTAGTAAAAGAGGTGAATTCCAAGGAGATTTGCTTGGTGTTATTATAGATTTCTGAAGCATGTCCTCCACTTGTCTGTTAATTTCATCCTTATGTATTTGCGGAAGCCGATACTGTTTCTGACAAATGGGAGGCTGATCTTGTTTTGTGATTATTTTGTGCTGTAGCACAGAAGTTTGATTAAGCTGATCCCCTTCTAAGTGAAAAATGTCATTATACCTTATGCATAGATCTTTTATAGAGGTTATTTCTTCGGAATTAAGATTTTCTTCTAGTTTCAATTTTTCAAGAAGCAGTTGCACTCGATTCTCTGATTTTGGTGATCGTGAGATGAAGTTAACCCGTGACGATTGAGTATTTACTTTGTAATGACTTAATTTTTTAAGCTTTGGGTGGAAGTCTCTTTTCAACTTAAATTCCTTTTGACTGGCATTTAATATTGGAAGTAAAATGCGATGGTTGGTAGCTTCAACTATTGTATTACCCAAATACACGTCAGGTTGTAACTCTTCCGACTCGACCACGTATTCACCAGAGCGCGGTTTAATTCTCAAGCTAACTATTAACTTACATCGTGGTGGTACTACTACATCGTCCCATTTATTCGGATTTATGTGGGAACCTGGTAGTTTACTTACGCCAGGTCTAACGGAATTAATTTTTTCAATTTTTCCTACATCCTTATTGTAACTGGTAAGATTTAATTTCGAAGTTTTTTCTTTGTCTGTAGAAAATTCGATGCTGTTGGATTTAGTATCTATTACGGATCCTTTCCATAGAACATCTCTCCCAATTACTCCATCGGCAGGCAAATCAAATCCGTTTATGACATGCCATGTGATTTCAAGATTAGTCATGTCGGTGCTCTTTTCCGAAGGCAACATGTGAACACTTCTTAAAGTTCCTTCTGTTGATCTCGTTCCCCCGAAAAGCCCTCCAACGTCCCTAACTTCCGTGCGGTTTAATTTAATTCTCCGTGCCAATGTTTCATATTTAAGTATGCTTATATCAGCGCCAGTGTCTATGAGGACTGTTATTTTCCCTTGTTTAGCCTCATGCATTGGAAGCGTAATATAAATCCTTTCCGTATTGAGTGGTGTCTTTGTAGCAGTGACCCAACTCTTATACGCTATTTTACATTTTCTTGGAGATTCCAGATAGCAGTAACTAACAAAATTCTGGATCAACCTCAAGGCAAGGGTCGCCAGATATGTTAAAACTAAGAAACTAATCTCAAAAAGCTTTGCAAATATTTGATATGGTAACTTTTTTATTTTGATGTTTCAGTTTTGCTTTACAGTGGTTTACATTGTCTCCGAAATTTCCCATATGTTTATGTTTTGAAGATTGACATTGGTTTATTTCCTGAATTTCATTTTTCGGTTTCGGTTCCCTACAATTTACTGAGTTAAGAAATTTAATTTTTGTAGTTTGTTTTACTGGGTTATCAATTATTTTTGATAAGTTTGGAGTCTCATCTACTCTGATGAGCTGCTCCGTGTCGGATTCTGGTATGATATTTACTTTAAGCGATTGTGGGGCAGCTCCTAGTTTGAGTTGCCCCTTGATGAGTTTCCCTGTGACCTTTTCATGTAATTTTGTTTGCTGAAACAAGTCGATTCGTCATGACCAGTTCTTGAACACCACAAACATTTAGAGCTTTCTCGACTTTGGGTGTGAAACACTCTACTTTTGGGACACATCTGCACTTCATGTCCATATGACGAACAATTTGGGCAGTATGGTGTGTTCTTTCTCGTCCTACACTCTGCATAAGTGTGATTATACTTTCCGCAGAATCCACATTTAGGATGATTTCCCGTATATGTTGGTCTTTTGTTTCCACCTTTGTTTGCATTATCGCGGTTTGTGTTCGAATAACTGGTAAACGAATGAAGTTCATTTAAATTACCGTTTGTGTGTGTAGCCCCTGTATTTAGATGATTTGAAAAGAAATTTCCAGGGGGATTAGTGTGCGAAGTGTTTAGAAATGGCATTGTATACGGATTCAACTGAGTTTGAGATAGTTGTCCGCTCATACTTGGAACAACGTTAGGAGGTTGATTAAAACTGTTTGAGAAACTAGTGGACGCATTAGGAAATGTGTAGTTTAAGTTTGGGGTATTTTGCGAATACATTTGTGAAGAAATAAATGTAGCCTGCATAGCACTATCTGATAGTTTCTGTAAGTCATTATCGGAGGAGAATATGACTGACTGGCGGACAAAAGGATCTATCAAACCTATCTTGAAGGTCAAACCTACAGTATTTTGGAGTTCCCTGACTAGTGCCACTGAATCTACTGCTTGATAATTCGCATTAATTACATCCAACGCGTGAGCTTTTAATTTTTCGAGTCGCCGCGCGAATGCCTGAATAGTCTCTGTCGATGACTGTCTTGACTGCCTAATTTCGTTTAGTGTATTGTCTAACGTTCTGGGTTTTAAATATTCACTTTTAAAAAGGTTTTTAAGGCCCTCTAAAGTTGTTGGGTTTTGTGCTACGAATAAATTGAACGCATCCCCAGTTAATTTTGTCGACAATAGCGAAACATAGGTGGCCTCATCTTTCAAATCAATACATTTTAAACCTAACTGACAGGCGTTGAGGAATTCAGAAAGCCTACTCGATACATCCACCAAATTCTCTACAGCAAAAACTGGGACAACTCGCGATATAATTTTCGATATAGACTCGGTAGACATGGTCAGGTTATTGTTAGAAAACTGATCTTGTCTAGTAGGTGACTGATTAAGACTTGGAGGGTTATTGTGAAAATTTCTAAACTTCTCACGTAAATTTTTGATTTCAATATATTTATTATCTAAACTTGCGGAAAGACTGCTGTACTTACTCTGCAAGTTTAACTTTTCTTCCTCTACAATCGCTAAGTTCCGCTTTAGGGCTTCGATTTCCTCCTTTTGCTTGGAATTAACAGATTGGCTGGGACCTTGTATGTTTTTTAATTCCTCTTCCAGCTCACTATTTCTCTCCTCTGCTTCAAGTATTATTTCCTCTTTTTCACTCAATTTTTTCTTCAAAAACACCAATTCACTATTACAATTATTCACTATGTTCGACTCCTGTTGTCTTTCTTCTATCAATTTTATTATTAGTTTTTCGATTATTTCACCTTCACTATCACCCGCGCCCGCGATATCTTTATTTTCTACTACACTCTCTAATAAACACCTAATGTGTTCGATTTCCCGCGTTACTAAGTCTAAATCTTTTTCTATTTTCAAATAATAATTCAGTTTTTCTTTCGTAAGAATATTTGACATTTAATACCGATCGCAACTAAAAACAATGCATTAAGAATAAACCAACTACACTACAACTGCACTTAACTAAAAAAAAACGATGGTTCGCATAAAAACCGGCTGCGCCAAAATGTAATATATTTTAAAAGGTAACAAGAAACACGTCTAGTCCGATCAACTTTTCTTTATTGAATCATTCCACCTTAAATCTAACAATTTCCCCATTTTCTTATTGCCTACTGCGATTTGTGTCAACGAAACAATATTCGGTTCAAAGACATTACACCGGCTGCGCCAAAAATGTAATATATTTTAAAAGGTAACAAGAAACACGTCTAGTCCGATCAACTTTTCTTTATTGAATCATTCCACCTTAAATCTAACAATTTCCCCATTTTCTTATTGCCTACTGCGATTTGTGTCAACGAAACAATATTCGGTTCAAAGACATTACACGCGCATCCGATTTAGTTGCTTCGTTGACACAAATGTGTAAAAATAAGACATATTATTGGAAGAGGAATCGATGACCGTGTTAGGGTCATCACAATATGCACTGTTCTCCTATTTGTTTTGCATTATGACCATTTACATTTTCATCGCCAAATGTACCCTCCAAATTTTCTTTAGATTGCGGGTATCCGCAAATGTCTGGAATACTTAATTTCATGGTAAAAAAAATCTCAAACAAGTAGTAGAAAATCCGTTTTGATCACTTCAAATTCTCGTTTTGGGAACTTGTGGGCCACATACTACTACAAACTTTTGAATATACACATATGGCCAAAAAATAAGTGCACCTAAGTATTTTTTGCTTAACACCCTACAGCCAAGCGGTAATTAAAGTATGTAATTAAAAATCGTTTGATAAAATGTTGTTACTTAATTGGAGAGGAATTAAATAATATATACATTCGTCATTTAAAATAAATAACAGGTTTCATTTTCCTCAAAAAAGTATGACATAACTAGAAATGGCTGGAAAAAATTATAATAAGTAATTTAATTCAAACTACACTCGCGGGTGCAAAACTATCGACTCAACCTAAAAGCGCGTGTATTTGTACGTGTTTTTTGGAAAGTATGATAGTTATACATAAAAGTCGTATGTCGTTTAAAAGTTTGAAACCTTAGCTATCTGTAGCTTTAATTCGAGACCAAGAACGGGCCGCCCTCTATCCACTTGAGAGAGAGACGACCGTTTCATTGTTACAAGTACGTTACGAAATCGGTTCCTCACGAGTGTTGCTGCGCAGCGGAACCTGAGGCGTGTTCGCGGAGTAGCTGTCAGTGTCTGGACTTCCATCCTGCGTCTACCTCGCATTTGTCATTAGGAGTTCCTGAGCCAGGTGGCCATAACCTCCCTCCCTTGTGGGACGACAAGATTTATCCGGCTGATAGCCGGAAGGGTGTTCTCCGCCGGGATGCCTCCCTTTGGAACCCCACCTTGGGATGCGACTTTAGCTGGTCGACTTGTCTAACATCACAAACCCCCTCGAGTCCAACGCCTAGATGGGTAAGGACCATGGTCCCCTGCGCATGCCCATCCCCAAGGTACACTATTCGCTAAAGATTTCTCAATAGCAGGTGTGATCCTCCCTTGGCCGCCTTTCAGTAGACCTAACGAATTCGGCTTGCCAGCCGCAGGATCGTTATGCCTGTTTACTACTCGTCGGCTTAAAGCAGACTCGTAGCGCTACCGTTCACATAGGTCTGGCCCCGTCCGTTTACTAAGCAGCAATTTGACTCAGGCCGTGTGGTCATCAATCCACAAACCAGCTAGGTATAGGCGCGTAGCCCCTTCGTGGCTTGGGTTATGCGAAGCCGCCAGCTCCGAGAGTGGAGATGTACGCTTATAATGTGTTTCTCCCCTACGAGGAAGCACTGTGTCGTGTAAGCTGGTATGGCTGACTTTTCGAAGGAATAGGGAAAAGGTCAAGCCGTGCTGTGTCACCCATACATGACTAGGGAGCTCGGGAACGTCATCGCCCGACGGTCTTTGTAGTTTGTACAGATCCACGCCATGGCGTATCAACTATACCAGGGGCCTCCCTGCGCTCTTCGGGTGCGTGGTGTCGCAACCCACCAAAGATCTGTGCCACAAGGACAGACCCCCCTGCGGGATCAGTGTCTGGACATTCATCCTGCGTCTACCTCGCTTTCGTCATTAGAAGTACCTAAGCCTAATGGCCATAACCTCCCTCCCTTGCGGGACGACGAGATTTATCCGACTAATAGCCGGAAGGGTGTTCTCCGCCGGGATGCCTCCCTTTGGAACCCCACCTTGGGATGCGACTCTAGCTGGTCGACTTGTCTAACACCACAAACCCCCTCGATTCCAACGCCTAGATGGATAAGGACCATGGTCCCTGCGCACGCCCATCCCCGAGGTACACTATTCGCTAAAGATTTCCAATAGCAGGTGTGATCCTCCCTTGGCCCCCTTTCAGTAGACCTAACGAATTCAGCTTGCCAGCCGCAGGATCGTAATGCCTGTTTACTACTCGTCGGCTTAACCTCCCCTACGAGAAGCAATGCGTCGTGTAAGCTGGTATGGCTGTCTTTTCGAGGGAATAGGGAAAACGTCAAACCATGGTGTGTCACCCATACATGACTAGGGAGCTCGGGAATGTCATCGCCCGAATGGTCTTTGTACAGATCCACGCCATGGCGTATCAACCATACTAGGGGCCTCCCTGCGCTGCTCGGGTACGTGGTGTCGCAACCCACCAAAGATCTGTGCCACAAGGACACAGACCCCCCTGCGGGGCAGTGTCTGGACAAAATTACCATCTACGAGGTTTACCGTCAGGGGAGCACCTAGCCTTGTTTTGACCTTCGGCGTTTTACTGGCAAGGTCTTATTGCCAGAAGGGGATTTCTCCATCCGGGGAATGCACTCACCTTCAGGAACCCAACCCCGGGGTTGCATCACTAGCTGGATGACTTGGGTAACAACCTCCAGCCACTACGAGGCCAACACCTTGATGGGCAAGGACCATGGTCCCCTGGGCACACCCATCCCCGTAGTACACTATTAGCTATAGACTTCTCTATAGCAGGTGTGATCCTCCTTCGGCCCCCTATTGGTTAAGCCTCACGAAAGAATTCAGATGTGCACATCCCAGGCTCGTTGGACCTGTGACTACTCGTCTGCTTAAAGCAGACTCGTAGCGCTGTTTTTCACATCCAGGCGGCCCCTTCAGTTTACTAGTCAGCAATGCGATTCGGGCAGTGTGGTCATCAATCCACAAACCAGTTAGATATAGGCGCGTAGGCATTTTCCACCAAGGCCGTTCTCCCTAACTAGCCCCTTCAGGGCTCAGGGTTTCACTAAAACGGTTGCATACGGCGAAAAATTGAAATTTCAGTGCTGTTTCACTGAAACGGTTGCATACGGCGGCGGTTCCTGTATGATGTGGGCTGGCATTTCCTTGGAGGGAAAAACGGATCTCGTATTCGTGCCCGCAGGAGGCCGAGGAGGAGGGCACCGTGTCCACGTTGTGCCCTATGCAGAATTTATTGGGGAAAACTTCAGTTTGATGCACGACAATGCCCGGTGGCATACATCACTCGGCAGTTCTTGAATGAAGCCAATATGTCGTCACTTAACTGGCCTGCACGCAGTCCCGACATCAATCCTATTGAACACTTATGGGACAAACACAACCTTCCTGCATCGAACCTTCAGAGCTCCTGCCGGGGCTCTTGCCAGGAAGGCATATTGGCAGCTTTTGGCCGTTTTGAAGTGACAAAACGGGTGTGGTCCGCCCCGTAGAGGCAGTTGCCGTAAGACCACTAACATTAACTAACGGACACAAACATTGACGAACCATAAATCGCACCCACATAGATGCACAGAGGTTTCACACCTTTCTGCACCGCTACAAGAAGAAGAAGAACACTTATGGGACGAACTCAAGGGAAGAGTCCGAGCCAGAAATCCTGTCCCTTCTTCCACTGAAGAATTGAAGGCAGCCCTATTAGAGGAGTGGAACGGTAGTCCTCAAGATACCATCAGATCAATGCAGTATCGACTGGAAGCTGTCATTAGAGCAAGAGGAGGCAATACCAAATACTAAAATACTTAACTTATTTTCCAACAGTTTTTGTTTTATTTGCAAAAAACCTAACCAAAAACCATATTAATATTTGCTCATTTTCGCTAAGATTTCGTTCAAAGAGCATCAATTTTTAAAGTGATCACCAAATATTGGCTAAAATGGTACCAACGTAAAGCTGAGGCCTTAAGCTTTTCAATGAAATACGATTTTTATGGATTAAAAAATTGCTATACTTTTCGAAAAACATGTACAAATACACGCGCTTTTGAGTTGATAGTTTTGACCCGAGTGTAGTTTCAAATCAAACTTCATGCTCTACTTCGTCGAGGATTCAGTTTCTTTTATTATTTCTCATCATAAGAGTTTTAGCATGTCGTAGAAGATTGTACGACATAGTATGACATTCCATGTAAATATTCGCTTGCTTACCGTATACGAAACAGCATATCATAATTTTGCATGTAGGCATGGTGTATTTCCGTACAGTTGATGTTCTGTAAACAGTCAAAATTGGCGAAATTATTATTTGTCGTGATTCTTCACCAATGCCAAATTATGATATACTGTTTTGTATACGGTAAGCAAGCGAATTTTTACATGGAATGTCAAACTATGTCGTACACTAAAACTCTATATTTTCCATTTAATCATCAATGTGGCACTATAGCCCGACGTCGGGCCTGGGCCGCCTGAATCGTTGACCTCCAATTGTCGCGGTTACGTGACCTTGTCCTCCAGTTTCGGAAGCCCAGCAGCTGGTGGGCGTCTTCACCTACGGAGTTCTCCCAGCGAGCTCTCGGTCGTCCACGCAACCTCGCTCCGTCAATTCGTTGTGCGTTCATCACTTTCTTTGGTGTAATGGTGAGTGTGCACGTCAATACCTTTCGCAACGGATGTTGCAAAAGTACATGGCACACGAAATGCCGAACTTTATGAGTCCTTTCGCAACTATTGTCGCAAAAGTGTATGGCACACGAAATGCCGAACTTTTAGTAGAAGAGGTCTTAATGTGAAGGCTAATTGAAGTTGACTTCCTTTATTCTTGGTCTTCTTTCTACATTTATACAAATTCTATGTACATATTAAATTACAATTCGATTAGCGCAACATTCTATAATTTTTATTATGATTCGCAATGTAAGCAAAATTTATATTCCAAGTTCAATACCTTTCTTTTGTAAAAAAAACATACATATATGAACAGACAAACAAAATATTCCCACGGAATCGACTCAGACTTGTATGTAACATGAATAGCTTTGCCATCTCGTGTTACATACTGCTTGTCGTTGGCCGCGCGTGTCACAATATGATAATGTTATAGATACTCACATATCGTACTTGTACTTTTAGGATTTAATGAATGTAGAATGGTATTGATAAGAATTGTAGGGTGTTCCAGAAGTTGTGATATCTCACTACACCCCTGGGGTAAAAGAATGTTTCGTCATATTTGTAAATATGATGTTGTTGTTGTTGTTGTATTAGCGGCACAGACAGGAAACGTTTAATTTGTTGCATCATATTTATTCGAAGATGGTGGGCATTCCATCCTCGAGGTCGAGGTTTAGAAAAAAAGCTGCTTCGATTGGTTGTAACCATAACGCAAGTGGTGTAAGTTGCGTGGGAGCAGCTGGACAATCGAAAATGTGGTCTACATCGTGTGGACTGGTTCCGCAGGCTGGGCAGGTGTTTGCAACTTCATTATTTATGCGCGATAAATAAGAATTTAGTCGCGGGCACCAACCGGATCGGAGCTGAGCTAAGGTGGTACGGGTAGCTCTCGGTAATTGTTCTTCGTCAGGAGATATGGCTGGAGGTTTGGTGCCAAGTACACGATTATTTGTGAGGCTTTGAGTAGCTTTACGAACGTCTTGTGTGTGTATGTCTGCAATCGCCGCCTTGTAGTCGGAGTTATCGAAGGGAACCTTTTTGTATCGCTGGACTTCGCGCTCTTTGTCCCTGATAGAGCGTCTTATTCGTCGTGGCGGTGGTGTTTTGTCCATGAGTTCATTGTTCGGGTGATTTGTACGATAGCATCCGACTAGATACTGTTTGGTAAGAAGTTCGTTGTGGTTTCTCAAAGTCATCATCTTAGTCTCCTGGTGCAGATGATCCACTGAGGACATCTTAACACAGCCGGTGATGGTGCGAAGTGCCGTGTTCTGGCAGATTTGTATGTGGCCCCAATTTGTGTTGCAGAGACCATTTGACCACGTCGGTGCTGCATAATTTACTAGGGGGCGACCGATGGCTTTATAGGTAGTCAGAAGTGTTTCTTTATCGGTGCCCCAAGTACTACCGGCAAGAGCTTTAAGAATTTTGTTTCTGCTCCTGAGTTTAGAGCAGATGTTATCAGCGTGTGTGTTAAATTTGCCGGAGTTGTCTATCGTGACACCTAGGATCTTGGGAGTCCGAATAGTAGGGATGACGTTTGTGTCGATAGATATCGGGAGTTGCATATTGTACTCCTGGTTGAAGCTGGTGAATAAGGTGGCGGAGGACTTTGGTGCTGAGAGCTTCAAGCCTTTACTCACAAAGAAGTCGTTGAGTGTCAGCAGGTATTCATTGATGTGGTCGCACATTTCGGGAATGTCGTTGCCAGTCGCCATGATGGTACAGTCGTCAGCATAAGAGATGATTTCGAGTCCCGTGGGTGGTGTGGGCAGTCCTGACATGTAGAGGTTGAAGAGGGTGGGAGATAAGACTCCGCCCTGTGGAACGCCTTGTTTAATTTTCCTGAGTTTGGACTTCCCATTCCTAAACTCGGTGCAGGATTGACGACCGGCAAGATAATTCGCGATCCATTTGTGAATATACGGAGGAGTAGTGTTGCGTAGGTCTGTCAAAAGTACTGTGTGGTTAACAGTGTCAAATGCTTTTGACAAATCGAGAGCTACGAGGATAGTGCGCTTGCAGGGTTTCGTCTGATTTAGTCCATTGAAAATGTTGGAGGTGATCCTGTCTATAGCGGTTGTAGTGCTATGCATTTTCCGGAAACCGTGTTGGTGATTGGCAAGCTGGACGTGCTCCAGGAGTTTAGGCAACACTAGTGCCTCAAGTATTTTGGCCACGGGGGACAGTAGCGTTATTGGACGGTATGATTCTGCTAGAGTATGATCTTTGCCTGGCTTCGGTATGGGGGTGATACGGCCTTTTTTCCATAGCTCGGGTATGATGAAGGTTTTCAGCGACAGGTTCATCGTAGCAGTGATATACTCAATGGCCGGAGAGTCGATGTGTTTGAGCATAGTCATGGCAATGCCGTCTAGTCCGTACGCTTTGGAGTTTTTCGCATTTTTGATTGCAAGCTTGACTTCGTTTGAGGTAACCTGGAGGTGTTGGTCAGTGGTGCTGTTTCGGATAGCTCTGGTAATTTTGCGCTTGAGCTTATCTTTTTCGGGATGTTCGACGAATTGTTGGTTAAATTTGTGAGCGCATTTGTCGTCGTTGTTGTATGTGTTATCACCGAATTTTATAGCTACCTTACCTTTGGGTTTTGTGGGGTTTGATAGTGCACGTACCGTTCTCCAAAGGTTGCTTACGCCGGATTTTACGTGGCATGTTTTTAAATGCGAATTCCATAACTGTTTCCTGTGGTCGTTGACTTGCTGGGTTATAATGTTGTTGAGATCGCCGATGCGAGGATCATTTGGGTCTGCTGTTCGGAGTTCATCTCTCGTTTTTGCCAATTCTGCAGCAGATGATGGGAAATGCGGTCTCATGATTGGGATGCGGCCCGCTGGAATGTATCTTTTGGCTGCATTCTGGATAATCCGTCTCAGGTTTTTTTCAGCAGTACGTACGTCAGTAGGGGTTGGAAGGGCAGAAAACGCTTCATTTGTGTAGGTTTGGAAGCCAATCCAGTCGGCTTTGCTGAAATTCGAGTATGTCTTCTTCTCAGTGTACGTAAACTGAGACGGTTTATCAATCGTGAGGACGATAGGCAAATGGTCTGACGAGAAAGTTATGAACGGTTCCCAAGTAATGCTGTTTATGAGCCCAGGGCTGGCGATGGATATGTCAGGCGAGCTTCTGCATGATCCTGCAATGCGGGTTGGTGAGTCGTCATTCAATGGACAGAAATCGGAATCATCTAGTTGGTTTGCAATGTGGTTGCCTCTGGTGTCGTTGTTGAGGTTTGAGTGCCATAAATCATGGTGAGCATTGAAATCGCCCAGTAATAGGCGATATCGCCCGGTGAGTAGGGGGGAAATGTTGGCCTGGAAACCAGTGGGACAACTTGATGCTGGTGGTATATAGATATTGAGAATATCTATATCAACATTTCCCGACCTGATTGATATCGCTTGTAATTCTGTTGTGGTATCGGCGGCAGCGATGTCGATTAATGAATATGGCAGCGAGTTGTGTATCAGGAAAGCCAAACCTCCTCCTGAGCCAATGGGTCGATCGCGTCGGATGATGTTGAAGCCTCCGTAAGAATTTAGCGATGAATCGGCATTTAGTTTGGTTTCCTGGATTGCAGCAAGATCCATGCAAGTAAATATGATCGGAACATTGTGTTGTTACACTGTGAATCATGCGTTTAGGACGAAAAATTTGTGAATATTTACATATGGTTGCAATTATAGTCTTAATAATTATTTAACATACAAACATACATACATACAATACATACAATTAGTGATATATTAGAGATATGTAAATTTAGTTTTCATAGTATTTATAATATATCTTAAAATTGTTTACATATTTAAAATATCTAATAGAATTATTTATGTTCTATGTATTTACATGCGTGTATATAGTTTCAAATTATTATTGTGTATTTCTTTATATTTTCCGTTAATATTAATTACAGTATTAACTCCTTTTCTTTCAACTACTATAAAAGGTCCAATAAATGGCTTGTCGTGTTTCTTTCTGTTTTGATTTTTTAACAAAACTAAATCACCTAATTTTATTTCAATGGGTCTAATTTTTAGCTTTTTGTCAACTCGTTTTTGTTTCACAATTTCAATAATTTCTCTTGCCTTGCTTAGTGCTGTTTGTAGTCGGATTTTCAGTTCATTTGCGTAATTGTCAAAATCGTATCTTTGTCTGGTCTGTTTTAAAATATCGTCCGGTAAGTATGGTAATTTACCAAATATTAACTCATAAGGAGTGTAATTATTGTCAATATGTGGTGTCGTATTATAAGCAAAAGTGTAATAAGGGATCCACTTGTCCCAATCCGAGGTTTCTGAAAATGCTAGCATGTACTCATTGAGTACTCTATGGTTACGTTCTAAAGCACCTAAAGATTCATGGTGGTAAGGAGTTGAGAATATCTGTTTTATGTGTAATAAGTTGCATATTTCTTGTAATAATTTATTTGTGAATTCCGTACCTTGATCGGATTTTAAAATTTTGAAATGACCGAATTTTAGTATAAAATCATTTACTATTGCAGTTGCGACTGAAGTTGCGTCTTTTGTCTCCAATGGTGAAGCGATGACGAACTTTGTGAGGTCGCATTGCATTGTCAGTATATATCTGTATCCATTAGATATGCGTAGTGGACCTACTGTATCGATTGAGATGATTTCAAAACTAGTAGACGGAGTGTCTGTCTTAATCATTTTTTCTTTTGTGTTCCGTATTTGTTTATTTATTTTACAAGTTCCGCAGTTGTTAATATACTTCTTTATCATTTGACTCATCTTTTTCCAACAGTATCGCTGTTTGAGCCTTACTAAAGTTTTTCGAATTCCTAAATGTCCTCCATGTGGCGTGTCATGGTATTCTTCTATCAGTTTTTGTTGTGTTATAACATCTTTGATTTTCTTAGGGGGTTCATATATTATTATGTTTACTTTTGCGCTTTTGTTTTGTTGCAACATGTTAATTATTATTTTGAATTCATCTTTATTTAATACATGGAATATTTCATCTTTGTTAGACAAAGCGAGCTCATGAATATTCCAGTTAAGTGCCGAATCCAGTAACTTCTTCATAGTAGACACGTATGTCATACTAGAGTTATCGTTAATGGTATTTTGTAGCTTATTAGCAGAGACTAGTCTATTGCTAACATTATTGCTACAATAAACGGATATATTATCCTTTGTATGCACTATTTTACATTTACTTGCATTTTGCAAAATAAATTTTAATTTCTTTGTATTTCTGACGTCAGATATTGATGTACTATCCCATACATGAAGTTGATCAGGCTTCACTTTTGGTTCGGGATATTCATCCTTTTTGTGCACAGTATGATTTTTATTAGTGTCGGAATTTAGTTTTCTCGACATACCCCTTGTTATCGCCAAAGTTCTTTTAACTTTTTCGTCATTTTCAGGCGGAATCATTGTTTTTAAAATGTCAGAATTTATCTCAATTCTGGACAATGCATCTGCATTGGTATTCATCTTGCCTTGTTTGTATACGATTTCAAAATCGTAATCACATAAATCAAGTCTTATTCTGGTAAGCTTAGATGATGGGTTTCTGTGTGTAAAGAGAGAGACAAGAGGTCTGTGATCTGTGACCACAATAAATTTTCTACCGTAGAGATAAGGTCTAAAAAAATGTATACCCCAATGTATTGCAAGTAGTTCTTTCTCAATAACTAGCTTGTTTAAGTCATGTTTGCCGAGGGATTTACTTGCGTATGATATAGGAAGATCAGATCCAATTTCACCTTGTGATAATACTGCGCCTAGTGCATAATTTGATGCATCAGTCGTAAGTATGAACGGTTTAGTGAAATCTGGGTACTGAAGTATCGGAGGTTGAATGAGTTTACTTTTGAATGTTTCGAATGCAATCTGGCATTTGTCGTTCCATAGAAATGGAGTGTTCTTTTTAAGGAGAGAATTTAGATCTTTAGCTATTTCCGCGAAGTTAGGAATGAATCGTCTATAATAGTTGGAAAATGCGACAAATCTTCGTACTTCGTCAGTGTTCTTTGGAATCGGATATTTTTTTATAATATCGTTCTTCGCAGGGTCGGTTCTTATACCTTCTGCAGTTATGAGGTGACCTAAAAAAATTACTTCTGATCTCAGAAATTGGCATTTATTTGCATTCAATTTCAGGTTGTATTTTCGAAGTCTTTGCAATGTTTTGATCAAATTTTTGTTATGATGGTCGATACTACATCCGAAGATAATGATATCGTCTACATATAGGAATGCTTCCGAACCCAAACCTGCTAATGCTATAGTTAACATTCTCTGAAAGCTGTTTGATGATATCTTTAGACCGAAAGGTAGGCGTTTGAATTGAAAGTGACCATTACTTGTTGAAAATGCAGTCAGAGGTCTAGATTCCTTTTCCAATTCTATTTGATAGAAAGAATTAGTCATGTCCAATGTGGAGAAATACTTAGCTCTTCCTAACTTATCAAGAACGTCTTCAAGTCTAGTTAGAGGGAATTTGTCATTTACTATTTTGTTATTTAATCTTCTAAAGTCTACAACAAGTCGCCATTGTTTTTTATCGCTAGTACTCTTCTTTGGTACCACTAATAATGGAGAGTTGTATGGGCTTGTGGAGGGTTCTATGACGTCGTTTTTTACTAGTTCCTCTATCTGATTGTTAATTTCTTCTAATTGAGAATGAGGCAATTTGTAGTTTTTGATGAAGACTGGAGTGTTGTCTTCTGTGGAAATTTTTTGCTTGTAAAAATTGTTTACTGTAAGTTTTTCATCATTCAGGTGGAATACATCTTGAAATTCACTAATGATATTGAGTAAACTATCCCTTGCTTCCTCATCAATTGTGTTCATTTTTATTCTGTTTAGGAGTTTGTTTAAACGTTTGGGAGAAAAGATCGAATTTTGATTGTTGACTCTGATAATTTCATAGTCACTGAGGGGTTCAGTTTCTATTTCAAAATTTCTTAGTTTTACTGGTGTCTCATTTGTATTTAAAATCTTTACGTGGCATACACCCTTTGCAGGTATAATTGAATTACCTACAAATACACCTCTCTGTAACTCTTTACTCAGTATTATATTGTCATGTTCTCTTTCTATTTCTACAGGTATTACAATTTCGGTTCTTGCGGGTATTTCAATTTTATAAGTATTCAGTGGTTTTACATTCATTGGGATGATTATTTCATCTCCGTTTATGGAAAATTATATAGTGTAAGTTTCGTAGTCAATCTTACAGTTATATTTTTCTAATATATCTCTACCAATTATCCCATTGGTTTGAATAGGGAATGTTTCGTCGACGAGATGAAAAGTATTATTGGTGCTGTGTTCTCCAATATTTAGTATTAAATTCGCTGTACCAAGTGAAGTTATTGTTTCATTGGTAATGCCACTTAATTGGCATTTATTTGCATTGTTGATGCTGTCTAATATCATACTCTCAGTTTTAAGTATGGATATATCTGCACCTGTGTCTATCAGAAGGGTTAGATCTTGTTTTGATTTCTTACAATATAACTTGATAAAACTAGGACTATTTTTTGATACAGTGTAAATTCTATTATTCGTTTTTATTCCGGGAGGCTTATTTAAATTTCCTGTCGTTCCTCTCCGGAAGGCTGGCCGTTTCCCTGTTCCTGGATAACGTTAACTTGCCTTCTTCTATTGTTACTCCTATTGTTGTTATTGTATCTGTTATTTCTGTTATAATTGTTACTACGCGAGCTCTCGTTATAACTATTATTATTATTATTGTAGTTGCTATTTCTATTGGTATGGTTATTATTGTTTTTGTTATAGTTATTTCTGCTATTATTATAATTATTTCTATTGTTATAGTTGCTATTATACCTACTGTTTTGGTTATCGTTTCTGTTATTTCGTTGATTTTGATTTGAATTATTGTTCCTATTATTGTTTTGATATTTGTTACTGTTAAAATGCATGACATTTTTGTATTGAGCATTTTCGCTATTCTCTAATTCAATTGCTAAATTGATGGCGTCAGTCAAGTTTTGAGGTCTAGCTGCAATTAGTACGTTTTTGTATTGGTCGTTAATGCCTTTTTTAAAAATTGTTAGTGCGTATTTGTCATTTAGATTTGATATTACCTGTTGTTGTGCAGTTGTGACGTCACTGCCTAATTCATTAATTTGTAACTGATTCAGTTCACTTATTAATGTCAATATTCTTTCTTTATAGCTTACAATTGAGGATCCTTTTTGAGATATATTATTTAGAGATAAATGAATACTTTGTAGTGTGCTCGCTGGCTTAAATCTGTACAAAAGTTTTTCTTTAAGTTGCGTTAGAGTGGTAGGGATGTCAGTACTCAGTGCGGTACGAACATTATCTGTTAATTTTACATTGAAAATAAAATCAATTAGTTGATTTTTCCCTGCTTCATTTAAGGTATTGCTAATGTACTCGGTTATCTTTAGAAAAGCATTGAGCTCTTTCGGCTTCCCTTCGAACAATGGTATAGTTTTCATGGCTATTTGTATATCAAAATTCGCCATGTTGCTTTGTGAATTCAGAGGTTTCTTATCAATTGAATTAGTGTCTTGTATGTCGCTTTCGAAAAGTGTGTCTATTGTATCGTCATTATTGTCACTAAGTTAAGACATTAGAAATTTTCTTAATTTTCTTGAACTTCTTTTGAATTGTATTTTTAATTCTAATGTTTTGCTATCTTCTAATAGTTTCAGTTGTTTGCTGATTTCTGACTCTATTTCCTGTAAACGATTTAGTTTGGTTTTTATAGTTTTGACTGTATATGGTCGGTTTGGAGTTTTCTTTACGTTTAACAAATTCCTTTCTATTTCATCAATTAAACCTTTTATTGTTTCCATTAAGTGGAGTAGATTCACAAACTATTTTTTTTTTGTTATTAAAAGAAATATATTTTTTTTTTGTGTATATTTTACTTTACTTAAACATTTAGACTCCTAGAAATTTGCTTTCGCATATACATTTTTGTGTTATTACTTTTCTTTAATATATTAAATATTAATTTTCAAAGAACAGAAATCTTAGTTTTTTTTTTAATATAATAAGAAAAACTCCTATTTTTCAATTTATTTTATTTTTTTTTGCTTTGTGTCTGACACATTATTATGACATCTGATTGCCTCTTCCTCGTCTTCTTCATCTTCACTATTTGTTTCTTCTTCCGTACCGCAGATCATATTCGTCTGTGCCAACATCGTCTTCTTCTGGGCATTCTTCATCATCGAGAATTTCCTCTGCGTTTTTCTCATTGTTACCGCCATTCTCTTCTTTTTCGATTTCTTTGATTCTATGTGTTTTTCTTCGGCGGCCGCAACCTTTTCCACCGCAACTTCGCTGTTATTTTCTGCTGACTCATTTTGTTTATCTCTGTCCAGTTGTCATCGTTCGTTATATCTATCCTCCGAGGCTGTTCTTTTTGGTTCGATTCTTATAATATCCCGAATCTGGGCAATCTTACAAGAAACGGCAATAACAATAGCTGACAGGATCTGGCAGGATCGCCATGTAATGGTGAGTGTGCACGTCAATACCTTTCGCAACGGATGTTGCAAAAGTACATGGCACACGAAATGCCGAACTTTATGAGTCCTTTCGCAACTATTGTCGCAAAAGTGTATGGCACACGAAATGCCGAACTTTTAGTAGAAGAGGTCTTAATGTGAAGGCTAATTGAAGTTGACTTCCTTTATTCTTGGTCTTCTTTCTACATTTATACAAATTCTATGTACATATTAAATTACAATTCGATTAGCGCAACATTCTATAATTTTTATTATGATTCGCAATGTAAGCAAAATTTATATTCCAAGTTCAATACCTTTCTTTTGTAAAAAAACATATATGAACAGACAAACAAAATATTCACACGGAATCGACTCAGACTTGTATGTAACATGAATAGCTTTGCCATCTCGTGTTACATACTGCTTGTCGTTGGCCGCGCGTGTCACAATATGATAATGTTATAGATACTCACATATCGTACTTGTACTTTTAGGATTTAATGAATGTAGAATGGTATTGATAAGAATTGTAGGGTGTTCCAGAAGTTGTGATATCTCACTACATTGGCATGCGATTATCGTCCATCTGTTGTACATGCCCCGCCCATTGCAAACGTTGAAGCTTCACGATTTTCGATATTTCCAGCTCATCGTACAATTGATACAACTCATGGTTGTACCGGATACGCCATTGGTCTCGCTCGTGAACGGCCCCGAAAATTCGCCGAAGGACCTTTCGTTCGAATCGGTCTAGCAAAATTTCTGAGGCTTGGGTGAGGGTCCATGTTTCGCAGCCATAACATAGCACGGGTCGGATGATCGTTTTGTACACGCGGAGCTTCGTGTTCCTGTACGCAAGTTTCGAATTAATTATAGGGAGGACCGAGAAATATTCCTTATTGGCTAGTTGTATCCGTCGCTTAATTTCGTCGGTTTCGTTGGCGTCCTTTGATAAGTTACAACCCAGATAGTTGGAAGTTGTCTACATACTCGATATTAACGTCCCCCACTGTGATGCTTGAATTTGCTGGTGTCCTTGTTTTCGATTGCATTATGGCCTTTGTTTTGCTTTCGTTGATATGTAGTCCAACTTCCTTTGCGGGGTTATTGAGGTTATGCAGAAGGCTTTCTGCATCACCCAACCTTCGAGACATGATGTTGATATCGTCGGCGTACGCTACTAATTGAGTCGACTTGGTGAGTAGCGTTCCGCTGCTGTCCAAATTCATGACTCGAATTACATACTCCAAAGCAAGGTTGATGAGCGTCGGTGCCAGCCCGTCGCCCTGCTTGAGTCCAGTACGAGTTTCAAATAGGTCAGTGAGTCGATTCTGCACTCTGACCTGCGAGACGGTATTAGTCATCGTCATCCTTGTGAGTCGCACTAACTTTGGCGGTATACCAAAATTCAGCATAATGTTGTACAGTACACTTCGATGGATACTGTCGTATGCCTGCTTGAAGTCGACAAAGATTTGGTATACGTCGATGTTATATTCCCAGCACTTTTGGAGTAGTAGCTTCACTGTGAAAAGCTGATCGGTCGTTGAGCGACCAGGTCTAAAGCCGCCTTAATACTCGCCAATGATTCGTTCTGCGTACGGATTAATTCTCTTTTCAAGAATTTTTGATAATATCTTATAGGCCGTACAAACTAATGTTATGCCCCTGTAATTCTCACACTTAAGCTTGTCACCCTTTTTGTGGATTGGGCAGATTATGCTTTTGCGCCAATCTTCGGGGATTTCCTCGTCGTTCCAGATTTTCAGCAGTAGCACATGTATAGCGTTGGTCAGGCACGTTCCACCATGCTTCAGCAGTTCTGCTGGAATCTCGTCAGCACCGGGCGCTTTATTATTTTGAAGCGACTGTATGGCAAGACTCACCTCCTCTACTATTGGGGGTAGAACTAGAGGGCCTGGTTCGGCTAATTCCTCAAGAGCTGGCTTGGTGGTGCATTAAGGAGCTCTTCAAAATGCGAGGCCCATCGTTTGTTGACGCTTTCGATGTCGCTGATGATGTTACCATCCTTGTCCTTACATAGGCTTGTCCTGGGTTGATATCCGTTCTTAACATTATTTATAAGTTTGTACGCCTGTCTAATGTTCTTACTGGCTAATCTTTGGTTTATTTGCTGTAACTGGTCGTCAAAATGTTTGCGTTTCTTACGTCTAATTAACCTATTAGATACTCGCCGAAGTTCGTTGTATCTTTCTTTCTTGGCTCGGGATGCGCGGATGTGTGTATTGGCGATAGGCTTCATTTTTCGCCCCAATCGAGGCCCTGCATTCGTCGTCGAACCTGTCTCGTCTGCGCCGGCCTTTATAGCCCACGACCTCTTCTGCGAGCCCCTTGATGCTGTCTTTGAGCTCATCCCAGAACTCATGGATGCCTAAATTGTTGATGTCATTAAGCATGGGCGACAGTTTTTCCTCTAGTGCTGTAGTATACGCAGCCGCTGTGGCATCATCAATCAAGTTGTCAACCTCGAAGATCTTGGCAGGGTTGATTCTCGTTAGGTGCACCGTATATTTTTCCATTTATTTGTCCATATTTTCCATTTATTCTCCATAAAAAAAATCTGTGTAGTTACAATGACAACTGAATTCGGAGTGTGATACGGTTGTCAGCCATACCACTTCCTTGTCGCATTGTTAGTTTATTATTACGATAAGAATAGTTCTTATCATCTTCTTCTGAATAATAAGCTTGCGACGAGTTTGGAAACTCGTTTCTCTATGAATCTCTATATCACAGAGTGGTGACCGAACGATCACGGCCACAGAGCACGACCTACTGGAGATAAATTGGCGGCATGGTCCAAATGGTACCGTATACCAAGTTGCTTCAAGAAAACCCCTATGATTGTGTCCTTATTGTGGCATACCTTTTTCCAATTCTTTGACGTAATTCTTAACAAAATTTCGAGTGAATTAAAGTTCGGTAAACGACTTCACCCAGCAAAAAATAACACTCCCTTTTAATGAAGCCAACTCTTCACCGGCTTATGGTGTGGTTATTATCCTGCTGAAATGACCACCTTAATGAATTAAGAACTAAAGGCACGGTTAGTGGATTTCTTTCGTGATTGAGCGAATAGTTTGACCACTATTTCCAAGTTCTGGACTCCACACGTCTTTCTGTGGGCCTAATAAGCGTCTTTCGCCCTTTAAGTATTTTTTGCTTTTAAAGTTAACGTTCACGTTAGGTGCACACAAAAAAAGGAACAAGACACAATTCCTGATAAAAATTCGGAAACTTTTGTGAAAAAAGTTAAAAAAATGATGGCGTACTTATTATTTTGACCAAGCTCATTGTCCCCTTCAAAGTTTATTCCGGTCCGGATAGAGAACATAAGGGAAAGCCGCCTTCTTTTTCGGGTTCCTTGACATTGTATCCTAGTTTTTATAATGACTATCTATTTCGAGTATTACAATATAATAAATGCAATGAAAAACAGGAATAAAATGGTGCAAGAAGGATGTACTTATTTTTTGTCCATATGTGTATATTTATAGTCTAAGAAAAATGGCATATTTGGTCTGCAAAAATCCTACATCGGAATTTTTTTTGGATTATGGTTGGGAATGGTCCCCAGATTATGGCATTAAAAGTCCAACCGATCGGGGGTCCGCAACCTTAAAAAAAGGGGGGGGGGGGGGGATTTTTTTCGTTTTTTTTTGCGATTATTTCAAAAACGGTAAGAGATACAGAAAAATGGTCTTAGGACGAAAAAAACTACATAAAATTATCTTTGCAATGATATATAACACATTAGAGTTTAATTGAATATTTCGGCGTTAGACTAAAACATAAATTAGAATATTTTCATTTTAGACCTTTTTTAAAAGCTCCATAACTTTTGAAAGAATCCTAGTTCAGCCGTAAACTTCTTTACAAGTATTGAAAATAGGAGTTATGGACATGCCGTTTTGACAAATTTAAATGGGGGGATAATAGGGGTCCTTGATCGGAGCGACTCAGTGTTTACGTTAAAATGGTCTTAAACTTATTGTGAATACTTGTACAGAATTTTACGGCTGAACTAGCATTCTTTCAAAAATTATAGAGCTTTTAAAAAAGGTCTAAAATGGAAATACATATTCTAATTTATCTTCTAGTCTAACGCCGAGATATTCAATTAAACTCTAATGTGTTATATATCATTGCAAAGATAATTTTATGTAGTTTTTTTGTCCTCAGGCCATTTTTCTGTATCTCTTGCCGTTTTTGAAATAATCGAAAAAAAACCGAAAAAAACACCCTTTCTCCCTTTTTTTAAGCTTGCGGACCCCCGATCGGTTGAGACTTTCTATGACATCATCTCGGGACCATCCCCAACCATAATCAAAAAAAATTCCGATGTAGGATTTTTGCCGTTCGATGGCCATATTTTGGTCTAATTTTCTTAGACTATTAGACGACCACAGTTATTCATTTTGACGATATTTTAAGGACGAGAAAATATTTTCTTTTTTATAATGCAGGCATAAACATAATATTTAGGTAGATTTGGGGTAATTTTGTATGGGGTAGCCTTAGTTTTGCTTCGATTGAACAGATTTTTCATGGACATGTCCTTTATCGGACCGACCCCATTTTCTACAAAAGTCTACATTTTATTATGAATGTTCCCCTAATGTGTCTTGTTAGGCTTCATGCACACGACGCGAAAACGGCTCGCAAGCTCGACACATCGAAATGCATTGGCTCTTATGGGAAGCTCACGACAGCGAGAGCCGTGCCGCTGTCAAATCACAACTAGCGAGACGTGTTTTCACATATCGTGCACCACAATCCGCAAATTCACGGCTCGCGAGTCGTGTTTTGACTGTGTATGTCTCTCGCTTGCTGTCGCTCGTCATGAGCTTCCCATAAGAGCCAATGCATTTCGATGTTTCGAGCGAGCCGTTTTCGCGTCGTGTGCATGAAGCCTTACAACTTGTATTTATTTTATAGTTATTAAAAAAATTAAAATGTCTAAAATTTGCAACACGTTATTTTTTTTGTCTAGGTTATAATTTACCACTAAAATGGGAAGTTTATTGTATATCCTTGCAAAATTAATTTTGTGTAGTTTAATTCGTCCTTGGCCATTTTACAGCCTTAACTGTTTTTGAAATATTCAAGAAAAACTGAAAAGCGCCTTTGCTTTGATTAATGAAATACGTATAGTTAGATGTCGGGACTGTTTTGGACTTTAGGACTACTTTAGCGGTAATTCAAAAAATTCCTTCTTGTCGGAAAAATATAAGTTTCACACAAAACCAACAGACTACAATCGAAGGGCGTTAGGAACGCAAACCACTGTTGGCGGATTCGAGGCCCATCTGCAAAAAGTCGCCCAGATTATGTAAATGGTATATCTGCTTAGATTCAATGATGGACAGTTGCACAAATTATTATCTTAAACCATCTTTTTTAGAGAGTTGTGTGTTAATTCCTTTTTGTCTTTACCTACAGAGTAAACAGACCGAAGCCGATAACTCTGAAGAAGAAACAATACCACGAACTAATACTGTTCGAAGTTATAGTCGTAAGAGCAAGGAGCAAATTAAATCAAAGATACCCACAACCAAAGTCGTAAAGAATCTTACGTCAACTGAAACAGAAGTCGAAGACGAGTCGACGTTGAACCAAGTTGTGTTGCACGCAGATCGAATGGAAACACCATCCATAGATTTCCCAAATGCTCCCCCAATTTGTAGTCATCTCAGCGCTTCCGTGCCATTATTTGAAGATCTTGCGGAGCCTAAACCAGTTAGAGAGTACAAAATTAAAAATAAGATGAAACGAGCGTGGGAGGCATCTCGATCAAATCAGTTCGAGGACGAACCTCCTACAACAGATAGTGAAGATCATAATTTATCTAGACGAAAAATAATTAGGACTAACAATAAAATTGTGAATAACAACACCGAAGGCGGAGATAACGACAGCGTACAAGATGAAGAGAAACGCAGTGTGAAGCTGCTGATTTCGAAAAAGAAAGGTAGTATTTTCAAGAGCAGAGCGCTGGTTGCTGAACAGGGAAATAACGCCAAACGGCATGTGTATAAGCATACATGGGATGCCGACAGGGAGAAATTTCAAAATGCGGAGGGGGTAGCATCTCCTACCTCTGCAGCCCCTTCACCACTTTTTGACGATGATTTTAATGATAAAGATAGCGGCACATCTAAGCTGACACGCCTTACAAGGCCTAATCTCAGCAATAAAATTGACAACGAAGTTATTTCAAGTGTCAAATGTGACAGGAAAGCAAAGGAATATTATACTGTCGTTCGTAATGTAAAGACCGCGCATCAAATCCAAGAGATTGGTGAATACCAGGAAATGGATGATGACGTCGAGTATATTCTAGATGCCCTCCAACCTCACAATCCGATTTCTACAAGGTGCCTTTCTGCTTTGCAATTGGCTTCGAAGTGTATGACACCAGCGTTCCGTATGCACGTCCGAGCGCATGGAACTGCCACAAAATTCTTTAAGGCCTTAAAAGATGCGAAAAACGATTTGAGTTTGAGTTTATGCACTGCTACCATAATGTTTGCTCTATCGCAGGACACTCTAAATATGGATTTGGATCGAGAATCACTCGAATTAATGTTGAATTTGTTAGAATCGAATGGAGACAGTTTATTGGATGAGAACGGTATCGTTAACTTCGAACGAAATAAACAACGCGCAAAGGAGTTATGCGAAGAAATTAAGGGCCAAGGGAAAGCAGCGCATCTTAATATCGATAGTATTTCTGCGGCTTCTCTGGCAATGGAGACATTATTGTCTTTAACTTCTAAACGAGCTGGTGAATGGTTTAAAGAAGAATTACGAGAATTGGGCGGCTTAGAGCACATCATCAAAACGGTGTGTGAGTGCTGCCATCAAATTTCGGACTATGTTGTTAGTTGGACAGAAGTACTTCTAGACAAGTTAAAAACGATTGAACGTTGTTTACGCGTGCTGGAAAATGTATCTGAATTGAATCCACAAAATCAAGAATATATTCTTACGTACAAGAAAGGGGAGGCTGTTGATACCCTCTTCAGACTATATAAGCTGTGTGATAGTGAAATTGCTTTGTATCCAACCGTCGAAAACACCCCTAAAGAACAACCGGGCGTTGTATTGCGCGAGACACTCGTACCTACACTTAAAGTGCTAATAAATTTAACACATCCGTTCAATGAGAATGACATGGGAAGTCGAATTTTGGGACAGCGTGCCGGAATTTTTGACACGAGCTTTCATCTGCTGTTGCAGGCACCAAATTATGTACCAGAGCGATGTATTTTTGAATTGAGTATTTTGGTAAGAAGTTACAATTATTTTAAATCAAACCGGCTTTAAAATTTCTACTTATAGGTTCTTTACCTTTTGATCAACCTAACTATGTATACCGTAGTAAATAGGACGTCAATTATGATATCGCATGCACCTTCAGACTTTGGAAATCAATTTGACAAAGTGCCTGCCATTAAGGCTCTCATAGAGTATTTTTACAAATGCGAGGAGCAAGCAAGGTGGGTATTTACACATTACACCTATATTAAAGCGATTTATTATTTTACGACCTTATTTTCAGAATGGCGGAAGAGAATACCAATGCAATACTGGAAACCCCATCAGAGAAGAACAAGAAATCTCAAGAAGATTTAGAAGAAACGGTTACCAAATGTAGGTCTTTATTGATCGGAGAAAATCAGATAAAGTATCTTTTTTTTAGTGCTTCAGAAAGCTGGTCATCATATGGAGAATACAATGAAAGCAAGTTACGCGGGACTATTGATTGGTTACCTTATTTTTGACAATTCAGATAATGAGAAAATAATCAGGTCTTATCTAAACGACAAAAGCTTTAAGGACATTATTGACGTTCTCGAGAAATATTACAATTTTGTCAATCTGACGGCTAGTGTAAGTATTGCTTACTTAGTAAACTAAGCTTATTGTACCATCTAAATCATTGAATGAACATTTTCAGTCCGATGTTACTTCGCATATTAAATCAACGCGAAAACTGATAGATTATTTCAAGAAATGTGACGCTGAACATTCCAGTAGTGGGGGAAATGAGATTATGTCAGAGTCATCGTTGCAGCCAAGTTCTTCGTCCGCGATGACCTCAAGAAACACACCTAGAGTATATAAAACATATAGTCAACGATAAATTGTTGCGTAAAATAAAGTAGAGGATATTTTCAGAAGATCAATTTTATTCTCATAGTAGTAATTACCAGACTATTGTTTATCAATTTCTTTAACAATTCATACCTTTTTGTGTTGAAAATGTTTACATTGCTAATACAGAATTGTGTTTGTAGGATGATCTAGGGCTATGTTATACTTCAGACTTCAATTCTAAAAACTGTCTTACTTTTAATAGAAAATGTCTAATGCAGAAAAGTACGTTGTATACACAAGTTTATGCGACCAAATTGTATAATGTAAAAATCAGAGAAGAACAATGATTTATATTATAAAATATCAACACATTGTTTATCTTTAAGAAATACGTGATTCACATGTTAAGTATTTTAAGGACATTTAATAAAATTTAGAATGATACAAAGACTGTGGTTAGTGACTCTTGACCCTGTATAACAGAATTAATGTTTGGCTCCCCTTTATACAGATTCGAACATGCAGGCGTACAGAAAGCTGCGCCAGCAATCTAAGGGGTTTGTAGCAAGGGCATAAATATTTTTGCACATATTTATTTAGGAAATAAATATATGGTTTAGCAATAAGGGCGGGTAGATGTTGAAATGGAATAAAACAAGCTGTGTGTGAGGTATAAACGATTTTTTTATTTTATTTGAAAGACATATATGCCATTATGCACGGAATATAAAATCAGTCTAATGTCTGCCGCGGCTTGTCACGGTTCCGAGTGGTCCAATCTTCAATGACTGCCGCATAGATCCTGCTGAATTTGAGCGAGGGCTTGGTTGATATTGGCTTTGAGGACATCGGTCGATTGCGACTTTAGAAAACCCCACGGAAAAAGTCTAGTGGGGTCAAATCGCACGATCTTCACGTAAAATAATCGTAAAGCTCGCAAATTTTGCAGTAACGAACAATAAATAATGCTAATAAAGTTTTATCATTTGAACGCACTTGGCATGAGCGACCGAATAGTAAACAACAGATTACACCGACGACACGAAGTCAAACAGGCTGCAAACATCTACCCGCTCTAATGGGAAATCCCTATAAAACATACAAGTGATGAAATTTCTTTCTAGTTCCTTACCTCCCCTAGTGAGCCTTAGGGCACTAACTGAGCTTCTTTCCTGCGTCGTCCTATTAGCGGTCATCACCTTCAGCTGATCCCACTATTTGCCTATAAAATTGACCACACAACGACTCACGTTTGTCACCTGGATATTCCAATCGCGAGCCTTTAGAGCGCCGGCACACTACAAACTTTTAATCGGCCGATAGTTTGATCGTTCTTGTAATTAGCACGATTAAAAGTTTGTAGTGTTCCGGCGCTCTTAAGCGAGCGTTTGCAAAAAAAATAAAATAAAAAAACAACATTCCCGCAGCTAGCATCGAACCCATGACTATCGTATTGCCAGTCCTACACGCTAAACACTCGGCCAACCTCATATACATATAGCCAGCATTGCTCGTAAACACTGACTAGATGTTTCTATAGAAATGCTTAACAATTCTTTCTTTCTTTCTGCGCAGATATCATATAAATTGGTTCATAAATTAACAATGAGTGAGGAAATATTCGCTTCATGTAAGATTTCTTTTCTTCTTCCTTGCCTCGTTCTTTATACCGCTCCATGGCTTCGCGTTGCTCGACCCGCGGTGTAGGCACATCGCCCGTTTTGGCGATAATATCTCAGCATATTTCTACAGGCAGCTCTATCTTGGATCGTGTCATCGCCGAGACCAATGCGTTGTTGTTCCTTTTTCATTTGACACATCCAGGTGTTCTTCGGTCTGCCTATGGCCTTGGGTACATCAAGGGGAACTTCCATTGATATCGCTTTCTTTGCGGGGTTCTCAGGCGGACGCCGTTGAACATGGCAATACCAATCCATCTGTCGGTCTTCGAGCTTTTCGGTGATTGGTTGGTCTATGGACAAGCTGCCTCGGATGTAGCTACTCTTGATGTGGTCCCTTTTCGTTACACCAGCTGACATGCGTAACATTTTCATTTCAGTCGCTGTCATTTGTTTCGCGTAACCTTCATACATGGTCCAGCATTCTGATCCATACATGAGTGCGGGACGTACAACCGTTTTGTACAACTTGCCCTTTAGCTTCAGTGGCATTTTCTTATCGCAGAAAACTCCAGAGTTTTCTCGCCACGTCATCCACCCAACCTTTGTGCGATGTTTGATGTCATCATCGCATGTAGCTCCGTTGTTCACCATCGAGCCAAGGTACTTGAACTTGGTACAAGACTTAAGCTGCTCTCCTTTGACGTACATATCTGGTATCGGTGCATCTGGGTCTGAGAAGGGGCAGCATAAGAACTCAGTCTTTGCTATACTTACCCTCAGTCCATGCTCCTCCAGAATGTCACACCATTTTGTAAGTGCAGCTTGCAAGGTAACGATGTTTGGGCTACTGAGGACTATATCATCGGCAAAAAGAAGAGATATTTATAGGCCGTCGGATATACGTGTTAATAAGTAGCACATGATGATGTTGAAGAGCAACGGACTCAATACACTGCCCTGGTGTAATCCGACATTCACCGGAAATTTTTCGGATTCACCGGCTGTGCATCTAACCTTAGTCGTAGCTCCATCATACATGTCTCGTATCATCCTGACGTATGCCTCAGGGACATTAAGTGCTCTCAAGGCCAACCATATCAGATCACGAGGTACTCTATCAAATGCCTTTTCCAAATCGATGAACACAAAGTGCAAGTCCTTTCGTGCTGCTCTATACTTTTACATCGCAATACGAATGCACTGAATCGCATCGACTGTAGATCGACCTTCAACAAAGCCGCATTGATTGTCATTCAACCGCACAATCTTTCTCAATCGGTTGCAGACAACTCGCTCGTAGATCTTCAGTGTATGAGGTGTTAACTTTATAGCCCTATAGTTGTTGAGTTTGCGTGAGTCTCCCTTGTTCTTATAGAAAGGAAGAAGAAAACTTTCCCTGAAAGCATCAGGCATCGGTTGCCCACCTTTGATTTTGTTGAAGAGAACCGTGAGCCAACTAAGCCCGACATTTTCCATTTTCAACCAAAATTCCGCGGGGATTTTGTCCGGTCCGACTGCCTTTCCGCGTTTCATCACCTCTTCCTCTGAGATATCTTCAATATTTGTGGTATTCGGCTGAGCATCTCGAAAAGCTGCTCGAGGAAATTCTTCATTTAGAAGTTCGTCTAAATACTCTCGCATCCTGCTACAAATTGCCGTATCGTCAATCAGCAACATTCCTTGCGAGTCCTCCACGTACTTTGGGGCCTGTATTTCCCGAGCGTTCCTTCTCCTTTGGGCTGCGACCCTAAATATCCTGGCGTCGTGCTTAGGTCTCTCGCGCAAAGACGGTCCTTCGGTCGCAGTCTGAGTTTCTAATTCTTGGTAGAATTTCTCAGCCGCCTTCGCCTTTGCTTGAGCTACCAAGCGCTTTACGTTTTTCCGGCATTCCATATAATTTTCGCGAAGCAGAACCCGTTCGGTTTCACTGCTTGACTCACATTTCGTCCATGCCTTAAATGCGTTCGATTTGGCTTGCACTGCTTACTTAGTTTCAGTGTTCCACCACCATGTTTATTTCTTCGTGTGGAGTGGACCTTTCGAAGCTCCAAGTGCCTTTTCCTCCTCACCTACTGACATGTCAGCGAAACTATTCCACATTTGTGTTGGACTGCGCTCGGTGCAGTTTGTGTTGTTTTGAAACCACTCCGTCATTTTATCAATGAATGGAGTTGCTACAGGTTCAAAGTTGTCGTTTGTGAGATTGTGCCACATTATTTTTTCGACAGGCTTGGGAGTTCTTCCATTTCTTGCTCCTCCTACTTTCAAAATAAATTCTGACAGGAGCAAACGATGTTGGCTAACGACTGATTCACCCAAGATCACCTTGCAGTCTTTTACCCACCTTCTCATAAAATCGAAGCAGAGGTGGTAATCGATCTGCGGTTCATGTTTCCTATCTCCGTGTCCACTACTGTAGGTGATCAGGTGTCTCTCGTTTTTCACAAACCATGTATTTAGGATGACCAAACCGTGCGATCTGCCAAAATACACAACGTTTCTCCAAAAGGTGTAAAAGAATGGAAGGCCTTATGGAAATTGACGCAGATACAAGCACTACCCCGCTGGGCACTACTTCTGCTATGCGGTTGAGTGATCCCGGGGCGAACCTAGTTCGCGCCAGAGCTCGACGGTTTCCGGGGCGAGCAATATAAGGCAGTCCAATTACATCGTGGAGAAGCTGAGGGTTACAAGCTGGAATGTCGGTTCTATGACGTCAAAGAGCGAGGAGATTGAGGATATCATGAAGCGGAGGGGGATAGACATTATGTGAAGGAGGCTTGGTGTTTTTGTATGATTGTATTGTCATAGTAGGCCATGAAATTAAATGACAATTGAAAAATAAAATAGAATCGGTCATTTTTCCTAGCGGAACGTCAAGCGCTTTTATGTTCCTGGTGTGGTTTTGCTATATTTCTGTGGTCAAATTACGCCAATAATAATCGACGCGTAGAATTAAGTTTATTTCACACGATCGTGTTTCGCATCAAGTGTTTTTCCGGGGTGTTTGTGAAGTGTGCCGCGAGAAAATCCATTTCAAAATATCACGACACATTCGATGGTTGTTGGCTGCTGCTAAGGTGTCCCATCGTCTTCTTTCCGTCTTTTGCGGTGACAACAAGGAATCGGTAGGAAAAGACGTTGTGCGTAGGTGAGTACACTGAGCTTGTAGTTGCTTGTATTGTTGTTATACTAATTGTGTAAGATCTGATTTATGGCGGACTATGTTTGCTGTGTGTACAGCACGGAAAATTACCAAGAGGTATTCTAAGATTCAGTATTGAGTGAGTGTTGTATGGAAAGGTTGTGGTTTCCCCCTTTCCGGAAAGTTATGATAGTTTGAGAGGTTGTGGTGTCTCCCCTCTCAGTGAGATGTTTAGAGCCGTGTGGGCTTCACCTCGGAGTTGGTCCCCTCCGATTGAGTCGTTGAGAGGTTGTGGTCGTCCCGCTCTCAGCGTTGTGTTTGTAGAAAGGTTGTGGTGTCTCCCCTTTCTACTTGTGATAAACTCGAGAGGGTGTGGTGTTCCCCCTCTTTGCACAGAGTTTACGTTTTGGAGAGGTTGTGGTGTTTCCCCTCTTCATGTTGTGTTGACGTTCGTAGAAAGGTTGTGGTGTCTCCCCTTTCTATTGGTGGTAAACTCGAGAGGTTGCGGTGTTTCCCCTCTTTGCACAGAGTTTACGTGTTGGAGAGGTTGTGGTGTCTCCCCTCTCCATGTTGAGTTGATGTTTGAAGAGGTTGTGGTGTCTCCCCTCTTCGTGTTGTGTAATTGAGAGGTTGTGGTGTTCCCCTCTCTGAAATTTGAGTAGAGGCGCGGTGCTCCGCTCCGGAGTTGATCCCCTCTGTAATAGCTAGGAGGTTGTGGTTTCCCCCTCCGCAGTCTACCATAGAATACCGAATTAGAATGTTTTCGCCAGAAGTTGTGTGCCTTAGGTAGAAAGGCTTTACTTCTGGATATAGAAGAATTGAGGATGGTAGTGAAGTGGGATTGAACCAAGGAGAAGCAGCCGAATCAACCGATACATCCATCCTGCGTCTACCTCGCATTGCCGTTTGAATACCTGAGCCAGAATCAACCGATACAACGAGAAGCCGATGACCTATGCTGCGATGACCGATGCTGAGACGACGACGCCGACAAGTGGTTCTCCTTCGCTCTCCTCTTCTTCCTGTTTGTTGGCCGGGCCAACATAAATATTTGAATTATTATTCGTTTTCGTTTCAAATAACTTAATATCTTCAATGCGTGTAACTGCAGGCTCATTGGTTGTCTTTTTCTTATTACAGATGGTATCAGGCGGTATAGATCAGGTGAGTACCGTATTTTATGCATACAAATGTCCAGTACGCCATGTTCATTCATAAAAAAAAAAAAAAAAAATTATATAACAAAATAAAGTTATAGTGTCTTACATATCAGAAGTGGGATAAGCTGGACATTTGATGTTAGTGCGGTACTCAGTTAATAATATTTTCCTATTTTTATTCTGCGATAGTATATGTGATAGTTTGTTTTATTAATAGATGGATAGTGCTTGCACTTTCTCTTTTTAAGAAAGCCAGAAACCAGTCTAGATCAGTGTCGAAAATTGGACTAGAATAAAACTAAGGAACTGCGTAATTGAAAGGATTTGCAGTCACTTGTTATGGGGAATTAGGAATGATCAAGTTGATGTGGCAAGACTGCAAATACATTTGAAACGTTAAAAAAAAAAAAAATGCAAATGTAGAAAATCATAGCCAGATTTTGATAGTTCATGTGCGCTGACTCGTAGGACAACCATTCATTTCTGTAGCTGATTGATGGTAATTTGTGGTTACGGTGCAGTAATAATATAGAATTCAGGCATTGGTTTTACACAACTATTGGATGTAAGCAATTTTGAGGCGGAAATCGGTGGGTGATTATGGATAGTGCTGTAAAGTTGGTAGTTCATTTAGGAAATAGGGTATAGTATTTTAGTGTAGTAAATGGGTTGAGTGGGTTTTTGATTGGAATGAATATCATCATTTTAGTTCAGTCAGGGGTAGCAGAGTGTGGATTGGTTCAGATTCTATTCTCATGGAAATGTCAGGGAGAAGGGCAGGGGTTGTTAGACTATCTTTAATCTATCGAAATGATTATTACGTCAGATCTAAAGAGGTAGCTGGGTGTACAATGATACAAAAGAAAACAAAAAAAAATAAATAAAAAAAAAAACTATAATGTATTGTTTTAACATATTGACGAATATCTTATATGAAGGACGGTACGGATATTAATTATTGTGAAGTAGTGGATGTTAAATCGAAACAGTTGTAATCCATTGAAGCAAAACTAATTAAATATAGAAGGGGTATGTTGATGATACTAAATGGAATTTTATCAATTTATTTGCTTGTTAATGACAGTGAATTGCAGAAACCATTAATGAGTTCGAAGTCTGAAGAAGTAAACTAGACTGGAAGAAGTTGAATTGCATTTGACCTGTCGTATAGTTTAGTCTGAATATTTTTTTTTGTAAGAAATATTTAGAAATAATAACATTAATTGAGAGTTTGAAAAATTTGCTACACAGATGCAAATCGGAAACCTTAAGAGAATAAAGTAAATAATTGCAAACACACTGAATTTTGTGTATTTGGAAAGAATTTTTTTTCATCGGAAACGCAACTGTTGTATAACTTTTCTAAGAAATCTATTTGAGGTATGCGATTCCGAAGGAGATAGTAACGGATCAAGGGAGGATTTACAGACAATGGAGGATTTTGTATGGCCTTGAGATTTTGCAGGGATCTAAGCGAAAGTCTTTTGGATTTTTCCATACATTTGCATGGATTTCGAACGGAGATTATAATCGAATTCTCGGGGAAAATCTTTACGGGATCATAGTGAAGTGCGGTGAGCTTCGCATTTGACTATGCTGCAGAGGGACATCTGATCATGGTTTTGAACACAAAGGTGTAATGTTTCACCTATTGACGAGCATGGGTCATTGACATAGTTCCTATAGGATGGATTCTGCTTTTTGTTACAAAAAAATATAACTAGCAGTTTTGGTCGTCCATGAAATTGTCGTAGTTTGCAATTAAGGTGGATTGTACTGTACTGTCAAGTCGTGAAACAGGATTGCGACCATAATAGTGTGAACAGCATACGAGACTAAGTAATTTACATGAATTTTGCGGCCATGTGAAAAACCTTTTAGAATTTAAATTAAAAGAAAAGGACATAATGGGGCAAAATTGAGTTTGAGTGCAGTAGTGTCAACCCAAGCGGCACTTATATTGACTATTTCGAATGAAGTAGCCACTGAAGTTTTTCTTCCGAAAGTTATAGTTCCTTTCTGAGGTAGGGATTCTGACGGAACAAACTACTTCCGAAATTAATGGATGATGCAGTGATAAAGGACGCTTATTAACTCTATTTAATGTGTTGGATGTGTTTTGAAAGTTTTGGGTTAAAAGTACAGTGAAACCCGATCAAGGAGTTTTTCCTTGCGTCGAGGATATTTTGGTTGCTGTATAGATTTCAGTGAGAGTCGGTTTACATACGGGACATGTCGCTGTCGTCAATCGAAGCTTTTGTAATTTTGATAAACGATGATTTTATTTTGGATTATGGAGTCTAGTTTCAGCTGTCATGCAGCCACAACTTGACATTATCAATGAGACACGATTCGGCAATGTCCAAATGGATTGTTTGAAAAAAAAGATAGTTTTTGATTTGAACTTCGGGTGAGTTTTTTTTTTAACGGATACCTAATGGTATTCACGAACATCATTTCGCTGATCACAGAAGCAGATCTGGGTATCCGCCTTGATACAAGTATGGGAGCGGATTGGTGATAACTCAGCTGCATTGATTCTAACGTCAACCTTGGTAGTTTGCTTCATGAAATCTTGCAGTGTCTAGGGTTCATTTTAGATTTTCAGGGTTTAATCTTTCTCCGCTCACGGGACCCCTCCCGAAATATTTTCCTTCGTACCATGATTCAAAGGCATTTCGCGTGGTAGCATCTTTTTCCTAGAGCTCTCACCCCGACCTGCATACTGCTCAACTTTGTAGTGAAGTGTTAAGCTCAAGCTATCTACGAGTAATTAGTGGGTAGAACTACACTGGGATTACGAATAGCTAATACAGCATGTTAGTGAGCAAATTGTTTTTTTGTGGTATTTTGGTACAAACCCGATTACTAGGTACTAGGAATCTGTATCATTCACTAGAATTTATAGTTATTAAATTTCAGTCGAAAAAAAAAAAAAAATGGAATGTCTCAAAAGGTGTCTTGTAGGATTGATTTAATAAGTTGTAATTCAGGTATCCAAACTGCAACATTAAGATTAGAGTGTCGAAAAATTAAATTATTTAAATTATACTGTCGTGTAGGCCTGAGAGTGATCAGAGATGATTCAGTATGCGAAAATGAAGAAGAATGAGAGATAAGCTAAGGTTTCGAATATGGATATAAAGTAACTCGAGGCGAGTTAATGCAGGATGGCCGAATGAAGGAGGCTTGGTGTTTTTGTATGATTGTATTGTCATAGTAGGCCATGAAATTAAATGACAATTGAAAAATAAAATAGAATCGGTCATTTTTCCTAGCGGAACGTCAAGCGCTTTTATGTTCCTGGTGTGGTTTTGCTATATTTCTGTGGTCAAATTACGCCAATAATAATCGACGCGTAGAATTAAGTTTATTTCACACGATCGTGTTTCGCATCAAGTGTTTTTCCGGGGTGTTTGTGAAGTGTGCCGCGAGAAAATCCATTTCAAGATATCACGACACATTCGATGGTTGTTGGCTGCTGCTAAGGTGTCCCATCGTCTTCTTTCCGTCTTTTGCGGTGACAACAAGGAATCGGTAGGAAAAGACGTTGTGCGTAGGTGAGTACACTGAGCTTGTAGTTGCTTGTATTGTTGTTATACTAATTGTGTAAGATCTGATTTATGGCGGACTATGTTTGCTGTGTGTACAGCACGGAAAATTACCAAGAGGTATTCTAAGATTCAGTATTGAGTGAGTGTTGTATGGAAAGGTTGTGGTTTCCCCCTTTCCGGAAAGTTATGATAGTTTGAGAGGTTGTGGTGTCTCCCCTCTCAGTGAGATGTTTAGAGCCGTGTGGGCTTCACCTCGGAGTTGGTCCCCTCCGATTGAGTCGTTGAGAGGTTGTGGTCGTCCCGCTCTCAGCGTTGTGTTTGTAGAAAGGTTGTGGTGTCTCCCCTTTCTACTTGTGATAAACTCGAGAGGGTGTGGTGTTCCCCCTCTTTGCACAGAGTTTACGTTTTGGAGAGGTTGTGGTGTTTCCCCTCTTCATGTTGTGTTGACGTTCGTAGAAAGGTTGTGGTGTCTCCCCTTTCTATTGGTGGTAAACTCGAGAGGTTGCGGTGTTTCCCCTCTTTGCACAGAGTTTACGTGTTGGAGAGGTTGTGGTGTCTCCCCTCTCCATGTTGAGTTGATGTTTGAAGAGGTTGTGGTGTCTCCCCTCTTCGTGTTGTGTAATTGAGAGGTTGTGGTGTTCCCCTCTCTGAAATTTGAGTAGAGGCGCGGTGCTCCGCTCCGGAGTTGATCCCCCTCTGTAATAGCTAGGAGGTTGTGGTTTCCCCCTCCGCAGTCTACCATAGAATACCGAATTAGAATGTTTTCGCCAGAAGTTGTGTGCCTTAGGTAGAAAGGCTTTACTTCTGGATATAGAAGAATTGAGGATGGTAGTGAAGTGGGATTGAACCAAGGAGAAGCAGCCGAATCAACCGATACATCCATCCTGCGTCTACCTCGCATTGCCGTTTGAATACCTGAGCCAGAATCAACCGATACAACGAGAAGCCGATGACCTATGCTGCGATGACCGATGCTGAGACGACGACGCCGACAAGTGGTTCTCCTTCGCTCTCCTCTTCTTCCTGTTTGTTGGCCGGGCCAACATAAATATTTGAATTATTATTCGTTTTCGTTTCAAATAACTTAATATCTTCAATGCGTGTAACTGCAGGCTCATTGGTTGTCTTTTTCTTATTACAGATGGTATCAGGCGGTATAGATCAGGTGAGTACCGTATTTTATGCATACAAATGTCCAGTACGCCATGTTCATTCATAAAAAAAAAAAAAATTATATAACAAAATAAAGTTATAGTGTCTTACATATCAGAAGTGGGATAAGCTGGACATTTGATGTTAGTGCGGTACTCAGTTAATAATATTTTCCTATTTTTATTCTGCGATAGTATATGTGATAGTTTGTTTTATTAATAGATGGATAGTGCTTGCACTTTCTCTTTTTAAGAAAGCCAGAAACCAGTCTAGATCAGTGTCGAAAATTGGACTAGAATAAAACTAAGGAACTGCGTAATTGAAAGGATTTGCAGTCACTTGTTATGGGGAATTAGGAATGATCAAGTTGATGTGGCAAGACTGCAAATACATTTGAAACGTTAAAAAAAAAAAAAATGCAAATGTAGAAAATCATAGCCAGATTTTGATAGTTCATGTGCGCTGACTCGTAGGACAACCATTCATTTCTGTAGCTGATTGATGGTAATTTGTGGTTACGGTGCAGTAATAATATAGAATTCAGGCATTGGTTTTACACAACTATTGGATGTAAGCAATTTTGAGGCGGAAATCGGTGGGTGATTATGGATAGTGCTGTAAAGTTGGTAGTTCATTTAGGAAATAGGGTATAGTATTTTAGTGTAGTAAATGGGTTGAGTGGGTTTTTGATTGGAATGAATATCATCATTTTAGTTCAGTCAGGGGTAGCAGAGTGTGGATTGGTTCAGATTCTATTCTCATGGAAATGTCAGGGAGAAGGGCAGGGGTTGTTAGACTATCTTTAATCTATCGAAATGATTATTACGTCAGATCTAAAGAGGTAGCTGGGTGTACAATGATACAAAAGAAAACAAAAAAAAATAAATAAAAAAAAAACTATAATGTATTGTTTTAACATATTGACGAATATCTTATATGAAGGACGGTACGGATATTAATTATTGTGAAGTAGTGGATGTTAAATCGAAACAGTTGTAATCCATTGAAGCAAAACTAATTAAATATAGAAGGGGTATGTTGATGATACTAAATGGAATTTTATCAATTTATTTGCTTGTTAATGACAGTGAATTGCAGAAACCATTAATGAGTTCGAAGTCTGAAGAAGTAAACTAGACTGGAAGAAGTTGAATTGCATTTGACCTGTCGTATAGTTTAGTCTGAATATTTTTTTTTGTAAGAAATATTTAGAAATAATAACATTAATTGAGAGTTTGAAAAATTTGCTACACAGATGCAAATCGGAAACCTTAAGAGAATAAAGTAAATAATTGCAAACACACTGAATTTTGTGTATTTGGAAAGAAATTTTTTTCATCGGAAACGCAACTGTTGTATAACTTTTCTAAGAAATCTATTTGAGGTATGCGATTCCGAAGGAGATAGTAACGGATCAAGGGAGGATTTACAGACAATGGAGGATTTTGTATGGCCTTGAGATTTTGCAGGGATCTAAGCGAAAGTCTTTTGGATTTTTCCATACATTTGCATGGATTTCGAACGGAGATTATAATCGAATTCTCGGGGAAAATCTTTACGGGATCATAGTGAAGTGCGGTGAGCTTCGCATTTGACTATGCTACAGAGGGACATCTGATCATGGTTTTGAACACAAAGGTGTAATGTTTCACCTATTGACGAGCATGGGTCATTGACATAGTTCCTATAGGATGGATTCTGCTTTTTGTTACAAAAAAATATAACTAGCAGTTTTGGTCGTCCATGAAATTGTCGTAGTTTGCAATTAAGGTGGATTGTACTGTACTGTCAAGTCGTGAAACAGGATTGCGACCATAATAGTGTGAACAGCATACGAGACTAAGTAATTTACATGAATTTTGCGGCCATGTGAAAAATCTTTTAGAATTTAAATTAAAAGAAAAGGACATAATGGGGCAAAATTGAGTTTGAGTGCAGTAGTGTCAACCCAAGCGGCACTTATATTGACTATTTCGAATGAAGTAGCCACTGAAGTTTTTCTTCCGAAAGTTATAGTTCCTTTCTGAGGTAGGGATTCTGACGGAACAAACTACTTCCGAAATTAATGGATGATGCAGTGATAAAGGACGCTTATTAACTCTATTTAATGTGTTGGATGTGTTTTGAAAGTTTTGGGTTAAAAGTACAGTGAAACCCGATCAAGGAGTTTTTCCTTGCGTCGAGGATATTTTGGTTGCTGTATAGATTTCAGTGAGAGTCGGTTTACATACGGGACATGTCGCTGTCGTCAATCGAAGCTTTTGTAATTTTGATAAACGATGATTTTATTTTGGATTATGGAGTCTAGTTTCAGCTGTCATGCAGCCACAACTTGACATTATCAATGCGACACGATTCGGCAATGTCCAAATGGATTGTTTGAAAAAAAAGATAGTTTTTGATTTGAACTTCGGGTGAGTTTTTTTTTTAACGGATACCTAATGGTATTCACGAACATCATTTCGCTGATCACAGAAGCAGATCTGGGTATCCGCCTTGATACAAGTATGGGAGCGGATTGGTGATAACTCAGCTGCATTGATTCTAACGTCAACCTTGGTAGTTTGCTTCATGAAATCTTGCAGTGTCTAGGGTTCATTTTAGATTTTCAGGGTTTAATCTTTCTCCGCTCACGGGACCCCTCCCGAAATATTTTCCTTCGTACCATGATTCAAAGGCATTTCGCGTGGTAGCATCTTTTTCCTAGAGCTCTCACCCCGACCTGCATACTGCTCAACTTTGTAGTGAAGTGTTAAGCTCAAGCTATCTACGAGTAATTAGTGGGTAGAACTACACTGGGATTACGAATAGCTAATACAGCATGTTAGTGAGCAAATTGTTTTTTTGTGGTATTTTGGTACAAACCCGATTACTAGGTACTAGGAATCTGTATCATTCACTAGAATTTATAGTTATTAAATTTCAGTCGAAAAAAAAAAAAAAAATGGAATGTCTCAAAAGGTGTCTTGTAGGATTGATTTAATAAGTTGTAATTCAGGTATCCAAACTGCAACATTAAGATTAGAGTGTCGAAAAATTAAATTATTTAAATTATACTGTCGTGTAGGCCTGAGAGTGATCAGAGATGATTCAGTATGCGAAAATGAAGAAGAATGAGAGATAAGCTAAGGTTTCGAATATGGATATAAAGTAACTCGAGGCGAGTTAATGCAGGATGGCCGAATGAAGGAGGCTTGGTGTTTTTGTATGATTGTATTGTCATAGTAGGCCATGAAATTAAATGACAATTGAAAAATAAAATAGAATCGGTCATTTTTCCTAGCGGAACGTCAAGCGCTTTTATGTTCCTGGTGTGGTTTTGCTATATTTCTGTGGTCAAATTACGCCAATAATAATCGACGCGTAGAATTAAGTTTATTTCACACGATCGTGTTTCGCATCAAGTGTTTTCCGGGGTGTTTGTGAAGTGTGCCGCGAGAAAATCCATTTCAAGATATCACGACACATTCGATGGTTGTTGGCTGCTGCTAAGGTGTCCCATCGTCTTCTTTCCGTCTTTTGCGGTGACAACAAGGAATCGGTAGGAAAAGACGTTGTGCGTAGGTGAGTACACTGAGCTTGTAGTTGCTTGTATTGTTGTTATACTAATTGTGTAAGATCTGATTTATGGCGGACTATGTTTGCTGTGTGTACAGCACGGAAAATTACCAAGAGGTATTCTAAGATTCAGTATTGAGTGAGTGTTGTATGGAAAGGTTGTGGTTTCCCCCTTTCCGGAAAGTTATGATAGTTTGAGAGGTTGTGGTGTCTCCCCTCTCAGTGAGATGTTTAGAGCCGTGTGGGCTTCACCTCGGAGTTGGTCCCCTCCGATTGAGTCGTTGAGAGGTTGTGGTCGTCCCGCTCTCAGCGTTGTGTTTGTAGAAAGGTTGTGGTGTCTCCCCTTTCTACTTGTGATAAACTCGAGAGGGTGTGGTGTTCCCCCTCTTTGCACAGAGTTTACGTTTTGGAGAGGTTGTGGTGTTTCCCCTCTTCATGTTGTGTTGACGTTCGTAGAAAGGTTGTGGTGTCTCCCCTTTCTATTGGTGGTAAACTCGAGAGGTTGCGGTGTTTCCCCTCTTTGCACAGAGTTTACGTGTTGGAGAGGTTGTGGTGTCTCCCCTCTCCATGTTGAGTTGATGTTTGAAGAGGTTGTGGTGTCTCCCCTCTTCGTGTTGTGTAATTGAGAGGTTGTGGTGTTCCCCTCTCTGAAATTTGAGTAGAGGCGCGGTGCTCCGCTCCGGAGTTGATCCCCCTCTGTAATAGCTAGGAGGTTGTGGTTTCCCCCTCCGCAGTCTACCATAGAATACCGAATTAGAATGTTTTCGCCAGAAGTTGTGTGCCTTAGGTAGAAAGGCTTTACTTCTGGATATAGAAGAATTGAGGATGGTAGTGAAGTGGGATTGAACCAAGGAGAAGCAGCCGAATCAACCGATACATCCATCCTGCGTCTACCTCGCATTGCCGTTTGAATACCTGAGCCAGAATCAACCGATACAACGAGAAGCCGATGACCTATGCTGCGATGACCGATGCTGAGACGACGACGCCGACAAGTGGTTCTCCTTCGCTCTCCTCTTCTTCCTGTTTGTTGGCCGGGCCAACATAAAGATTTGAATTATTATTCGTTTTCGTTTCAAATAACTTAATATCTTCAATGCGTGTAACTGCAGGCTCATTGGTTGTCTTTTTCTTATTACAGATGGTATCAGGCGGTATAGATCAGGTGAGTACCGTATTTTATGCATACAAATGTCCAGTACGCCATGTTCATTAAAAAAAGAAAAAAAAAAATTATATAACAAAATAAAGTTTGATGTATGTGCGTGCAAGAGACGAAGTGGCGAAATACCCATATCGACAGAGCCCGGTTTCTTACGAATTCCAAGAAGTACAAACTGTACTACTACGGAATGACAAATCAAAGAAACGGAGTTGGTATTATTCTGGAGTCGTCTTTGCTTGGCAGCATAATAAGTGTCGCGAAGAGAAGTGATCGCTTGATCAGCATCAAATTGGTTATCTGCGGAAGGGTGTGGAACGTAATAAGTGCCTACGCTCCCCAAGTGGGACTGCCACCAGAAGAAAAAGAAGCATTTTGGAACGACGTTGACATCCTGATTCAGACCATTCCAGATACCGAATTGGCATGGACGAAATGTGAGTCAAGCAGTGAAACCGAACGGGTTCAACTTCGCGAAAATTATATGCAATGCCGGAAAAACGTAAATCGCTTGGTAGCTCAAGCAAAGGCGAAGGCAGCTGAGAAATTCTACCAAGAATTAGAAACTCAGACTGCGACCGAAGGACCGTCTTTGCGCGAGAGACCTAAGCACGACGCCGGGATATTTAGGGTCGCAGCCCAAAGGAGAAGGAACGCTCGGGAAATACAGGCGCCAAAGTACGTGGAGGACGCGCAAGGAATGTTGCTGATTGACGATACGGCAATTTGTAGCAGGATGTGAGAGTATTTTGACGAACTTCTAAATGAAGAATTTCCTCGAGCAGCTTTTCGAGATGTTGAGCCGAATACCACAAATATTGAAGATATCTCAGAGGAAGAGGTGATGGAGGCAATGCATCAGATGAAAAGCGGAAAGGCAGTCGGACCGGACAAAATCCCCGCGGAATTTTGGTTGAAAATGGAAAATGTCGGGCTTAGTTGGCTCACAGTTCTCTTCAACAAAATCAAAGGTGGGCAACCGATGCCTGATGCTTTCAGGGAAAGTTTTCTTCTTCCTTTCTATAAGAACAAGGGAGACTCACGCAAACTCAACAACTATAGGGCTATAAAGTTAACACCTCATACACTGAAGATCTACGAGCGAGTTGTCTGCAATCGATTGAGAAAGATTGTGCGATTGAATGACAATCAATGCGGCTTTGTTGAAGGTCGATCTACAGTCGATGCGATTCAGTGCATTCGTATTGCAATGGAAAAGTATAGAGCAGCACGAAAGGACTCGCACTTTGTGTTCATCGATTTCGAAAAGGCATTCGATAGAGTACCTCGTGATCTGATATGGTTGGCCTTGAGAGCACTTAATGTCCCTGAGGCATATGTCAGGATGATACGAGACATGTATGATGGAGCTACGACTAAGGTTAGATGCACAGCCCGTGAATCAGAAGAATTTCCGGAAATATCTCTTCTTTTTGATGTAGTCCTCAGTAGCCCAAACATCGTTGCCTTGCAAGCTGCACTTACAAAATGGTGTGACATTCTGGAGGAGCATGGACTGAGGGTAATTATAACAAAGACTGAGTTCTTATGCTGCCCATTCTCAGACCCAGATGCACCGATACCAGAAATGTACGTCAAAGGAGAGCAGCTTAAGTCTTGTACCAAGTTCAAGTACCTTGGCTCGATGGTGAACAACGGAGCTACATGCGATGATGACATCAAACATCGCACAAAGGTTAGGTGGATGACGTGGCGAGAAAACTCTGGAGTTTTCTGCGATAAGAAAATGCCACTGAAGCTAAAGGGCAAGTTGTACAAAACGGTTGTACGTCCCGCACTCATGTATGGATCAGAATGCTGGACCATGTATGAAGGTTACGCGAAACAAATGACAGCGACTGAAATGAAAATGTTACGCATGTCAGTTGCTGTAACCAAAAGGGACCACATAAAGAGTAGCTACATCCGAGGCAGCTTGTCCATAGACCAACCAATCACCGAAAAGCTCGAAGACCGACAAATGGATTGGTATTGCCATGTTCAACGGCGTCCGCCTGAGAACCCAGCAAAGAAAGCGATATCAATGGAAGTTCCACTTGATGGACCCAAGGCCAGAGGCAGACCGAAGAACACCTGGATGTGTCAAATGAAAAAGCAACAGCAACGCATTTGTCTCGGCGATGACACGATCCAAGATAGAGCTGCCTGTAGAAATATGCTGAGATATTATCGCTAAAACGGGCGATGTGCCTACACTGCAGGTCGAGCAACGCGAAACCATGGAGCGGTATAAAGAACGAGGCAAGGAAGAAGGAAAAGTATGTTATGCAGGCACGTAGCCAGGGGAGGGGTCCATGGGGTCCGGACCCCCCCCCCCCAAATGTTTTCAATAATACCCGAATTTTTAGTGATTACAGTATAAAATATAACAAAATCACTTTTGCCATATTTTTCTGTGGATTCTGTGTGACTGAATATTATAAAAACGAGACCGAGTTCTAATCGTGCGAATAGCACGATGAGTGTATACCCTATACTATACCCATGTACAGACCTATATAGAATGCGCGTAAAACCGAAAATATTCAATTATCGTGCGAACTGACAGACACACGGACGGACAGACAGACAGACAGTCAGACGGACATGGCTTATTCGAATCAGGGACCGACCCTGATCATTTATATATATACTTTGCCATACCTCCGGTGGCTCCTTTGAGGTGTTACATAAATCGTCGTAACAAAAACAATATACCCTATACCATCTTATGGGTATAGGGTATGAGTAACCTATATGGCCATTGGTTTAAGGAAAGTTGTTTTTCAAAACTGGATAAATCCGAATATCAATACACAGTTCTCTGAACACAACCCTTTTAAATAAATTGCGCGGAATCTAGGCAAAAACCTATGGAATGTCTGGTGTCGAAAATTGTTATTCAATCTCTGGACGTATGGGCGTGTTTGCATGTGAGTTTGGAGCTTTAAACTTTCCGCTGCGCAGGTTCTGAGCGTTGCTACAAAAATATAGAATGCGTTAAAATAATTTAAACAGAGCTTTTTTTCAGAGTACTTATTGGAAAACGCAAGATATTCGCCTGCCTTGATAGGCAAATAATGGTTATGTAGCTGTTATGTTGTGAACCTATAATTTTGCAATTTTTGTGGAATGAAAATATGATATATCGAAAAGCGCATTATAAAGATGGGCTTAAAGAAGTGTAAGAGTGTAGTCTTCTGCTGCCTGCTTATGACAAAACGCTCAAGTTTTAACGAAGCAAAACAATTTTAAAGATACAAACGGTACAAAAAAATGCAGTTTTTCCAATTAGTCTGTATGCATTTTTGCCACCTCCTACATCTCCCGGCGTCTTACGGCGCGTTTAGATGGCATCAAACTTGTTTGCATCCAACTTTTCCCTCAAACTTATCCAAGTTGGAAGGCTGTTTACACGTACGATATTCTCTCAAACAAATCCTATCAAACAAATCCTATCCAACTTGTTGGCCGTGTAAACAGTAGTTGAAAGTTGGAGCGGTCGTAAAACGTTATCAGTTTTTGCAATACGTATTAGTACAGGAAAAATATGTTTGCTTTTTATTTTATTTTTTCGTGAATATTTTAAACATTTAGGGAAACATGCCCGAATGAGTATACAGCGTGCCCCAAAAGTCAACGGAACGCCAGAATTGGATGATAGTGCACATATATTGGTAATCAGGCGCATTAATTCTTTATTATTAGAAAGTATATTTATATTTCGATTGGATTATAATCAATGCATCTAAAACAAGTTGTCCAACTTCTGTTTTCACGATGGATTTGTTTGAATGCTCGTTCCACTTCAAACTTGTTGTCCAACTTCTGTTTACACGAAAACAGCGCTTTACGGACCCATTCGCGCACAAACAATTCCACATCTTCATAGCTTTTGAAACGTTCAGTAGACCGAATAACTAATAATCATAGGGTGATAAATCTGAACTACATAAAGAGGTTTTTCCAGTCATCTCAATTCGTTCAATGCTGTAGAAGATGCGTGCAAACTTCCCAGCGCTTGAATTTATACTCAATATTCAGAAGTCTTAGCACCCATCGCCTGCGATTTACGGTAACATAGCCGCTCATAAAGAATTTACTCAATACTACTTACGTTGATACATAATTCCCCAGTCATGTCGCGTACACTACTTCGTCGGTCATCCAAATCCAAAATAAGTTTTTCAACGGTGGTGGCGTTTTCATCGGTGACACTGGGTGCCGCGCATGTGGCAATTTTGCCTCAAATTTTCGGCCTTTTCAAAACATTCATTCACATGGGTTATAGAGAGACATTTTACATTAACTTTGACTAAAAAAGGAATAATGATGCGTTGCGCAAGAGGCACTCGTACATCCTTTTCACTCATGATGGTTATAACTACACTAAAAAGTGGCGTTATGCGGTTCCAGCTGTTTTCAACGTCTCATAACAGATCAGTCTAATATTCAGTGCATCCACTTTTTCGACACTAAATTTGTCACGCGTCTGAAAATTCCGGGTTATACCTGAACCGCCCTCGAATTTCAGCGTCGTTGGACCCCTCCCGAAACAAAATCCTGGCTACGTCCCTGTGTTATGTCATCCAATAAACACTATAGAGAAGTATTTAATGGAGTATCTCTTTAGGTTAACGTTTAGAGAAAGTATTATCGAAGTCTTATTGGATATAATCGTGCATTTCATCAAATCCCCATAGCGGATTCCGATATTCCCAAAACAGCCGTCATCACGTTTGACTTTAAGGTCCCTCTAGATTAGCAGCCAAATGGCTGCGCGTCCAAAAACTGGCATCGCGTGCAGCCATTTGGCTGCTCCTTAGCATTCACACTAGCAGCCAAATGTAGACCGAAAATGACATAACCAAAATTTCATTTTGGTGATTTTTTTAAATTCAATTATCAAAATCGGACTCTGCGCGTTTGTATTATTACACGGCCATTCAAGAATTATTCATATTCACACAAAAGAACAAACAAAAGTTGGAAAATTGTCACTTTGAATTTGACAAACGGTTGTCAAAGCGGTTCGTTGAGTTGCCATATTGAATATCAAAACTGGACGCACAGCCAAATGGCGACATGTTTGGACGGAATGACAGCAGCCATTTGGCTGCTAATCTAGAGGGACCTTTAAAGTGATTTCGTTCGGGTTGCGTAATGCTGCGCAAACGTTTCAGCGGTTCCTAGACGAGGTGTTGCGAGGTTTGGACTTCTGCGCAACATACATTGACGACATCCTCGTTTGATCAGAGTCCGGAGAACAGCATGAAGAACACCTCCGTGCGGTGTTTGAGCGTCTCAAGGACTTCGGCGTCGTTATCAATGTGTCCAAGTGACCAAGTGTGTTTTTGATGTCCCGGAAGTGGAGTTCCTTGGACACATCGTCAACGAAAGAGGCATATCTTGTTGGTTGCTACCGTGAGGATCATCCCAACAACAGTCTCATGGACCGAATTCCTCCACCACGACATGTCAGGCATGTTTTACGAGACTTAGAGTGAGAGGTCCAGGGATACAAGAGGGACCCTCACGACGATGATGCATACCGAGCTTCCATCGCTGAGATTCATACTGTAGAAGTGAGTCGGTCTATTGCGAGATTAGGTGCGAATAGAGTCCTCTCAGTGCGCCCACCACCTATTTCGGCTAAGGAGATTAGGCTCCCGAGAGCCACCAGAGTGTCATTAGCTCAACTTTGGTCGGGCTTTTGATCGCGCCTCAATTCGTACCTTTCTCGCATAAGCCCGGACATTCAAAACATCTGTTCAAACTGCGCTGGCGCTCCACACGATGTGGGTCACTTTTTTCAATGCCCAGCTGCGCCCACTGACCTAACCCCATCTCACTGTGGGAAAACCCTATCGCAGCAGCTATGTTTTTGTCCCTTGACATCACGGACAAAAACATCGAACCATAACTCGAATCCACATAGATGCACAATGTATGCACCCTGTAGTATGTTTCGCGGAAAGTGACGAACCGCTTGAATTCATATTTTGTGAAGTGTTTCTTTTATGAACCGATATACTTTAGCGTATAGAAAACATCCAACTCGTCTTCACCCGGTTGCCGTCTCTTATACGTTGGCGTGTCGAATGAAATGGTTTTCTTTCTTTCTTCGCCTTCGTTTGTTGTTGATGGCTCCAACTCCAATGATGTTGCGTGGATGAGGTGATTCGATCGCATGACAACTTTCATAGAGGGTTGAATTTTTTGAGCACTTGATTGGAGGATGAAATTATGATGACACAGGTTCTCGACGAAATGATTTGTTTTCGTGAGCTTGTTGTGGACGTTTAGAATTCTTCGTATGTTGATGTTCAATCTACGACTTCGCTATGACTGCGACGAAGTACGGGCGATGTATGCAAATCCATCGGGGAAGCTAGTGAGACTGTGGGAGAAATTTTGAGATTTAAACTCTGGTCGTTCATACAAAATTCCACTATGTACTTACAACTACTATTATTCATCGAACTAAAAATCTTCTTCGGATGAAATCCTTTATCACGCAAACTGATCGGTCCATGTTCGGCAATTGCGCGGTGAATACTCTTGAACAAGACTTGCCGAAGTGGTGTTGTTGACACAGGCATTTTTGAACAGGCCCGAGCAATCTGCAATTCCCCTTCGCCTTTGTGTTACTATTCGTCGAACTGGCACTGTGTACAATCAACTGAATAGACAATATATAAGCCAATGCATTTAGATTTCTAGAGCTTGCGAGCCGTACAGTTGCCAACCATCTCACCCAGGACTCGTTCAAACGACGAGCCATACGTCACCTTTTCGATAGTGCATCTTATTGCTTGGAATACTTCCTTATCTTCTTCTTCATTGGGATTTCGACACGAACGAGCAGTCACGTGATCATGAACTGAATCGACTAGTAGCCGATAACACAACGTCTCTCCAAATTGAAAAGATGGTAGTTGGAGAATCAACGATCTTGTGCGATACGTCTCGCTCCACGCCGAGGCCTATAGTCCCCAAGAGCTTGCAGAACCAGGTCTTCACCGTGTTTCATCGATGCTCTCATCCGGGAGCACGTGCTACGTTGCGGTCCATTTCGAAGAAGTTTGTTTGGCCAAGCATGCGTAGCGATATTCGCCAATGGTCGCGCGCGTGCCTGCAGTGTCAACGGTCAAAGGTGACTAGGCATGCACGGAACGAATTCCAACCATTCCCCGTGCCGGATCGCTGTTTCTGTCGCTTTCGAAGCTGCTTGGGTGTGCACGCACAAGGACTTCGCCATATTATCCGGCCTCTAATGGTGCACTAGAGCGGTAGCACCGTTCCTTGAAGGCTGCGCTCATGTGTCACGAGGCTGATAACGGTTGGATTGATGCGCTTCCGACTGTACTATTAGGCTTGCACAACAGCATCAAAGAGGACATCGGAGCGTCTCCACCTGAAATGGTTTTCGAATCAACGCTGCCGGAGGAATGGTTTATCGACGACCATGCCGCTACTGATCCCGTCGAGTTCCTTGATTCCATGCGTCAACGAATTAGACAGCTTTGACCGAAGCCGATTGTACATCGAAGTCCCAAGACAACGTTTGTGTACGAACGAATTGTTGCTTGGGGTTTAACTATTGTTTGTTGTGGAAAACAAGACTTTTTCATTATTGTGTACTCGGGAAGCAGAGAAGCGCTTGACATCTCCATTCCTTTTCATGTACTAGCGCTTCAAAAGAATTTCACTCATTTAAGTGAATGAAATGCGTTTTTAGAGGATTCAATGCGACAACCGAACATCCCAAGCAAGCTTTAAAGGAGCACTTCACACTGTAGCAATTATATAGTAGCACGAAATTCATTTATCGTGTGACATCGCTTAAAGTAATATTTTGATCCGATAAAACATCCTTAAAGTATTTTCCGGAAAGCTTCTATCATCATTATGGAATAAATTTAAAGATGGTGGTGGTATAAAACTGTCTCTAAACGTTAACCTAAAAAGATACTCCTTTAAATACTCCACTCTTGTGTTTATTGGATGATACAGCACACACATGCAATAGTCTCTCTAAGTTAACTCACACACATGCATATATTCTTCTATAGCACAGTCGGTGTCATTTTTATAGTGTGACATTCGTATGGTCATCCGAAAAATTGTTCACCGTAGTTTTATAGAAGGATGGACTTTGTGATTTTTTAATGAATTGACACTGTGCTCTGAAATACATCATTTCTACATTAGAAATCCTTGAAATCTTGCATGAAACCCACACGTACGCACTCATTGTTATCTTCGAAACCAATTAGGGTGATCTCTGCGTAGAAATTGACTTTAATTTATTGATAAATATACAGATTTAGTGTGCATTGCAGAAGATTCGATAAAGAATTGTGAAGCATTTCTATAGAAGCAACTATCCATTTGTAGTGTTTACGAGCAATGCTGACTATATGTGAGGTTGGCTCAGTGGTAGCGTGTAGGACGGGCAATCAAAAGACATTGGTTCGATGCTGGATGCGGAAATTTGAAAGTGATGATATAAGGGAAATGGAGTACACCTTTATTGAAGCTTAAGTTAGTCCTACAATAAGGTTCTATTGGGTTAAAAAAGGGCGCCAAATGCTATTATTGTACTAATATTCAGTGTTATGCTACTTAATGCTATTATTGTACTATTATTCGTTTTTGTCGTGCTCTGTGGCCGTGATCGTTCGGTCGCCACTCTGTGAAATAGACACACATAGAGAAACGAGTTTCCAAACTCGGCACGACTCGTCGCAAGTTTATTATTCAGAAGAAGATGATAAGAAATATTCTTATCGTAGAATAATAATGTCGTATGCAAAATAATTTACACATACATAAGGTACGTTTTATTGTGTTTATCCCTTGCAGGTTTGGGTAGAACTTCATATAAAAAAAATGACACTTACCCTGGTAGAGTTCACGCGTGTAACTACCCTACACGGGATAGAGCTCAAATGTAGATGGCGGACGCATAGGGGAAATTTGAGGGAATTTGTTTTTTCAAACCAAATGTGAGAGTTTTTCTCATCACGAGAAAAGATTTTGCAAAGAAATAATCATCTTTTGTGATAAAATCCACCACATCTAAAAAATAAGCCGACGAAAGCGAGTCAAAGATGCACAAAAACTGTCAAATGTCAGCTGTTTGGTCTTAACCGGGATGTTACCCGCGATCGTTTTTTTCGAGTCAGACTTACACGCGATACGAAAAAAACGTCGCTATAATTTTACAAATAGACACTAGAACATTTCCCACACAATATGCAGACGAAATATGAGATCTGCAATTGTTCGCGTACATTGCATCTTATTCTTAAGCGCGCGACATTTCCCACACAATGTGCAGACGAAATACGAGATCTGCAATTGTGTATATGGGAATTCCATCAAGTAAAGTGAAGTTCTCTTTATGGCATTCCCATGCTTAGGTACCCAAGTAACAATATCATCCCTATAATACTTCGTAAAATATTCTCTTCTAACGACAATAGAGTTATATCACCATCTCTAGCCTGTGACTCATATCATGAACCCTCATTAATGCCGGTCATACATATGTGTAAACAAACATAATTAGTGTTTCTATCTTTAGTTGAAATATGGAAATCATTGAAGGGACATGTTGTATATATGAGTTACCCATTTCATTAAGATAAGAAGATGTTAAAATGTCTACTAATTATCCTTTAATGATATAACAATAAGATTATAAAATAAGAATCAATAAAAAGAAGATAATGCAATAAATGAAATACACAAATGCTATGTAACAAATACGGAAGATAAAATGAATAACAAATATGTATGTAATTAGAAAAGATGTCAAGTGAAATTATGGTATAAATATAAGTTTTTAGTTTGTAAGAATTCAGTTCATTACCCAAGTAACAATTTCATCCCTATAATACTTCGTAAAATATTATCTTCTAACGACAATAGGGGCACTTTACAGGGTATAAACTCTGAATAATAGTCCAATAATGGCGTTTGGCGCCGTTTTTTGATCCAATTGCACCTTATTGTAGCACTGAACTAAGCTTTGAAAAAGACATACATCAATGTGTTATGTCATCATTTTCTGTCATTTTCTCGTGAAAAAAAGAAAAAAAAATTCCCCCAGCCAGCTTCGAACCAGCGACTGTCGTACGCCAGTCCGACGCCCTAACCACTCGGCCAACCTCACATATAGTTAACATTGCTCGTAAACACTACAAGTGCTCAACACTTCTTTATCGACTCTTCTCCATTGCACCTTCTTCTTTATATGTCAGTCAATTGAAGTTGAATAAATCCACACATTCATCAATAAAATGCAGACATTTTCTGCGCTGAGATTATCTTAATTGATTCATAAGTTAACAAGGAGTGAGGAAATGTTAGTTTCATGCAATATTTCAATGAATTCAATTCAAGAAACGTGGTATTCCAGAGCACTTCATAAGTGTCAATTCAATAAATCACAAAGTCCATCCTTCTATAAAACTAGGCTGAACAATTTATTGGATGACCATACGAATGTCACACGATAAAAATGACACCGACTGTGCTATAGAAGAATATATGCATGTGTGTGAGTTAACTAGAGAGACTATTGCATGTGTGTGCTGTATCATCCAATAAACACAAGAGTGGAGTATTTAAAGGAGTGTCTTTTTTAGGTTGACGTTTAGAGACAGTTTTATCGAAGTTTTATACCACAATCTTTGAATTTATTCCATAATGATGACAGAAGCTTTCCGGAAAATACTTTAAGGATGGTTTATCGGATCAAAATATTACTTTAAGCGATGTCACACGATAAATGAATTCCGTGGTACTATATGGTTGCTACAGTGTGAAGTGCTTCTTTAAAGCAAACGAATTGTTGCTTGGGTAAGTTCATTACTCGAATAAAGTGAGCTCAAGTCGAGCCTTAATATACTATGGCGATATTATTTGAAACTCGACTTTATCCCAAAGATTTGAAATGGAAATTCGAATCTTAAAACTATAGGGGCACTCTACATGGTATAAACACTGAATAATAGTCCAATAATGGCATCTGGCGCCGTTTTTTGATCCAATAGAACCTTATTGTAGCACTGAATTACGCTTCGAGAAAGACATACATCATGTGTTATGTCATCATTTTCTGTCATTTACTCGCGATTGCAAAAAAAAAGAGAAAAAAATTCCCGCAGTCAGTGTCGAACCAGCGACTGCCGTACGCCAGTCCGACGCCCTAACCACTCGGCCAACCTCACATATAGTTAACACTTCTTTATCGACCCATCAGCATGCACCTTCTTCTTTATATGTCAATCAGTTGAAGTTGAATAAATCAATCACATTCATCAATAAAATGCAAACATTTTCTGCGCTGAGATTATCTTAATTGATTCATAAGGTAACAAGGAGTGAGGAAATGTTGGTTTCATGCAATATTTCAATGAATTCAATTCAAGAAACGTGGTATTCCAGTGCACTTCATAAGTGTCAATTCTTAAAAAAATCACAAAGTCCATCCTTCTATAAAACTACGCTGAACAATTTATTGGATGACCATACGAATGTCACACTATAAAAATGACACCGACTGTTAACTTAGAGAGACTATTGCATGTGTGTGCTGTATCATCCAATAAACACAAGAGTGGAGTATTGAAAGGAGTGTCTTTTTTACGTTAACGTTTAGAGACAGTTTTATCGAAGTTTTATACCACCATCTTTAAATTTACTCCATAATGATGATATAAGCTTTCCGGAAAATACTTTAAGGATGTTTTATCGGATCAAAATTTTGCTTTAAGCGATGTCACACGATAAATGAATTTCATGGTACTATATGATTGCTACAGTGTGAAGTGCTTAAAGCAAACGAATTGTTGCTTGGGTAAGCTAATTTTAAGTAGTAAATTGTGTATAAATAGGATAAAAAGATAGAATAAAGGAACAGTCGGCTGGACGCTTTCAAGGGTCTATCATTTAGGAGTTCCAGCTATTTAGCTGCTCCTTCGCGTCTACTCAGGAGTTCTAGCTATTCAGCTGCTCCTCCAAGTCCATTCAGGAGTTCTAGCTATTTAGCTGCTCCTTCGCGTCTACTCAGGAGTTCTAGCTATTCAGCTGCTCCTCCAAGTCCACTCAGGAGTTCTAGCTATTTAGCTGCTCCTTCGCGTCCACTCAGGAGTTCTAGCTATTCAGCTGCTCCTCCAAGTCCACTCAGGAGTTCTAGCTATTTAGCTGCTCCTCGTCTCTGATAGGAGTCCGAGCTAACCAGCTGCTCCCCGGGACCAGAAGTAACCACCACAATAAACTAACAATGCGACTAGGAAGTGGTATGGGGTATGGCTGACAACCGTATCACACTCCAAAATCTGTTGTCTTTGTAACGTTGATGACTACACTACTACACACAATAGCGACGTTTTTTTCGTATCGCGTGTAAGTCTGACTCGAAAAAAACGATCGCGGGTAACATCCCGGTTAAGACCAAACAGCTGACATTTGACAGTTTTTGCGCATCTTTGACTCGCTTTCGTCGGCTTATTTTTTAGATGTGGTGGATTTTATCACAAAAGACGATTATTTCTTCGCAAAATCTTTTCTCGTGATTAGAAAAACTCTCACATTTGGTTTGAAAACACAAATTCCCTCATATTTCCCCTATGCGTCCGCCATCTACATTTGAGCTCTATCCCGTGTAGGGTAGTTGCACGGGTTAACTTTACCTGGGTAAGTGTCATTTTTTTTATATGAAGTTCTACCCAAACCTGCACGGGATAAACACAATAAAACGTCCCTAATGTAGTCATCAACGCACCATGCTCCACTAGGACTTCGGTAATCGAGAGAGATTCGTGTTTATACCATGTAAAGTGCCACTATTATTGTGAGAAGAGAATACTTTACGAAGTATTATAGGGATGATGCATAGTATAAAAAAAATACTTCAAGTGAAACTTTCAAATTTATTAGAAAAATATCCGGTTCTTTATTCAAATCAAGAAATTTTGATAGACAAAAATACATATACCATTTCAGATTAACTTCGTCGGTTTCGTTGGCGTCCCTTGATAAGTTACAACCCAGATAGTTGAAGTTGTTTACATACATATTAAGGTCCCCACTGTGATGCTTGAATTTGCTGGAGTCCTTGTTTTCGATTGCATCATGGCCTTTGTTTTGCTTTCGTTTATATGTAGTCCAACTTCCTTTGCGGCGTTATTGAGATTATGCAGAAGGCTTTCTGCATCATCCAATCTTCGAGACATGATTGATGTCGTCGGCGTACGCTACTAATTGAGTCGACTTGATGAGTAGCGTTCCGCTGCTGTCCATATCCATGGCTCGAATTAGATACTCCAAAGCAAGGTTGAAGAGCGTCGGCGCCAGCCCATCGCCCTTCTTGAGTCCATTACGAGTTTCAAATACGTCAGTGAGTCGGTTCTGCACACTGACCTGCGAGACGGTATTAGTCATCGTCATCCTTGTGAGTCGCACTAACTTTGCCGGTATACCAAAATGCAGCAAAATGTTGTACAGTACACTTCGATCGATACTGTCCTATGCCTGCTTGAAGTCGAGTGAAGATTTGGTATACGTCGATGTTATATTTCCAGCACTTTTGGAGTAATAGCTTCACTGTGAAAAGTTGATCGGTCGTTGAACGACCAGGTCTGAAGCCGCCTTGATACTCGCCAATGATTCGTGCTGCGTGCGGATTGATTCTCTTTTCCAGAATTTTCTATAAAATCTTTTAGGTCGTACAAACCAATGATATGCCCCTGTAACTCTCACACTTCAGCTTGTCCCCCTTTTTGTGGATTGGACAGATTATGCTTTTGCACCAATCTTCGGGGTTACCTCGTCGTTCCATATTTTCAGCAGTAGCACGTGTATAGCGTTTGTCAGGCACGTTCCACCATGCTTCAGCAGTTCTGCTGGGATCTCGTCAGCCCCGGGCGCTTTGTTACTGTGGAGCGACTGTATGGCGAGACTCACCTCCTCTACTGTTGTGGGTTGAACGGGAGGGCCTGGTTCGGCTAACGCTCAAGAGCTGGCTTCGTGGGGGATGTTGATGGTACATTGAGGAGCTCTTCAAAGTGCGAGGCCCATGGTTTGTTTACGCTCTCGATGACGATGTTACCATCCTTGTCCTTACATAGGCTTGTCCTGGGTTGATATCCGTTCTTCACATTATTTATAAGTTTGTACGCCTGTCTATGTTCTTACTGGCTAATCTTTGGTTTATTTGTTTGCGTTTCTTACGTCTAATTAACTTTTTAGATACTCGCCGAAGTTCGATGTATCTTTCTTTCTTGGATCGGGATGCGCGTTGTGTGTATTAGCGATAGGCTTCATTTTTCACCTCAATCGAGGCCCTGCATTCGTCGTCGAACCAGTCTGTTCGTGTGCGCCGGCCTTTACGACCTCTTCTGCGACCCCCTTGATGCTGTCTTTGAGCTCCTCCCAGAACTCATGGATGCCTAAATTGTTGATGTCATCAAGCATAGGCGACAGTTTTTCCTCTAGTGCTGTAGTATACGCAGCCGCCGTGTCATCATAAATCACATTGTCAACCTCGAAGATCTTCACATTAGAAGCCCATCTCTTGCTGATCAGTACGTGGTCGATCTGGTTCACGGTGTATTCTGAAGACTTATAGGTCTGCTTATGGATTCGTCGATGAGGGAAGCATGCAAACTTATAACCAGGTATCTGCCGCTCGCGAAGTCGATAAATCGCTGACCGTTATTGTTGTTTTCGTCATGGAGGCTGTGACCTCCAGTAGTTCTCCTATCCCAGCTTTCGTTTCCGACTTTGGCGTTGAAGTCTCCTAGCAGCAGCTAGACGTCGAAGAGTGTTTCTAGGTGGTTGTAGAATTCGTCCTTAATCGCGTCTTCTTTTACTTCTATAGGGGCATGCACATTAATGAGCCAGAGATTAGCGAAGCGGGTCTTGATGCGGATCGCACATATCCGCTCGTTTATGGGTTTGAACCCGATAACGTGGTCCTTGAGCTGCTTACTCACGATGAAAGCTACTCCAAACTCCCTGTTGCCCTCCTCTTTACCGCTCGTAAAAATAGTGTGCGAATTGCGGTCGTTAATCTCGCTTTTGAGCCATTTAGTTTCCTGGATTGCAACTATACTCAGCTTGTATTGTTCTACCTGATTCAGGAGGGCCCTTAAGGCCCCCGGTCTATTCAGGGAGCCTACATTCCAGGATCCGAAAGAGTAATCAGTTGTTGGTTTGCGGGGTCGTCGTTCTTTTGTATCCGTCCAATCCGAGGCTTTTGTTTCAGGTTTCTTGACTTGAAGTTTTTTTCTTAGGATGAGCTGTCGGCACATCGCTAAACCATAATAGGGTTTAATCGTTGAGTAAAGGCCATCATGGGCATGCCTCGAAGATGCTGCTTTGGTGGTTGAGTTAAACGTTTTCTGTCACCTATCACGTTAAGTTGTTGTTGTATTAGCGGCACAGACAGGAAACGTTTAATTAGTTGCATCATATTTATTCGAAGATGGTGGGCATTCCATCCTCGAGGTCGAGGTTTAGAAAGAAAGCTGCTTCGATTGGTTGTAACCATAACGCAAGTGGTGTAAGTTGCGTGGGAGCAGCTGGACAATCGAAAATGAGGTCTACATCGTGTGGACTTGTTCCGCAGGCTGGGCAGGTGTTTGCAACTTCATTATTTATACGCGATAAATAAGAATTTAGTCGCGGGCACCAACCGGATCGGAGCTGAGATAAGGTGGTACGGGTAGTTCTCGGTAATTGTTCTTCGTCAGGAGATATGGCTGGAGGTTTGGTGCCAAGTACACGATTATTTGTGAGGCTTTGAGTAGCTTTACGAACGTCTTGTGTGTGTATGTCTGCAATCGCCGCCTTGTAGTCGGAGTTATCGAAGGGAACCTTTTTGTATCGCTGGACTTCGCGCTCTTTGTCCCTGATAGAGCGTCTTATTCGTCGTGGCGGTGGTGTTTTGTCCATGAGTTCATTGTTCGGGTGATTTGTACGATAGCATCCGACTAGATACTGTTTGGTAAGAAGTTCGTTGTGGTTTCTCAAAGTCATCATCTTAGTCTCCTGGTGCAGATGATCCACTGAGGACATCTTAACACAGCCGGTGATGGTGCGAAGTGTCGTGTTCTGGCAGATTTGTATGTGGCCCCAATTTGTGTTGCAGAGACCATTTGACCACGTCGGTGCTGCATAATTGACTAGGGGCCGACCGATGGCTTTATAGGTAGTCAGAAGTGTTTCTTTGTCGGTGCCCCAAGTACTACCGGCAAGAGCTTTAAGAATTTTGTTTCTGCTCCTGAGTTTAGAGCAGATGTTCTCAGCGTGTGTGTTAAATTTGCCGGAGTTGTCTATCGTGACACCTAGGATCTTGGGAGTCCGAATAGTAGGGATGACGTTGGTGTCGATAGATATAGGGAGTTGCATATTGTACTCCTGGTTGAAGCTGGTGAATAAGGTGGCGGAGGACTTTGGTGCTGAGAGCTTCAAGCCTTTACTCACAAAGAAGTCGTTGAGTGTCAGCAGGTATTCGTTGATGTGGTCGCACATTTCGGGAATGTCGTTGCCAGTCGCCATGATGGTACAGTCGTCAGCATAAGAGATGATTTCGAGTCCCGTGGGTGGTGTGGGCAGTCCTGACATGTAAAGGTTGAAGAGGGTGGGAGATAAGACTCCGCCCTGTGGAACGCCTTGTTTAATTTTCCTGAGTTTGGACTTCCCATTCCTAAACTCGGTGCAGGATTGACGACCGGCAAGGTAATTCGCGATCCATTTGTGGATATACGGAGGAGTAGTGTTGCGTAGGTCTGTCAAAAGTACTGTGTGGTTAACAGTGTCAAATGCTTTTGACAAATCGAGAGCTACGAGGATAGTGCGCTTGCAGGGTTTCGGCTGATTGAGTCCATTGAAAATGTTGGAGGTAATCCTGTCTATAGCGGTTGTAGTGCTATGCATTTTCCGGAAACCGTGTTGATGATTGGCAAGCTGGACGTGCTCCAGGAGTTTAGGCAACACTAGTGCCTCAAGTATTTTGGCCACGGGGGACAGTAGCGTTATTGGACGGTATGATTCTGCTAGAGTATGATCTTTGCCTGGCTTCGGTATGGGGGTGATACGGCCTTTTTTCCATAGGGTATGATGAAGGTTTTCAGCGACAGGTTCATCGTAGCAGTGATATACTCAATGGCCGGAGAGTCGATGTGTTTGAGCATAATCATGGCAATACCGTCTAGTCCGTACGCTTTGGAGTTTTTCGCATTTTTTATTCCAAGCTTGACTTCGTTTGAGGTAACCTGGAGGTGTTGGTCAGTGGTGCTGTTTCGGATAGCTCTGGTAATTTTGCGCTTGAGCTTATCTTTTTCGGGATGTTCGACGAATTGTTGGTTAAATTTGTGAGCGCATTTGTCGTCGTTGTTGTATGTGTTATCACCGAATTTTATAGCTACCTTACCTTTGGGTTTTGTGGGGTTTGATAGAGCACGTACCGTTCTCCAAAGGTTGCTTACGCCGGATTTTACGTGGCATGTTTTTAAATGCGAATTCCATAACTGTTTCCTGTGGTCGTTGACTTGCTGGGTTATAATGTTGTTGAGATCGCCGATGCGAGGATCATTTGGGTCTGCTGTTCGGAGTTCATCTCTCGTTTTTGCCAATTCTGCAGCAGATGATGGGAAATGCGGTCTCATGATTGGGATGCGGCCCGCTGGAATGTCTCTAGTTTTTTTCAGCAGTACGTACGTCAGTAGGGGTTGGAAGGGCAGAAAACGCTTCATTTGTATAGGTTTGGAAGCCAATCCTGTCGGCTTTGCTGAAATTCGAATATGTCTTCTTCTCAGTGTACGTAAACTGAGACGGTTTATCAATCGTGAGGACAATAGGCAAATGGTCTGACGAGAAAGTTATGAACGGTTCCCAAGTAATGCTGTTTATGAGCCCAGGGCTGGCGATGGATATGTCAGGCGAGCTTCTGCATGATCCTGCAATGCGGGTTGGTGAGTCGTCATTCAATGGACAGAAATCGGAATCATCTAGTTGGTTTGCGATGTGGTTGCCTCTGGTGTCGTTGTTGAGGTTTGAGTGCCATAAATCATGGTGAGCATTGAAATCGCCCTGTAATAGGCGATATCGCCCGGTGAGTAGGGGGGAAATGTTGGCCTGGAAACCAGTGGGACAACTTGATGCTGGTGGTATATAGATATTGAGAATATCTATATCAACATTTCCCGACCTGATTGATATCGCTTGTAATTCTGTTGTGGTATCGGCGGCAGCGATATCGATTAATGAATATGGCAGCGAGTTATGTACCAAGAAAGCCAAACCTCCTCCTGAGCCAGTGGGTCGATCGCGTCGGATGATGTTGAAGCCTCCGTAAGAATTTAGCGATGAATCGGCATTTAGTTTGGTTTCTTGGATTGCAGCAACTAGTATGTGATGTCTGTCCATAAAGTCAGTGATCTCAACAATTTTATGTTGTAGACCATTACAATTTAGTTGAACTATCTTTGTGGTGGAGTAGTTTGCAACTTGCAGTGGTGGTGGTGGAGTAGTTTGCAACTTGCAGTGGTGGTGCTGGTGTAAGAGTGTGTCGTGGTGCTGTGTGGTGTGCAGAGACTGTGGGGGTGACAGGTGATGATTGTTGGCCCTGATTCGTAGGTTGTTGTGAGGTCGATGAAGACTGTTGGCCACAGATTTTGCAATTTGGTGCTATGAAGGTGCTGATCGTTGTTGTTGATCGTAAATCCGTCTTGTTGAGCCCAGAACAATTTTTGAAATGGCACCATTCCATACAGCAAGAGCACTGCACTGAGGATTGTACGTTAGAATAAATCCTCTTACCACAGACGCAGCACATCCATGGACCAGGATTTATTTCGATGCCGGCGCGTATAAGTAGAATTTGGAGCAACTGGGCCGGCATGGGTTGCTCCGATAGTGTAAAAAAGATGTGATGCAACTTTTGTTTCCTGTATGTGTCGAGGGGGGTGTGCGGCTAACAGAGGAGTAAAGAACGAGGATCAGAGTTACCCTGACTCCGAGATTTTCTCATAGGCATTTCGTACAAGCAATTGCCTTCGGATGCGAACTGCGCCAAACTGAAAATGGCACGATCTCGATCTGATGTGCTCACGATACTGACATCGCTATTAATAGGTTTTACTGCAATAATACTTTCTGAGATGATATTACATTAGGGCCTGGAAGAGCTGGAACCTTCCGGCCGGTCCTGCAATGCGACCTTCCGTGATGGGTCCGAAAAACTGAGGTTGTTCTGAATGGTAATTACACCACATCATCTAAAGAAAGGCAATCAGATTAGAAAATACCATAATGTTTTACATAAGAATTACGAACCTGATAGGCAGGAAAATGAGTCTCACATATACAACAGTACAAGTAGTGGCAATGAGCCACACGATATGCATGTATGTCTTGCAGTGTATGTTCGGTACAACTGCAACCGCAATGGACGATATCATCATATATGTTGGTAGAAACCCAGTAAAACCTATTTGGAATAATATTCAGTCAACAAATTTATAATACATATTTGAATTTGAAACCCGCCAAACGCAGTACCCCAACTTATACATACCAAACGCCCATGGTGCACATGTACCGTTTCTCGTTTCCTCCATATGACACCTATATCTTGCCGTCTTATTTACGATATTGCGCCTCCAGTTTATTTATTCCTCTATGGTGCGGCTCTTGGCCATGCATAAAATGCATGGGTGGTTCCGGGGCGAAGACCCGGCCGCGATAGGAACCCATCACGTTAAGTAATCTGAGACGCTGCAGATTTAAATACAGCACTCACTAAAACTGTTAGAAATAATTGAGCTAGAATAAAATGATGTAAAAAAGATATGATCGTAAGACTATGCGCCAATTTTTACAAGAATCGTAGAAGCATCTCATCTTGGCAGAAGTTTTAGAAAATTGAGATGGAAAAAAAGATTGTTTTTGGGTCAAATCACGCAAATTTGACTTTGAAGCTCTGTAAAAACCAAACCTCTTATCCGATTTTAGTGTGGTTAGTTTTATTTTATAGGTAAATTTGTTGGCTGAAATAATCATTTTGTTTTGCTTCTCTAGATGGTCTAGCTTTGGAGATATTAGGCTCTAAGTCATGAAGAAAATGATTTTTTCAAAAATCTTTAAATGCCTGTGACAGCTAAAGGGTTAAGATGAGGGGGTATGTTCGATACCACTTTTTTGCTGGAAATCAACTGAGGAATCATAGTCCGGTGCGTTTATGCGGCAGTTTCCGCACACCCTGTATTTATTTTAAACTCTCCTAAATTTACTCGTTATATTTACTTTGTTATGTTTTATGTATTATATGTAACTTGACTAAATTGTATTTGTATTGACCAATGTACTTCTGTTCTTCATTTTGTAAATTAAATTGATATCACTTAATTTTGACTTTTGGTTTAAGAATTTTATTGATATTTCAGGAATAAATTCGATAAGTCGAAGTTTACTTTTTACAAGCTTCGATATATCGAATTTTAATAACTCATAGTATACATACCTCGAAGGAATTTGTTGGTCCCTTGGTATTCGAGTTATCGAGGTCCGACTAAAATCTTTTTGTTTTCTAATGTAAACATTTTTCCCATGTGCGTAGTTGAAATGCTTTCAAATTTCAGAAAAAAATATTATCAAATAAAAAAGTTAATCACCTGTAAATAAAACAATATCAATAGGTTTTTATCTTAGAGAAAGCATGCGTTAGTCCAGAGTATAATAACTTCTGTACACTGACAATAACCCACATAAGCTGCCACTATCTTTTTAATTAATTGTTTGCCGTTCAAACACATTTTCTGAACAAAAATCGCGAAAAAAGTACTCACTCGTCTGTGTGCCACTTTGTAATGTTTAGTCTCACTGCCTTGTTCTTGCTGTTGATGACGTGCATATTTGTTTCTGTTTTTTTTTGCATCCGTCGATAAATTGAATACGGATCCATGCCGTCATTGTACAGCTGAGTTGCGGCCTTGATGTATCTAGATGGCGTTGGTAATATTCATTACTCTTTTAAAATGCCGACGTGATATTTAACCCTTCTGTTGGCGTATATATCCAGACAGACCATTGGTACTATATCTTGATGAGAAATATCGTTCAATAATATGTTCCACCCCTTTCCATATAAATTTCAAAGGAACCGACGGCCAAAAATGCGATCAAACGTTCGGCGAAATGTAAACTATGTCTAAAGAATCGAAAAAAACGGCGCATCATCGTAAGACACAGTATGTAAACTGTTTCTAGAACCAAAATTAGACCTCTTCAAAAAATAAGATTGATTTCACAGAAGATTCAGCTACACCTTAGGCATAATAGCTCGTAGGCGGCGTCAGAAGGGTTAATAATTGCATCGACAATATTTTGACATTTGCATTATTTCGTGGAGTATAGTGTAATAAATTTGGAGTCAAACACATATGGGTTGTGTGATCACATAGCCACTCTGGACTAACGCATGGCATGGGTTGCTATGTTTTCTCTAAGGTTTTTATTAATTTGCGAATTCTTAAGTTACAGGTAGCAATGTAAACACACTCTTTTATTTAATGAAAAAGTTTATTTTTTTTATAAACATATGTTACAACTTGAGACATATCACTTATTTTTTTTTAGTAGAATCTGCTATGAATGTTACATTCATTACATAATGACAAAAATTATAAATGTAGTTGCAAACATATGTTTGTTTTTCAAAAATCGTCTTTACAAAAATTAATGCTAGTTTCGCCAAACAACACGCCAGGTCATTTCAATGAATCTGCATTGAACAATTTATTGTTGTAGTATCGGCGCAAATAAGAAAGGAACTTCGATGGCTTCTTAGATCCGATACATAATCTTATGCATCAAGTGAAATTGCACATGCTATGGCGAACGCCGAGCAAATTGTTGGTACGGTGAAGTTAATGAGCTTTGTTTAACGCTGTTTCTATTGGAATGCTTTTTCGCGTAGTTTGGCGAACCATACACAATATTTTTCAGTCGAGATTCCTACATTACTGAAAGTCACACTTTCAGCAACCTATCTAAGTCTTCATTACTTTTCGTCGTTGATACGATTTTCTTATTTGGGTCATATCCATAAGCATAGATAGAGGATATAACTAAAGATGCTCCAATAGTGAATTGAAGAGTTAAATGGAAATTGAATAGATAAATAGATGCAATACAAGAAATAACTATAGCTAGCGATGTAGCAAACCCTTTTAGAATATTATCTGCATATTTAACCACGACCGCTACTATTAATCCACCGCATGCTTGTAGAAAAATTAAGTACCATATAAAAATGTCATACCCAAAAAAGAAACCGTCGCTAAAAATTTCCTTCCGATCACCTATAAAACAAGTCAATAGACCAAAAGGAATGCTTAGCAAGCTCAATTGAACATTTCTCATCCAAACAGATATATCAGCGCCTTTTAAAATTTTTTCAAAATAGATACCGGCTAGGCCGGATAGAAAACATGCTCCTAGTGCTGCGCCGAAACCTAGCATACGGTTTTGTTCACGACCTGGTACGGATACTTCACCGGTTTTATTGTCCTGGGCAAGTTGGACGAGAACAACTCCTAACACAAGTAACACCAATGATCCCCATTGTGTGGAATATAACTTTTTTCTCAATATTATAACTGCAAACATAGCAGTTGTTAAAATTTTCAATTGATATGTAACCTGATAAGTTGCTGCGTCTAAGTGTGATGCTGATACATACAGCAAGTTATTTTGTATTATATAAATGAATGATGGAACGCATACTTTCAATGTGTCCATTGGATTGTCAACTATTGTACGTCGCAGAGCTAACATGAATTTGTCGATTCGTTTTCCTTCTTCGTTGAATACCAATCCGAGACAGGTTATTAGTTTCACCAGCTCCGCCATGAACACCGCTGAAAAAATATACATAATAATATTTACAGATTTTATAAAAAAAATAACCTAACCTATTACTACAGATTCAGTTCGATATACAGGGTGTCCCATTCATGGTGGAGAATATTTTAATGGTAGGTAGTGTGGCTCATTTGAGGAAAATTAATGTACAACGGGACTCTTCTACTTTTAACCGTTACAATGCAATAGTATTTTTTGTGTCAAAATGCCCAACTAAATCAAAATTTTTCACACCACCAAACATTTCATCCGAGATATGACTTCACTTTCTGAAACTACATAAAATTTCCAATGAAACGAAATTTTAAAATCGGTTACGTTTACGATTTTACGTATATCATTTGAATTTTTGATGAAATTTTAAAATTTCTTTAAAGTTTGAACGTAAAGTTTGTATCTCGGAAAATACGAGCAACTTCGTAACGGGCGACGTCGTTTTATTGGAAATTTTATGTAGTTTCAGTTTCATTCCACAAATGAACCACACTACCTACCATTAAAATCTCCTCCACCATGAATATTATTGCCTGTAAATGACGCTTTCGGCCATTCGCGGCAATGAAACACAAATTCGTCCAAGTTTCGATGAACAAAGGCTTTTAATTAATTATAGTTAGAAGGATATGAGTGCAAATTCCGATATTATTGCTTTAAAAAGATTCAAACAGCGAAATTTACTGCGAGAAATGCATCAATCAAAATTGGTCTTATAAGGCCAATTTAAATTTCGAACTAAGTCCCTACTGTATTGTACATACAATTAGGTATATAGTACAAAGTATGAATACGTCGAAGGCTTAGAGAAATCATAGTAACCTATTGCATGCGTTAGTTCAGACCAAAACCATCTAAAAGCCTCCAGCCAGGAACTAGAAAAAAAACCAATATAGCTTCTCTTCCTAACTAATGCAAAATAATAGCCATAACAAACAATTGCAGCTATATTCCTGCTATTGCAAAGCATTGTAGCACGAGAGGCCGCTAATACATAGACAATGTACTCAACTCTTCTCAACTGCACTCTTCTTCTTCTTCTCTTAGCGGTGCAGAAATGTGTGAAACCTCTGTGCATCTATGTGGGTACGATTTATGGTTCGCCAATGTTTGTGTCCGTGAGGTCTAGGGACAAAAACATAGCTGCTGCGATAGGGTTTTCCCACAGCGATATAGGGGTAAGATCAGTGGGCGCAGCGCATTGAAACAAATGACCCACATCATGAGGAGTACCATCACAGTTTGGACAGATGTTTTTGATGTCCGGGTGTATGCGAGAAAGGTACTAAATTAAGGCGTGAACAAAAGCCCGACCGAAGTTGAGCAGGTGTTACTCTAGTGGCTCTCGGGAGCCTAATCTCCTCAGGCGAAATTGGTGGTGGGCGCTCTGAGAGGACTCTATTCGCACCTAAGCTCGCAATAGACCGATTGACTTCTTCAGTGTGGATCGCTGCGATGGCGGCTCGGTATGTAACTTCATCGTAAGGGTCCCGTTTGTATCCCTGAACCTCTCTCTCAAGGTCTCGTAAACCACGCCTGACATGTCGCGGTGGAGGAATTCGGTCCATGAGGTAATTATTGGGATGATCCTCACGATAGCAACCAACAAGATACTGTTTTGAGAGTAGGAGATTGTGGCATCAATTTTGTCTCCTGATGTAAGTGATCCTGGGTAGACATTAGAAGGCAACCTAAACTATGTGTCCAAACTGGGGCTGCATAATCAGCGGCCGCTCGACCCACCGCTTTATAAGTAGCTAGCATGGTTTCTTTATCTTTGCCCCAGGTGCTACCAGATAGAGCTTTTAGGATGTTGTTCCTACTGCGCATTTTTTCACAGACTGAAGCTGCATGATTTGCAGACGTCATCATGTTCTCTAGGTGAAGCCCGAGAATTTTGGGGTTTTTAACAGTAGGAACAGAATTGTTGCCAATACGTATATCCATCTCCCATCTGATGTCCTCCCACCAAGTGGTTAGAAAAGTCGCAGAGGATTTGGACGCAGAGATAGTGAGGTTTCGGCTGAGCTGGTCTGCGAGCACGCATCGCCGTGGGTTTCCTGAGAGGGTTATCTCAATTTATGTTGACTAGTCCTACACGGCCACACAAATCCCTCGTCTTCCAGAGGGTCATCATTACAAAGGGCATTTGGCGCCGCTTTTTTTTAAATTTGCAAAACCATCAACATATAAAACCTTGAAGTAGAAAATCTGCATTGCCAGCGGACCGCCAGGGGAGGGGTATTGCGCTTCGTACTAGTGGGAAGAGTGCCACAAATTTGCTATTTTATTCAAATCAATTAAATTCGTAATATACTCCAGGGCTTTAGATAAAGAAGGTTTTGTAATTTTGGTAATGGAATTGTATTTACATCAAATGAATGCAATACAAATATCGGTGCAGAATTGTTATCAGAAGTAAGTAGAATTGCAAGACCAGTAAGTATGTAAGTAGCAATGCAAAAATGTAAGTATATCTAATTACTTTTAGCTAGAGTTGGCAAGCCTGGGGCTACTGAGGGCTATCGTCGGCAAAAAGAAGAGATATCTCGAGCCCGTCAGAGATACGTGTTCGCAAGTAGTACATTATGATATTGAATAGCAACGGACTCAATACACTGCCTTGTTCTCCGACATTCAACCGACTTACCGGCTGTGCATCTAACCTTAGTCGTAGCTCTATCATTCATGTCTCGCATTATACTAACGTATGATTCAGGGACATTAAGTGCTCTAATCCTATGCTTCTCCAAATCGATGGATTCAAAGTGCAAGTCTTTACGTGCTTAATCGATGTTATCTCCTTCTTCTTCTTTTAGCGGTCTTTAGTGTTATCTCCTCGATAGGAGCATTTCAACTCAGCGCGATTGGTCTCAATTCTCTTAACCCTTATGTCACCCGCATACCCATGTGTGTTTTTCATTTTCAAATTGATATATCTTGGATCCTAGAAGTCATATTGACGTGAAATTTTAGATAGCCTCCTAAAATATGTTTTTCTATCATATTCCAAAAAAAAGTTTTTCAAAATTTTATGAACAAAGTTATTAATAATTTTTGCTATTTACCCCTTGCATCTACACCCAGCACACCCGGGTATGCATCAAATAACATGTATGCATTGTTGGTTATAAATGAAGGAGAACATTATTATTTCATAATAAATCATATTTTTTCATGGTATTTTTATTATATGTACGTCTTCTGTTGACAGTGCCGCATATTGATAGGTTGTGGTCCAACATCAAGATAGACGCTAAATTGTAATTTGTGAAGTTGTCGCATATTATGTTTCGCCCACTTCCACGGAACAGATTGCAACACAAATCTTTAACCACATGTTCGCCATGGTTGCTTCCTCTTTCGCCAGAATGTGACATTCCAGTATATAATTGTCCTTTGATTGGATAAGAAGTAACAACGCCACATACCCACCACACCTTTATCCCATACGGTTTCGAAGGAATACATATATTGAGGAACTTCTGAGAATATTATGTGACAAAATTCTACGTGGTTGTGGTGGCTGAATTGGCCAAATGATACCATCCCTTGCTATGTAATTATTTCGCATCCAATTCGAATTCTTCATCAAAATTAGTTTCATCACCATGATCCTATTCTGGTAATTGTAATTCTTCCGCATCTGAATCATATGCCTCCACGTTATCTTCGTAATTACCTCCTTCATCTATTACCAACGTATATTGTTCATTCTTCTTCTTGTAGCGGTGCAGAAAGGTGTGAAACCTCTGTGCATCTATGTGGGTACGATTTATGGTTCGTCAATGTTTGTGTCCGTGAGGTCTAGGGACAAAAACATAGCTGCTGCGATAGGATTTTCCCACAGCGATATAGGGGTAAGATAAGTGGGCGCAGCGGGGCATTGAAACAAGTGACCCACATCATGAGGAGTACCATTGCAGTTTGGACAGATGTTTTGGATGTCCGGGTTTATGCGAGAAAGGTACGAATTAAGGCGTGAACAAAAGCCCGACCGGAGTTGAGCTAGTGTTACTCTAGTGGCTCTCGGGAGCCTAATCTCCTCAGGCGAAATTGGTGGTGGGCGCTCTGAGAGGACTCTATTCGCACCTAAACTCGCGATAGACCGATTCACTTCTTCAGTGTGGATCGCTGCAATGGCGGCTCGGTATGTAACTTCATCGTAAGGGTCCCGTTTGTATCCCTGAACCTCTCTCTCAAGGTCTCGTAAACCACGCCTGACATGTCGTGGTGGAGGAATTCGGTCCATGAGATGATTATTGGGATGATCCTCACGGAAGCAACCAACAAGATACTGTTTTGAGAGTAGGAGATTGTGATCACGTATTGGCATCAATTTTGTCTCCTGATGTAAGTGATCCTGGGCAGACATCAGAAGGCAACCTGTCGCGATGCGTAGAGCGGCATTTTGGCAGACCTGAACTTTGGACCAGTTTGTGTCACATAGGCTATGTGTCCAAACTGGGGCTGCATAATCAGCGGCCGCTCGACCCACCGCTTTATAAGTAGCTAGCATGGTTTCTTTATCTTTGCCTCAGGTGCTACCAGATAGAGCTTTTAGGATGTAGTTCCTACTGCGCATTTTTTCACAGACTGAAGCTGCATGATTTGCAGACGTCATCATGTTCTCTAGGTGAAGCCCGAGAATTTTGGGGTTTTTAACAGTAGGAACAGAATTGTTGCCACTACGTATATCCATCTCCCATCTGATGTCCTCCCACCAAGTGGTTAGAAAAGTCGCAGAGGATTTGGACGCAGAGATAGTGAGGTTTCGGCTTTGGAAAAATGCCTGTAATCGTCCTAGATAGCGATTAATTCGGAGGCGCATTTCATCCTTATGTTGTTGTTGTTGTTGTAGCGATTCCAGAGATTTTTTTTCTCTTGAATCGAAGGGGGTGTTGGCAGCTCTTGGCCGTTTTTAACAACGGGTAGCTCCGGGACGATTTACATCGAAGAACCGGCTGCCGTAGGAGCATTTTTATGGACAACACAAACATCCATGGGTCACAGTGGGATTCGAACCCACGCACCGGCAACTCAGAGATAGACATCTCTGCCACTGAGCCACCGAATGCCCCATTCATCCTTATCATTCCCTGTGGCGAGATAATTGGCAATCCAACGGATCTCTTGTGCAGGAAGATGCATGTTCAACAGGTTTGCTAAGAGCATTGAATGATTGACCTTATCGAATGCACTTGATAGGTCTATTGCCACCAGAATAGTTCTGTGACAACGACTGCGTTGATTTAGCCCATCACGAATGCGTGTAGTGATCGCATCGAGGGCAGTGGTGGTACTATGCATCTTCCTGAAGCCATGCTGAGGTTCTTGCTTCGCATGTGCAACAAGAGTGGGGTGGATAAGGGCCTCCAGCGTCTTTGCGACAGGAGAAAGTATCGTAATGGGGCGGTAGGATTCCCCGAGATTTGCGCTCTTCCCTGGCTTGAGACAGGGAACAATTCGACCTGTTTTCCAGATTTCAGGGATGGCAAGCGTGGACATCGACAAGTTAAAGGCGGCCGTGAGATACTCAATGGCTGGAAGGTCGAGATGTTTCAACATGGTCATCGAAATGCCATCTGGTCCGAGGGCCTTGGAGTTTTTAGCATTCTCGATGACTTTTTTAACCTGGTCCGCTGTAAAAGATGGTATGGTGTCAACATTCCGGCTGCGAATCCATCTTCTAATTTTGCGCTTGAGGCCGTCAGACTTGGGATGTTCAATAAATTGTTTATTGAACAGGCTAGCACACTGAAGAGGATCGCAGGTTTTCGTGTTGCCAAATTCAATGGCGTTGTTGCCCTTTTCTTTCCGAGGATTGGAAAGGGCGCGGACAGTAGACCATAATTTGCTGACACCTTCATTGAGGTTACATTCATCGAGGTGCTGATTCCATTTCGCCCTCCTATAGTCTTTAACTTGTCGATCAATTTCGGAGTTAAGCTCCTGAATTCTGGGAACATCAGGGTGAGCGCTTCTTATCTGATCACGTTCATCGGCTAATCTGGCGGCACTAGTGGGGAAGTTAGGCCGAACTTTCGGGATACGTCCTGCCGGAATAAAACGTGCCGCGGCTGTGGTAATGACGTTCCTAATATTTTTCTCGGCCTCGTGAACGTTGGTAGGTGATAGTAGCTCGATGAACTTCGCCGACGAGTAAGCTTTGAAACCATCCGAATCGGCTTTCTTGTGATTGACAAACGTTCGCTTCTCAGACTTAGTCATGTTCGCTGGTTTGTCAATTTGTATAATGATTGGGAGGTGATCTGATCTAAGGGTGGTACGTACTTCCCAACGGGAAGCAGCAATTAGACTGGCACTGACAATGGTTATGTCAGGAGAACTACTACAAGTGCCCACGACTCTAGTCGGCGAGTCTTCATTGAGTGAACAGAATTCTGAGGCGTCAAGTGATTCGGCGATAGTTATACCCCTGGCATTGTTGTTCAGGTCCGAATGCCAGAGCTCATGGTGCGCATTAAAGTCGCCAAGGATGACCCTGTGCTCTCCGGAAAGGAGAGGACCAATATCGAAACGGTAGCCTGAAGGGCAACTAGAATGAGGTGGTACATAAATATAAAAAAAATTTCGATATTAGTACTCCCTGATGGAACTGAGATGGCTTGAATTTCCGCCGTACCGTCAGCAACTACATCTAATACACAGTAATGTACGGACTTGTGTATTAGTAAGGCAAGTCCACCTCCAGGGTGAGAATCATCCGTGGCGGCCGGTCGATCTTTCCGCAGTATAACATATTCGCTATGGACGCTTAGAGACGAGTTTGTGTGAAGCAACGTCTCTTGGATGGCGGCGATGAGAATTCTGTTGGAACTCAAGAAGTGTGTGATCTCAGCGATTTTTCGGTGAATGCCATTACAGTTAAACTGTAATATAGATAGCGCAGTGAAAACTGCTGGAAGAGGGGGGCCAGGCGTAAGACTGGGTCTGACATTCCTTATCATATTGTTTGGCGGTGTAGGGGGCAGTGGTGGAGAAGGTGGGCTGGGAGCAGCCCTGGGTTGCCCGGAATTCATACAACCTGCCGCAACATATGCTGAGGAGTGTTGACCCTGTCTTCGTAACCCCGAACACCTAAAGTGAACCCATTCCCTGCAGCAATTACACTGCACTGATCTGGCATTCGAACCGATTCGTTGGTTGCAGACACTACAAATCCATACCTCTGGGCCTGGATTTGTTTCAACACCGGCACGAATTAGTAAAATTGAGAGCAGCCGCGCCGAGATGTAATGCTCCCAATATGACGAAAAAACACATATATTGTACCCACACATATACACAGACAAACACAACCTTCCTGCATCGAACCTTCAGGGCTCCTGCCGGGGCTCTTGCCAGGAAGGCATATTGGCAGCTTTTGGCCGTTTTGAATTGACAAAACGGGTGTGGTCCGCCCCGTAGAGGCAGTTGCCGTAAGACCACTTATATACACATATGGCCAAAAAAATAAGTACACCTCTCATGTACAATTTTATGCCAAATTTGCATCCCCTTTTTAAAATTGAATTACTCCAAATAGATAGCCATTACAACAATTAGGATACAACAATGCCAACGGAACCGAAAAACTAAATGGCATCCCCCTATTATCTTAGTCCCTCCCGATATTAGCTTTGAACTTGGTTTTCAGCTTGGACAAAATAATAAGTACACCATCGGTTTTTTAAATTTTTTGACAACAACTTACTATTTTCCGTAAGGATTTGTTTTTTTTTTTTATTCATTGGTGTATGCAACAAGCGTTAAATTAAAAACAAACAAAAATTCTTAAGGGGCGAAAAACGCATGGTAGGTACGAAAAAAAGACGTTTAGAGTCCGAAAATTTGAAATAGCAGAAAAATTATTCTCTCATTAACGAAATAAACCAGCAAAACATTGTATTTACTGTGTTATTCATTAAACTAAATAAAAACGGTCTCAAATGCGTCAAATAGGTCCATGTAAGGGCCTTAAGGATAACTGTCGATCTCATTATCACTATGGCGAGAAAAGATCCCTTGGCTTGACTGATGATTTTCGCGGTAAATATTGAAAATAGAGAATCCATTTGAAAAGTTAATCGGAGAATACAAGAAGTAAAGCAGTTTTCGTAAAAAGTTTAGAACTTTCCATGGCGATGTCAAAAAGTGTTGACAGTACAAGAAAATTTTGTATGGATAGTTCTTCTTTTCCAGACCGAACAAATGAAAATTAACAGAATATTTTGTTTTATTTATGAAATCGTAATAAATTTGATTGGAAACTACTCTTATCGTAATATTCTTCATTCAGGAAAAAAATAATATGATATACGGTACATCAACTGGCTATTTCCCATGGAGTCGGAAAAAACTTAGTCTATGGCTTAATTTTCATAGCTTGGTTTCGTTCAAATGTACCTAATAACCGTTACTATGAGGCAGTTTCCATATAAGAAATGTTAGTTGATAGTCCCAGAATATTTTACTGATGAGCCCATACACTTTAAATGGGGTTTTCAGCAGGATATTAACCCTAACCATACCTCACAAACTGGTCAACGATCCGCTTCAACCAAATCGAGTGGCTTTTCACGTTGCTCTAGTAACAAATTGATTCCAGAATGTTTAGGGAGATTTGAATCAATGAACTAGAAACAAAGTTTTCACAAAACGGACCAAATACGGAATTTCCTGGAAGTAACTGGATATATGGGAACTTAAGAGTAATTCTTCACCATAGGGTCAATAAAAACCTTTTTTTTTCAAAAGAATGGATCATTTACTTTTAAATAATAAAATAAATCAAATTCTTGAAAATCAGAACATAATAATTTAATTAAAACCAGTTTAATCAAATTAACTGACATGTACTTATTATTTTGTCCAGCCTATTTTAGTCAGTTCGTACTTTTTCAAGGTAGATGAAAGCTGTTATTTATTAAAATATGCTAATTTACATATTATTTGATTCCTCTCCAATTAAGTATTTAAATGTTTCCATATGATTTTATTTACTCAAATAACTACTTGGCTTCAGGGTGATAAGAAATATTCGTATGGGTGTACTTATTTTTTTGGCCATATGTGTATATATAAGTGTATTGTTCATCGTCAGTATCAGCTTCCATAATTTCCTGCAATCTTTGTCGTATCCCTCTTTTTCAGTTGAGCTTTGCCAACTACTGTGGTGTAAACCATTTACCATCAACCATTTTGATAAAATATTCTTGTTATTTTATTCTCTGTAAAAAACACATAAAATATTGCATTTCAAAAACGGAACGTAGTTGAGCGAAAGAATAAACCTTTTTTATCCAAACACCGAATATACTGAATCTCTACACCAAAAAATATTTCACTAAATTTACAAAAATAGTCAACGGCCGAGGTAGTTTTGATTTGATCGCGTTCGACAAAATTATGGGCACGAACAGTTCGATAGACCTCTCGATGTGTAGACGATAACATCCGTTTATAGCAGAAGACCTAGTACTGTAAAACTTATAGACTATGAATCGAATTCGCAACAGCTGCTTTCCGCGGACGTGGACATACATATATTTATAAAGGGCTATCTTGCCCAATACAATGCAATTATAAATAAATAAATAGATAAATATATATGTTTATATGCACATTTGCCTGTTATTATATTCCCGTTACGTTGCATTGCAAAAAACTTGTATGACATACCCGGGTGTGTTGGGTGTATGTTTGCGTGTAATTTTTTGGGTGTAGACACAAAGGTTAAACCGCGCCGGCATCGAAAGCAATCCAGGTCCCGGAATCTACATCTGCAGTGTATGCAACCGACGCATACTCGTGAATGCCATGAGGTGTACCTGCTGCAGAGATTGGTGTCACTTTTACTGCTCAGGCTGTCTTGTCTTGTTTTTTGTTGCTGGGTGTCTGAAAGCGGGTCGGCCCCAGCTCACAAGCCAATATTTTACCAACATCTCCCATCCCTGGCCCTATTTCTCGAACCAACACTCCACGACCATGGTTCTAAGAGTCGTATTAGACGACATTGTTTAGAATCCTCGAGTCCAGCGAGACGATCAAAGTGTCACTGCACTCACAACAAAATCCTTTAAAGTGGCGTCGGAGCATCTTACCTGCGCAGCTAAAAGGGGCGTACTTATTATTACAATTGAATACGATATATGAACTTTCATGAACCGCGAGTTTATAAGAAGTTAGTTGAGTTCTTGAGCTCAACAAAATAAGATTCAAAGTGTAAATAAGAGTTTTGAATCTGAAGTTTAAAAGTATTTTCATTTCATGAAAGAAAAGTACAAGATTTCTAATAGAAACAGCATACCATGCGGCCATCGCAGATATTCACACAACCGTTGTCAATCGGCTAATAGGGAGATTAGGTACGAATAGAGCCTTAGCGCCCCACCATTGATATCGCCTGAGGAGACTAGTTTCCCGAGATCCACAAGAGCGACACTAGCCCAGCTTAGGTCGGGCTTTTGTTCGCGCCTCAATTCCTACCTATCTGGAATAGACCCGGACATCCAGAACATTTGATCGGGCTGTGGAGGAACGCCTGACCATCTGTTCCGATGGCCCGCTGCACCTACTAACCCCACTCCGAGGGCGTTATGGGACAATCCTATTCCAGCTTCCACGTTCTTGTCACTTGAGACAATAGGCGAGAGCCACGACGAAACAAGCACATCACAGACATGCACAGCGATATCAAGCCTTTCGGCACCGCTACAACAACATAGTTTCCAGGGTGCGACCACGTGAAGGACCAATAATAATTCCTGCAAATTATTGCTTTTCACAGACCCGAGGACGAGGACAGTTTCAGTCCGACAGACATGTCACTTCGGAATCGACCACGGGTCGGGTCGGGATGGTGCATATTTTTAAGGTTTCACACAGTAAAAAATGGTAAAAAACCCACTGTACGAATACATTTTTGGAACAAAAATACAAATATGGAATATAGAACTGGCTAAAACTTTCTCAAAGCCATCTGTATTTGATCAGTTCCACTTCCAACAAAAAAAAAGTAAATTAGCTTAAAACTCATTAACCTTGAATCGGTTTCCACAGAAATACCAGAATACGCATTCGATAGCAATTAGTCAAAAGCAACAACCGGAAAAATAGATAAGAATTCTGTTATATGTCATTTACCAGGAACAAATTAAGAAAATTGCATGATTCATTCTTAAGGTCTGCTATAGTGTGAATGCTAAGTTGCAGCCAAATGGCTGTATGCGATGCCAGTTTTTGGACGCACAGCCATTTGGCGACTAATCTAGATGGAACTTTAGGATACTTTCCATACAAATATTGTTCCCGTCTATTATACATAGCTAATTTTAACGGAATTTAGGTAATCCTGTCCTGGGTAGCAAAGAAACAAATGTTGAATGATGTTGAATTTGTAGATTTAATTACCTGTCGAACTAATGAAAATATCTCCGGCACGAGTACGAGAGTACCTCATACTAAGACCCAGAATGGCATTCTGTAAGGTGAGGGTCACAAGGCTCACATACTTAAGTTGTTGGTTTTCTAAATTTTAGTTGAAAAACATGGGAATTCGTTTTAAAACATTGGTTTAACTAGGTAAATAATTTCTTACTTTGAATCATTTTACTGAAATTATCACTTGATCATGTAAAAAACATTATTGAAATGCATCACTATCAGCAAACTATATAATTCAACACTCAACGAACGATAACGATTCCATAAACAAAAATGTTAATCCAAAAATATCCAAAAAAGAAATCGTTTGTATTGCTACGTAGACACCTTTGACAGTTGAATAGTTGAACCAGTTGAACGCCGCTGCCATTAGGGATGTGTCGGTATTCCTGTAACGGTGACTAGGAATCGATTACCCACCTGTAACCGCTACTATCAGTACCTGAAAAATAAAAATACCGGTTCCCGAATACCCGTGATCATCATATCATACACAAGCAGGAAAATGTTATCTTAATATTCACACCTTGTATAAATCGCCACCTTACTATAACAATAACTACGATTTCAAATCCAAACAAATCCCGCCTGCAACCAAATCTAAGTCCTCATACCAGTGGCCACACGTACTAACTTACTATAATCATAGAATGACAAATAAACTACGATTATTCGTCGAAAAACATCACCCCTACAATCTATACCAACCAAAACTAAACCCACCCCCAAGATACGATACGCCTTTTAAACTACGTATGTTCATATGTTCATTCTTTCCAAACACAGCCAAAAACTTTAGTCACCGCCCCATATAGACTTGTACTCATTTGCTGTATCGGTATGGCGTATCGGTATTGGATCTGCTTTAGTCACTGGTAGAGACTTGTACCAACGCCGTCTAGATATTAAGGCCGCAATGTAGAATCTTAGACGTCAAAATCAGCTTATAGTTTTAGGTTATGTTCGCCAATGATGCACTGTTTTGTTTTTGCTTTTTATTACGTCACTACTTGTTTTTGTTGTTTGTTCGTGTAAATAAAAAATTTAAGAGCTAAACTATGACGGCATTGTCCAGTTGAGTTGCGGCTATGATATATCTAGATGGCGTTGCTTGTACTCATTTGCTGTATCGGTATCGGTATAGGATCTGCTTGAGTCACTGGTAGAGATTTGTACTCATTTCCTGTATCGGTATCGCGTATCGGTATAGGATCTGCTTCAGTGACTGGTAGAGACTTGTACCAACGCCATCTAGATAATCATAGCCGCAACTCAGCTGTACAATGACGTCATAGTTTAGCTCTTAAATTTTGGATTTACACGAACAAACAACAACAACAAGTATATGACGTAATTAAAAGCAAAAACAAAACCGTGCAACTTAGGCGAACATAACCAAAAATTATAAGCTTATTTTGACGTCTAAGATTCTACATTGCGGCCTTAATATCTAGACGGCGTTACTTGTACTCATTTGCTGTATCGGTATAGGCATAGGGGGATCACTGGAGGGTACAGCCTCCATGAAGACTGTAACGACAATGGCCAACGACTAATAGACTTCGCGACCAGCAGAAATATGGTCATTAGCTCTACCTGTTTTCTGCATCGTCGCATTCACAAGCAGACCTGGAGATCTCCAGATCAACATACCGTCAACCAAATTGACCACGTCCTTGTCTGCAAGAGATGGGCATCGAGCATAATGGATGTTCGGTCCTATCGTGGAGCAAATATTGACTCTGACCACTATATGGTGAAGGCGACTTATAGGTGCAGAATTTCTTCGGTGCAAAAACTCCGTCTTTAGTCACCGCCCCATATAGACTTGTACTCATTTGCTGTATCGGTATGGCGTATCGGTATTGGATCTGCTTTATACAAGCCCGGAAGCAGAACACGTTCATATACTTAAACGCCAAATCATAGGCCTGTTCAAATCGAAAATTTACATTGCGGTAAAGGCAAATCGGGTTGGGTCGCGGCAAACTTTACACGAAAAGTATTGGTTCCCGATCGATTTTCGTCGCGAAAAGTGCAATGTGTCGTGAATTAAAGTGTCTAGAATGCAGTGAAAGAACAAAATCCCGACAAAAAGTGAATTTTCCACGTGTTTTCGCAATTTTTTCAGAGCAGACACGGTTTTTTTTACATGCGCTGTGCTTGTGTTAGTGCATCGTGCAACGTATATACGACATGTTCGGCTTCTAGTGAAGGTGGCTTTGGGTATAGGCATAGGATCTGCTACAGTCAATGGTAGAGACTTGTACTTATTTGCTGTATCGGTATATGCATAGGATCTGCTAAAGTCACTGGTTCAGACTTGTACTCATTTGCTGTATCGATATCGGTATAGGATTTGCTTGAGTCACTGATAGAGACTTGTACTCATTTGCTTTATCGGTATAGGATCTGCTTGAGTCACTGGTAGAGACTTGTACTCATTTGCTGTATCGATATCGGTATAGGGTTTGCTTCAGTCAGAGACTTGTACTCATTTACTGTATCGGTTCCTAGGATATATTTTAGTCACCGGTAGAGACTTGTACTCATTTGCTGTGTCGGTGTGTGTGTATGATCTGTTTCAGTCACCGATAGAGACTTGTACTAAGGCTTGAAATAGAATACCGTCAGCAACAGCAGCAGCAATGGCTCACAAATATGCTGAAGAGCAAAAATGCTGAACAGCATATAAAATGCAATGTGCTTGACATTTCGCGCTGCTGCTGTTGCAGCGTCTATTCTATTTCCAGACTACTGTTCTGTATGTGTGTAACTACACGGGAACAACATTGCGAGAACAAAACCGATTTTTATACGAAAATTGAATCTTTCCTTGCCTTGCTCCTCACGAATCTCTTCTAAAAACCCGGTTTTCATCTTGTTCTTGTTTCGCGTGTAGACAGGCCCTATCGGATGCTAGGGTCTGTTTCAAGTAAACGAGAGAGACTGGTAATCATTTGCTGTACCAATGCACTGCCAGTTGGAGAATTTGACTGCGTTTCCTTCTTCCTTGCCTCGTTCTTTATACCGCTCCATGGTTCCGCGTTGCTCGACCTGCGGTGTAGGCACATCGCCCGTTTTGGCGATAATTTCTCAGCATATTTCTACAGGCAGCTCTATCTTGGATCGTGTCATCGCCGAGACCAATGCGTTGTTGTTGCTTTTTCATTTGACACATCCAGGTGTTCTTTGGTCTGCCTCTGGCCTTGGGTCCATCAAGTGGAACTTCCATTGATATCGCTCTCTTTGCGGGGTTCTCAGGCGGACGCCTTTGAACATGGCAATACCAATCCATTCGTCGGTCTTCGAGCTTTTCGGTGATTGGTTGGTCTATGGACAAGCTGCCTCGGATGTAGCTACTCTTGATGTGGTCCCTTTTGGTTACACCAACTGACATGCGTAACAGAATTTGACTGCGTTTATCGACGAAAAATTGTTGCAAAACTTGAATATAGGTAGACATGCAACATTCAGCAATTTAAGCAAAGGTGGCAGGTCAGGTCGCTGAAAAATGTTGTGCAAATTAACACATTAAGGTATGTACTGAGTTCACCGAGTGAAAAACTTGCATATATGTCTCCCGTGAAAACGGTGCCGTGGAGACTTGCTTTTTATTCACTCAATATAAGATAAATGCTCACTCGCGCTCTGATTGATTGTCGATGATATCTTTTCATTGTGAAATAAAGTGCAACTGCATTATTTTCGCTGGCGAAATGTCAAAGACCGGTGTGGAGACTTTCATGTGAAGTGAGTACCACGAAGCGAATTCAATTTCACGATCATCAAAATTTTGACAGTATTTGCATGGATTTCACGTGAACTGACGATGTTAGTACCTACTTTTAATGAGGATTGTTAGGAATGGTGTGGTACTTTCAATATCCAAAAAATTGGTTGTGGTTTTGCTAAAGAGGGTCGGTGAAGGCAAGGCATTTTGTTGTCGGGAATAATGGAGTTGCTAAAGCATTAGGGAACAACTGGATGCATCTTTGTTCATAATTGCAATATCTCAAATGATGTAGAGACTAGGTCAATTGTTAAACAAGATTGTGGTCGCAAAGAGTAGGGTCTAGGGACAGGAAAATCGTACTCGTGGGCGAAGCATGCATATTTCTCATTCAGGCACATTACGCACGTCGCACGGGCATATGGATCGCAGTGGACCGGTACAGAGAGAAGAGGAGAATCGTACTCGAAGCATGCACATTTCTGTTGCGGGTTATGAGTTGTTATTCAGGCACGCTACCACTAAGCATGTCGCAAAAGCATATGGACCGCAGTACCGCAGCGGTCAACCTATCCAGAGAACGGTTCGTAAGGAAACTACGGGTATCTGTTTAGAGGGGAATTGTTTCAAGGCTGAGGGGGCGAAACGTGTGATTACTTCATTTCATGTTCATATTCTCTCTCCGATGTGAGCGGTGGGCACTCCACTTTTATGCGTGCAGATTAGCTAACACAGAAGGTGCATGCATACGTGCAGCGAAGCGTGTTCGTGATATGGACACGTTGACAAAGGTAATCGGAAGACACGTGTCGTGTACATTAAAAAAGTTGTAAAAGTTAATCTTACGGTCCATCTAGATTAGCAGCCAAATGGTTTCGCGTCCAAAAACTGGCATCGCGGCCATTTGGCGACTAATCTAGATGGACATTTAGGAGCATCACCGGTACTTAAGGTCCCTCTAGATTAGCAGCCAAATGGCTGCGCGTCCAAAAACTGGCATCGCGTGCAGCCATTTGGCTGCTCCTTAGCATCCACACTAGCAGCCAAATGTAGACAGAAAATGACATAACCAAAATTTCATTTTGGTGATTTTTATAAATTCAATTATCAAAATCGGACTCTGCGCGTTTGTATTATTACACGGCCATTCAAGAGTTATTCATTTTCACACAAAAGAACAATAACAAAAGTTGTAAAATTGTCACTTTGAATTTGACAAGCGGTGGTCAAAGCGGTTCGTTGAGTTGCCATATTGAATATCAAAACTGGACGCACAGCCAAATGGCGACATGTTTGGACGGAATGACAGCAGCCATTTGGCTGCACGTGTCGCCATTTGGCTGCTAATCTAGAGGGACCTTTACCAGTAACTGTATTCGCTATAACGGTTACTCAAAAGTACCGATATTGCCCATCCCTAGCTGCCATAGACCTATATACTGAACCAGACATATGATTAAAACGTTCAGAACCAAAACCAACGATGATAGAAATATACCAAGATCAGGCACTCCTTATAAATGTCTCTATAGCCCATCTTTCGGAAGGTGTTGAATTTCTTCTATCCATGCACATTAAAGTTGTGAGAAATTGCGAAACAGAGACTTATATATAATCGTTTATATGATGGGTGTAAAAATGTAAGAGAAGAAAAACGAAACTGAACGCAAACTGGATATAAGAATTCAGTTCAGTGTTCATTTTACTAGGTGTGTTTTTTTGGTTATCCCGTGTAGGTTTGGGTAACGAAACTCCATATAAAAAAAATGCCAGCTGATCCACCTGTCATTTTTTTTTATATGAAGTTTCGTTACCCAAACCTGCACGGGATAACCAAAAAAAACACACCTACTGTTAATATTGATTAGGGCAACCCGAAAATTATGCTATTTCTGGATGTTGGTAGCCCTAAATTTACGAAATGTCACACCAATCCATCTAAAAAAGCGAGAAAAGGTACCAATACATACCCAAAGATTGGATACTCAGCTGATTTTGCATTAGTTCCGTCCTACTCTGTTTAATGGAATTTTGGGTTGGGTGGACAAAGTGCGTTCGTGACCAGTGACAGTTCACATTTCTAGAGCTCACAAACTCCAGTGCTTCGGAACCCAAAAGTTTAAATGTGCCGAGCGTTTATTGCGAAGCAATGGTTATGGTTTGATTACGTGTGTTTTTGATGTGCAAGTGGTAAAATAGTATACATCAACATCGTACTTACCATGTTTATCTCAAAAATCAACGCACTGGCATGTGTATATCATAGCAAGTCACACGAAATAACAGGCTGACAGCCACTGATATTTGGATTGTGGAAAATTTGTGGATTGTACCGAGCGGTACTTTGGCAGTAAATGATGATATAAAGCAAATGACGTGCGTCTTTTTTGAAGCAAAATTTGGTGCTGCAATACGGTTCTATTGGATTAAAAAACGGCGCCAAATGCCATTATTGGACTGTTATTCAGTGGTTATACCCTGTAAAGTGTGCCTATTAATGTTAGAAGAGAATATTTAACGAAGTATTATAGGGATAAAATTGTTACTTGGGAAGCCTACTCGATTCATTCAGTATAAATTGTTTGACGTGCAGTAAGCGAAAGCATATTATAATAGAAATGTTACCAAATATGACTGTGTACTGGAGCCCTAATATGCAAAACTTTGATTTTCCGTGATAAATATGATCATATCTACTTTAATAGATATTATAATATAAATATGACTGTGTAATGGAGCCCTCAGCAATTTAAAATACATTGTGCTGCTTTCTGCAGCAGCATTCAACGCGTCTAATCTGTTTTCAGCATAGTGCTTGCAATGAGTTTGCTGGAAATAGAATAAACCACTGCCATCTAGATAGACAGGCCGGATTAACAGCTGATCTGTCAGTGGTCATGCAACACTAGTAGTGCCATGGTTGGTCAAGGTCCGCGCTTAGTACTGCCAAAGTACCGCTCAGTACAATCCACAAATTGTCCACAATCCAAATATCAGTGGCTGTCAGCCTGTCATTTCGTGTGACTTGCTATGATATACACATGCCAGTGCGTTGATTTTTGGGATAAATATGGTAAGTACGATGTTGATGTATACTATTTTACCACTTGCACATCAAAAACACATTAAAGCAAACCATAACCTTTGTTTCGTAATAAACGCTCGGCATATTTAAACTTTTGGGTTCAGAAGCACTGGAGGTTGTGGGCTTTACAAATGTCAACTGTCACTGGTCACGAACGCACTTTGTCCACTTGTAGACGAACAAATTTCTGCAGTTCGGCCTGTCTATCTAGATGGCAGTGAATAAACGCAAAAGATATAATAAATAGCTTTTGCTGCCACTCATTCAAATTGCTTTGGGCCGCGGCTGCTGCATCCATTCTATTTCAAGCATTACTCTGGTTTCTCTCTCATCTAATCCCCGCCGTCTATTTATTAAGGCCGCAATGTAGACTCGTAAACGTCAAATCCGCAGTTTAAATTGCATTGCATTGTTGTTGCTTTTCATGACATTGTTGTCGTTTGCCCGTGTCCGACCAACAATCTAATACGGTGGATTCGACGTCATTGTACAGCTGAGTTGCGGCTATGATATATCTAGATGGTGTTGATCCACCGAGATGAAGGAAGGAGATGTCATACGTAAAATGAGACGGGACAAGTTTGCTTGTTTAATGGGAGAGGAAAACAACGGTACATTAATTGATACGTGAATCATAAACAAACCGTCGATAACACACTACGTTTGCCTTTTATGACATAAAATAGCACCTAACAACCACAAATTACCCGAGCAACGTAATATTATAGTCAATAACGTAACTATTTCGCGCAATCGAATTAAATCAAACGAGATTCGGGGCGAGCATCGTTTACCGCGTTTACCGCGTTTACCGACTTTGACAATATAGAGTTTGCGCGTGCTACATAGCTAGCAGAACCGGATTACTTTGTCGTTGTGTGTATTGATGTGAGCGGCTGAACTAGTCGATTTTGTCGATGTGTGCGGCAAAACTAGTTGCATTTGACGTGATAGTACCGTGAACCGCTGAACGAGAGAGCCCATGGACAAGATTTTTCGTCCCATGTTGTGTTGTTGTTTTTATATGTAGTTTCATCATTATGGCGACTCCATAGTACTCTATGTGTTGATCTCAGGGAGAATGAAGGAAAGTAGATGGCATACGTAAAATGAGACGGGACAAGTTTGCTTGTTTAATGGGAGAGGAAAACAACGGTACATTAATTGATGAGTGAATCATAAACAACCCGTCGATAACACACTACGTTTGCATTTTATGACATAAAACAGCTCCTAACAACCACAAATTACCCGAGCAACGTAATGTTGTAGTCAATAACGTAACTATTTCGCGCAATCGAATTAAATCAAACGAGATTCGCGGCGAGGATCGTTTACCGCGTTTACCGACTTTGACAATATAGAATGCGCGCGTGCTACAGAACTAGCAGAACCGGATGACTTTGTCGGTGTGTGTATTGATGTGAGTGGCTGAACTAGTCGATTTTGTCGCTGTGTGCGGCAAAACTGGTCGCATTTGACGTTTTGATATTGTGAACCGCTGAACGAGAGAGCCCATGGACAAGATTTTTCGTCCCATGTAGTGTTGTTGTTTTTACATGCAGTTTCATCATTATGTCTACTCCATATCTATCTCTTTGGTTGATCAAATGTTTCTCTAAGCCCCTCCTGCTTTCACTAGCTTTCCTCGGAGGTTTGAGATTGAAAATTGATACAGTCGAACTTGCCTAAACGAACACTTCTAACAACCGGACATTTCTTATAAACGGTCACTTTTATTTTCCCCAACGTTTTTTCAGATATTTTGCTAGGAAAACACCTTCTGGTAGCCGGACACTCTCATAACCGGACACGGACAGTACTTTCATACCCATCCTGAACAAGCGACAGTTCCAAGAAAAAAAGCACAAATTCTTATATTGCAGAATTGTATTTAGGGCAAAGAGTCTTGCGATTACCAGAAAATGGATCTTACGCGTATTAGCAAGACCCAATGAACGGGAAATTTAAAATGATATATCAACTACTGCAGTTCTTTTTTATCTTTCGGTTGGTGCTCGCAACTTTTGTAGAAATTGCATATATTCAATTTATGCTGCGGCGTTTAATCGTGCAATTCTCTATTCTATTTAAATAATTGTCAAACAATATTTTGCGGATTGAAGAAAAATTTAAGATCACATAACAATTCAGATGAAAAATAAGTGTGCTCGCTCTCGGAAAAAAATCGTTGGAAAAACATGTGGAAAAAATAAATATTAATATTAAAAATAAAAGTTATTTTGAAAAAGTGGAAAGAGAGTGGAAATGAATTGACTCAAAATTACAAGCTTGACACACTTAACTTCGAATGACGCAAATACGTCATTATGACGAAAATTTACCATCATTATGACGAATTCCAAATTACACATTTGGACCATCATTTGCTGAATAATGACAGGTGCCGCCATCTGTTGCAAAATTGAAGAACAAGAGTTTATGCAAAAATATTAAATTTGTTATCAATCTTTACACATTTCTATTCAAAATCTTCAAGAAAAGTGTGTCTTTAAATTATTGAACAGAATATTCATCAAAATATCGCTGTTATAAGGGACATTTTCATCGTTTACACAAACGTCAAAAGTAAATGACGAACCCTAATGACGAAAACATATGTGTCACCTCAATTTCGAACTTTCGTCATTATGACGGATTATTGTCATAATGATTTGGATATCTGTCATAGGCATTATACCCTAATTCGTCTGGACTACAAATTTTTATCGCGGTTTTTGAATGGATTTGCAGATTGTAGTGAAAGTCTATTTTATAAAATGTTACACCTCCGTGAAATATTCTCATAAGCGGACACTTTCAATAAGCGGACAAAATCTCATTCCCCAATGGTGTCCGCTTATGGGAAGTTTCACTGTATATTGAATTGGAAGGTTAGAAACAGAAACTACAACTACATAAACCAATAAACAGTATGGTATGGACAAAACCATCTACATATACAGCCTGGCTGTACAACGAAAACTTATACACGTATAGGGCACGAGAGGCCAGAGTCAGTCGAAAATTTACACGGAATTGTATGGACGGAATGCGGTCGGTCGTCCTTTTTTACGCGAAAAATACGGGATAATGTGTGTTTTCGGGAGTGAAATTCGAGTATGTTGTGGCTTAACATGTTTTCCAAGTTATATAATAATTTTTTTATCGATATCGTTAATTATCGCCGAAAAATTAAGTTTTTTATATGATGGATCCGCGTTGTTTACATCGATATGCGCGAGAGAAAAATTGAGAGTGCGCGAATGTCACCGCATCGAAATGTGTGTTATATTTATTTTAAAGAAATCATGCAATTGTTCGGGTATTAAAATAGTGAGTGTAAAGTGAAAGATAATATTTAAATTTTCGTTTCATGTAAATTTGGATAAATAAGTGTTTGCCGGTTATTGACTTGTGTTTTGTGTTTTTGTGTGCAATTATTCGTGGCGCCCGTTGCCGGGATTCTGCCATCACGTTCGACCACATTTAAGTGGTTCCTTTCGCGGCCGAGTGTGATGTATTCATTTCCAAATTATTCGTGAGGCCGTCGCCGGGACTCCGCCATCACGTTCGGCCACATTTAAGTGGTTCCTTTCGCGGCCGAGTGTGATGTATTAATTCCCAAATTATTCGTGAGGCCGTCGCCGGGACTCCGCCATCACGTTCGACAACATTTAAGTGGTTCCTTTCGCGGCCGAGTGTGATGTATTAATTCCCAAATTATTCGTGAGGCCGCCGCCGGGACTCCGCCATCACGTTCGACCACAATGGGTGAATTCACATTGTAAGACGAAACCGGACGGGTAAACTTGCAAGACAAGAACCATCGTATGATCATTTCACACTATCCGACCAAAACACGGACCGGCGAACAATAATCACACAGCAAGTATGTAGAAATGTTGCCATGCACGCTCCAAAGTTAGTGTACAATGAAGTGACGAGTCGACAAGATTAAAATGCAAGGAAAACACGCGCTAATTGTCGTCGCAGAACGCCTGAACTATCGGTAGATGCAATCGTCTTATCGATCGTACGATTCTTACGAAAGAAAAACAATCGTGTCACGATTTTTTTCTTTCGTAAGACGCGTTCTTACAATGTGAAATGGACAATGCTTGTCTGCTGGCCACTACAAAAGCTCTCTTGTCTTGCAAGTTTACCCGTCCGGTTTCGTTTTACAATCTGAAATCAGCCATTTAAGTGGTTCCTTTCGCGGCCGAGTGTGTATCCCAGAACCACCCATGCATCTCATGCATGGCCAAGTGCCACAACACAAAGGCGAAATTTGTAAATGAGAAAAAGTAAATTTGCTTGCATAATAACATTCATTATATTTAAATTTTCGTTTCAGGTTAATATTGATAAATAAGTGTTTGCGTTTCTTTTAGATATTCACGTTTCGATCCGAAAGATATTTGGCCGTCTATGTTTAACCATTGTTTCACTAAATAATAATCGATTTGAAGTATCGGGCATGCCATTTTGATGATTTTAATAATAATTAATCACAAAATAGATATGCTTGAAAAACTTCGTTTCGAAATACATCATTATCATCGCAGTATTAAAACATTTCAAGTTCTTTATATACATCCAATAGAAATTTATTTTGAAAATAGTGTAACATTATATAGTATATATAGTATTTTCCTTTAATTTATTTACATATATGTCATAGAAAATAAAAAAAAAATATAACATTTCTTTTTCCTAATTTAATTATAAATAATGACATTAGTTTTAGGAAAATGCTGTTGATTGTGATATGAATTTGCTAATGAAAAAGAAACAACAGCATATCGGTCTAGGTGATGATCCAAGATAGAGCTGCATGTAGAAATAGCCACATATATTACCACGATATAAACAGGCAAGGAAGAAGAGGCTGTTGGTTGTAAGCTCTTATTCATCATCCAAATGAAATTGGGTTGGTGAATACCTGTAAAAAGAATACATAATTATTCGAATTATGAAATATTTTTTTTTAATTGCATAAAGTTAACATCTACATACAGACATAAAAAGAACCAAAACGAGAAGAAAAGATTTAATTTTAAACGAAAATAAAACTTGATCATTTAGCTTATGGAACATACGGTGTACTCTCCGAAGAGCTTTACATACAGACATAAAAAGAACCAAAACGAGAAGAAAAGATTTAATTTTAAACGAAAATAAAACTTGATCATTTAGCTTATGGAACATACGGTGTACTCTCCGAAGAGCTTTCAGTAATTCTTCATATTCATCAATTGTTCTTCATAAACTTCATATATTCAATATTCAAAGTATGATTACTTTATTTCAAATTCATCAATGCGCTTCAAGGGACGTGAACCTCAATTTAATAAACGTTAAAATTAGAAATGGTATTATATACACGGTGCCGGTAGGACTTCCCCATTCATTTGCATTTCATTCCAGCCCTAATTACAGCTTAATAATTTATAAATACATATAATAAATGATTCACAAATAAATAAGATATTATATTTACAAGGGAACATTTCACAGGACCATAGTTATCTTCCGTTTGTGGTCAAATCAATAATTAAAATAATTAATAATACGAATATAATAAATAAAGATCTTTAAATAATATATACATTATGAACAAATAAAATCTTTAAAATATTCAAGACTCATGCAATTAAGTGAATTTGTCAAGCGTCCGTTTTGATTTTTTGCTATTTTTAGCATCGTTACAATGTTTAGTGTAGTTGTTTAAAAGTATATTTGCTAACGGTTTACATAATTGATGAAATACCATTTTGCTTGTGGTTCCGCATTTGCATGTGGTATCCATACCTCCACAATGGCTAAGGACAAAGCCCTTCAATGCAAGACTACAAAGAATTCCATGGTGGTTTTGAGACTTTAAAAAAATTTCTTTAAGAAACTCGTCCTCAAGTATATATTGAAATATTGCCAACATATGTTCAGCAAGACTTTCTACTTGCTGTGACGGAACTGTAAGCCCTCCCCTCTGGAAATATTCAAAATATTCGTCATTAGTCTCACAATTGGGGACAGATACGAGCCACATACAATCTTGGCAATTGTTCTTTTTCAATAAAACATGAGACGCGTAGCCAGCGATAAACATGACACTAGAGTAATCTATGTCTGCCTTCTTTAAATAATCATCTAAGAAGAGAGAGTCGAATGGTTCAATATTTAACGTTTCGACACTACTCCTATCAAAATCTTTCAAATCTTTATAATCTACAGGTTTGCTAAAAATGTTATGTACTCTAAGTTTTTTCTCACACTCAACTACTTCAGTTAAGGATACGTGAAAATTACACCCTGCAATACTTCTATAGATACGGAACCGTCCTTCTAAATCGTCTGTTTGTAATTTTCCTGTCAATACATAATCGACATGAAGTTGTGAAAGAGAATATTTAATAAAGTTCATTAGGGAGATGGTGGTAAACTTAAGAGCATTAAATGTGTAAGTACTAAGGGATCCGGTATTATCGGGGCGGTTCCATTCCTCTAGCCAATTTATAAATTTTTCTAAATAATCAAACCTCTCATCGGCAATATCCTTGAAAGGATTACATAATGGCTGCCTAGTACGACTACCTTTAGAAATAGACTTGATATTAACCACCTTCCACCAAATAGATATAATTTCTAAAAATTTTGCAGTATCTGTATATTTAGGATTTGACCTTAACGCGGCTATTGTAGACTCATGAATTAAATTTTGTACCGGAAGAACATTTTGTCTCTCAAAAGAATTTGGAAACACTGTTTTGCGATTTAATTTATAACCTTTTTTTACGATTGAGCTGTACTCAGACTCGTAAAGTTCCCTAATATGAGCAAAAGATGCGTAGTTCACTTCTTTGGTGTCGAAATCGGAATAAACGAAGGTTTTTTTAAAATTAGATATACCTATCCAATTATTCCGTATGTTTTTTAATATGTGAACGGTGTCGTACATGAAAAAAATTTTTAAATTAGGGTACTTAGGATTTGATATACTACCATCTGAACTGGGACCAAACAGATTAAACATATTTTGGTTAATTCTATTGTTATCTGTAATGACAACACTGACTATAAGACCTAAGTCTTGTACGAAATCGATAATCTGTTTGGTATATTCGTATAAATCACTACCAGTACAGCGAGCTACCGGGACTAATTTTACTATTTCTTTAAAAGAACCAAAACATGACTTTGCCATAAACGCTAATACAGTTTTCGCTACATCGTTCGAATTTTCTGCCAAGCCTACAATATTTTTTGATTTGTATTGTAATCCAGCACTTACATAAATTTCATCAATAAGGATGGCTATATATTTTTCCCTATCACACAAATCTTGAGACATATGTCTAAGATAATTAGCATCATTGTCTGCTACACTGGGACTAATATTCAGCGAAGAGGATATACTTCGAAGGTATCTAACAGAGGGTAATATCAAAAATTTTTTAAGCTGCAAATAAGTAGAGGCCGAATGTGAGCAAATAATGAAGGACATTACAATTGTGGAGGGATCGTATCTCATGCGATTAGAAACCAAAAGCCTCAACTGATCTTTTATACAATTCAGTGTTGGTTCTTTCGATTGATCTGCAAGGAAAACCGACGCGTGTTCTATGGAATCGATAGCATTATCGATGTTTTCTTTAAAACTTTTCGCTGAAGTTATTTCTATGTTTTTTACATATGACAGTAAATTTATCAATTGGGACCATAATGCTAGTTTAGAAGACTGTGGCAAAATATTTTTCAGATCATAAAGTTTTTCTTCTAAAACGAACACTTTAACATATAAATTTACATCAATTACTATTCGAGCCTTGAATGTTACTCCCTTCCCAGTATTATCTTTGGCTAGTGTATAAAAAACTAAACTTTCATCATTTATGAAAGTTTTCCACGAATCCATTGGTATTTTCTGCACATATCGAGAAGATAAAGTCGAAAAAGACGGTAAAATATCATCTGCCAGCCATTTGCTTTGTTGTGTCTCCACTCTTGAAACAAACTCTTCTTTACGGCTCTCGGGACAACGTCTTTTTTGAGGAATATTTTTTGACAAATACGCGGGCAAATTTGGGAAAATACATGGAATGGCATCTGGCTTTAAACGGAGTTGCCTTAATGGCTGATTGTAAATACTATTCCGTATAATATCATCTTCTTTAAAATGGTTAATGCAAACTACCGTGTTTGCACTGATACTCCAACCAACACTATCCCTAGGTATGGCTCTCAACCACATCGCTTTTAGCTCTTCGTCTTTCGGCAAATGAAATACTGTTTTATACCCAGGTTCCTTTGAACTGCTGGAGTTCGTGGTACATGCGGGCACACAACATTTGTTAGGCATCTTCAATTTACCTGAAATTGAAGAAGAGTTTTGTTTCGAAGAAAAATTTCAACTGAAATTTCAATGGTTCAATGGATGTTAATTGTCCCGTAGCTACCCGCTGTTACAACCGCCAAGAGCTTCCAAACCCCCCTTCGATTCAAGAGACACGAGACCGAGGCTAATTTCGGGCGCGGTGTTTCCGGTGTACCTATGACTTGTGCTGTATCCCACCACGTCCCAAGCAAGTGTGCAAAACTTCAGTTCCAGCTTTTAAATTGGCCGAGTAAAACGCGTAGCAACAGACGGATGTCGCCCAATCGACTCCCGCCGTCATGTTAATCATATATATGTAGTCTAAGAAAATTGGACCAAAATATGGCCATCGAACGGCAAAAATCCTACATCGGATTTTTTTTTTGGATTATGGTTGGGGATGGTCCCTAGATTATGGCATTAAAAGTCCCAACCGATTGGAGGTCCGCAACCTTAAAAATCCAAAAAAAAATCGATTTAGGATTTTTGCCGACCAAATATGCCATTTTTCTTAGACTATATGGGTTGGATACGATATCCCCAGTCACAAAATCCCCAAACCAAAATCCCCAAATCAAAATCCCCATAATCAAAATCCCCGAAATTAAAAAATATGTTGAGTGACAATAACAACAACAAGACCGGCAAATGGGTTGATATTGTCATGTTCAAAGGCGCCTTAGAGCGCCACGAAGAAGGCAAAAAATCTTATTAAAAATGAAGAACGAAAATATTTTTTAACAAACGTACCTTTTTACCTCACAAGCGAGTTCCAACTTTCTTCGGTCGTATTACGTATCCACAATCAATAACGACTAGACTGATGAAGGCTAGATTATCTGTAAAACACAAAATCTTATTAAAAATGTAGAACGAAAATATTTTTTAACAAACGTACCTTTTTACCTCACAAGCGAGTTCCAACTTTCTTCGGTCGTATTACGTATCCACAATCAATAACGACTAGACTGATGAAGGCTAGATTATCTGTAAAACACAAAATCTTATTAAAAATGTAGAACGAAAATATTTTTTAACAAACGTACCTTTTTACCTCACAAGCGAGTACCAACTTTCTTCGGTCGTATTACGTATCCACAATCAATAACGACTAGACTGATGAAGGCTAGATTATCTGTAAAACACAAAATCTTATTAAAAATGTAGAATGAAAATATTTTTTAACAAACGTACCTTTTTACCTCACAAGCGAATGCCAACTTTCTTCGGTCGTATTGCGTATCCACAATCAATAACAAATATGTTGATAAATGCTAGATTATCTGTAAAACACAAAATCTAATTAAAAATGTAGAATGAAAATATTTTTAAACGTACCTTTTTACTTCACCGCCAATTCGAAAGTGAAAATACCAAAAAAAAAGTCAGATGAGAGACATCGTAATTCTCTCACATGCTCACAATTCTGTTAGTTATGCGGCTGCGCTCTCCCATGGTGGAATTGTCAAACGTGCATGAAAGTCAAAGCCAACTACGTACCGAGAGTCCACACACACAATCACACAACCCTGGCTCCTGGCTGTATATGTAGATGGTTTTGGGTATGGACGTCGAATTGAAAACTGATCTAAAATTAATAGAAATTGTGTTTCAGAACCCTGAAAAGCTGCCGTTACATGAACTAAGTTTCTATATAAAGGAAAATGGTGTTCTTTTGAAAGTGCCTGCTCTGGTAAGTCATCGGTGTAATTTTCGATAGGCGTACATACACTTGCCATAAAAAGTCTCCGTACATACCCATCAAACAAAATGATTCGCTGGCGATCTGAAGACGATTTGCCAAGACGAGAAATTTGTTCACCGGCGAACTCGTTTTCAGATCGCAAACAGATTGCCTGAGAAGAATATGGTACCTCTCTATGGCGAATTGCTCCGGCTAACCGAAAGCGATACGGAAATATGATCCGAAAAAGATGTGTCGCGGCGAACTGAATACGATAAGTATTTACGACTCGTAGAAGTTTTACCATTACGAATTGTAAATTATTTGCCTTTGCGATTCGTAGAAGTTTGTCCATTACGAAGCGCAAGCGATTTGCATTGGTGATTCGTAGAAGATGACTTTTGCCCGACCAGATTCGAATTGATGTTTATTATTTTACATGTGAAGTAAGTAGATAACTCGAAGCTGAAGGGAACTTTTATTTCGACATTAGATATTTTCCACGGTGAAATAACTGGGGAATCGAAAAATAATACATAAAATGGCCGAGAAAAATTTTGGAACCATATTCGGATTGTAGCTTATGGAATTCCCCATCATTTCCGACATGTTCCACGACAGTAAGCATGCATTTTCATTGAAAAAATCGCAGCGGACAAAAATTTCATTTTCATTCCACCCATTCCCTATACTGCGCTTAACTCTGAATAAAGTTTACAAACCAAAAATACTGAATAACAAAAGTGCTTTTCGACTGACTAAGTCAGCTGTTACCGAATTGGAAAATTTTGATCCGTTTTCATTCGGCTTGGACAGGATCAATGTCCGCTTAAGTCGAAAACCACTAAAATTACATACGGGAAAATTCATGGAAATTGTTCGCGGAGACATCTGGGGGATTAGTTTGGCAGATGATCCAAGCCATACCCTGGATCAATTTCCAGGATCATCATTTTGTATGGGATATCCAATAAATCTGGAAATGATCCTGTAAGTCGAAAAGCAATAGTAGCCCTATTCGACTCACTGGATCATTTCCAGATTTATTGGAAATCCCATACAAAATGATGATCCTGAAAATTGATCCAGGGTATGACTTGGATCATCTGCCAAACTAATCCCCCAGATGTCTTCGCGAACAATTTCCCTGAAATTTCCCGTATGTCAATTTGTTATTTAGTATTTTTGGTTTGTAAATTTTATTCAGAGTTTATCATTTTAATATTTCTTGAGACTTTTCCTTTTATTTGTATCTCAAACGGGGCATAATTACAAATGCAATTTGTAATTTAGAATATCGCGTTGGGCCAGATGACACGATAGTCAGCTGTTACCGATTTGGGAAATTTTGATCCGATTTCATTCGACTTGGACAGGATCAATGAGCCAGTCAGTCGAATAGGGCTAGTGTAACTCCGAAAAATTGTATTGTATTGAAGGTAACTACGTTTTTTCGTACATACATCCTGGATGTTGTCACAGTAATTTCACAATCAACTTCGTACTACTTCTGAAAACTATCGATATCTATGCAATCCTTTGGCGGAACGTCACGATTGAGGTGTCGCCGATCTCGCCACAAAATTGCCTAAACCTCTTCTCCAATCAGTGCACAGTGTGGTCAGAGATAGCCGTCAACCTGGATGTTGGTCATTTCCGCAATCCTTTGGCGGAGCGACACGATTGAGGTGTCACCGGACACGCCACAAAAATGCCATCGTAGAACAGCGACAGTCATAACTAAGATTTTAATTCAACTTGGTTGTATTTTTTTTAAATGACGCAACAATAATGTCGTAACTAAAATATTTTAGGTTCGATACTGTAATAATTTTGGAGAACGATAATCTCAATGTCAGGTATACTGTTATAACTCAAAATCTTTTGGAACTATACAGTCACATCACTGTCAGAAAATCAAAATTACGTCAAAAATAACGTTCTAACTCAAAACTTTTTTATAAATTATTTTTTTCAAATATTTCTTTTATAAAAGTATAGTGTCCGTTAATTATATTCGAATGCTAAGAAATTGGTTATAATTAATCGCAATTAGTCGCAATCCTACAAGCAAGTTGAAGGTTTTAATATCGCTTCAAACCTTAAAATTGAGTTTCCAAAAAAACTATGAATTTTGAGTTGTGACTGTATTCTAGCCGACGTGCGATATATGCAAGTTTTTCGCTAGGTGAACTCAGTACATACCTTTAAAGCCTGTCAAAAAAACTCGCGTGAGGCGAGAATAGCTCACATCTAGGTATTTAGTTTTTCGGTCGAGTACCCTATGTTCAAACCAGTGTATGAACACAAAGTTTTGGTTACTCGTACATATTTACCCATAATTTAAGCTTAAGAGCGCCGGCACACTACCAACGCCATCTAGATATATCATAGCCGCAACTCAGCTGTACAATGACGTCATAGTAGCTTTTAAATTTTGGATTTACACGAACAAACAACAACAAGCATATGACGTCATTCATTTGACGTTTAAGAGTCTGTAGGGTCCCCCGTGACTCCGGCAGAGGCGCCGCGATCGCATAATAATAATTTTGGAATTTCACAACTGGTGTAAATAGGAAGCAGTCTTCCGTTAGCTTTCGTCCAGAATGGACGTGTTGAAGTCCATGTTCTGAAATTGCTGCGCAATAGCCTCCTATTGTTCGCGCACATTAAGCGCAAATACCGTGCTGAGGATTTGTGGCCAAAGTGGCAACACAGTGGAGTGATTGTGGTGTGATTTGACGTGCAGTGGCCCGCGTTCAGGGCGATCGTGAAGGAAGACTCAAAACCAGTAACACTCCAAGGAGTATAAAAGTAATCCTGTCAATACAACTTCCACGAAGTTAGACAACCCAGCTTTTGAATTAAAGCTAAAGGAGAAAGAAGAAGTAAATAGGAAGCGAGCCTTCACTTACGCTCGTCATGTTCAGTCGTGTTTTTTATATGTCGGATTGATTATAATAAATCGTTTGTATAGCTTGTTTAACCCGACTGTGTTTTTATTGTGAACTGCTTCGTGGACCTAGCAGTACCCCACAATTTGGTGACCCCGAGTGTCGCGAACGTTTATTTAGAGTAGTTTTCGATCTCGCGACCGTGTAGTCATGGCGAACGACGAGAAATTTGTTGACGCGCAGGACGAAGACCAAGCGCTAACTTTAAGCATCATCACAGCTTTCAAGCTGCCCCCTTTGGGGCAGCGCGACCGGCGTTATGTCTTGCACGCATTGAAGCGCAATTTAGGTCCCACCGAATTACCAGCGATGCTACCAAGTTCGACAAGGTTGTTGGCGAGCTCGACACGAGTATCCTCGCCCAGGTTGCGGATATTATCGAGTCGCCACCCAGCGACGGTATGTATCTGAAGCTTAAAGAGCGCTTGTTGAGCGCCTTCCGAGTCTCCGAAGAAGCAGAGCTGCGTGAGCTGTTAACTGGGTTGGAGTTGGGGGATCAGCGTCCCTCGCAACTCCTGCGTGTCATGCGTCTGAAAGGTGCATCGAATCTTACCGAGCCGTTGCTTAAGTCGCTGTGGTTGCAACGACTACCTGCAAACGTGCAGGCAATCCTGAGTGTTTCGGATGTGAAGGATCTTTCACGTCTAGCGGAGATCGCCGACAGAATCATCGAGGTGCATGAGCCTACCATTGTGTCTGCGGCGGACGACACCAGCCCGCTGTCAAAACTTGACACCATGCCCAAGGAGCTGGCCGCCTGGCGGCCATTTCGACTGTGGGCAGACAGACGCGCTACCATCAAGTGTTAAAGGAGTTTCCGACGCTCACCAGCCAGAATCCCGCGTGTGCTAGACCAGAACACCATGTGCGACACCATATTACAACGACTGGACCTCCAGTAGCGCAAAGAGCCCGTCGTCTCACACCTGAGAAACTGGCGGCAGCGAAAGCAGAATTCGATTATTTATTGAAGATGGGACTATGTCGTCCATCGGATAGCCTGTGGGCAAGCCCCCTGCACTTGGTGGCCAAAAAGAATGGATCTTGGAGGCCGTGTGGCGATTATCGCCGTCTCAATGCGGTCACGCAGCCCGATTGATATCCTATGAGGCATATCGAAGACGTTTTCGCAGGGCTGGCAGGAAAACGGATCTTCAGTAAGATCGATTTGCTCAGGGCTTTCTACCAGATCCCTATCGCTGAAGCCGATGTTCCGAAAACGGCGGTTATCACCCCATTCGGATTGTACGAGTTCGTGGTGATGACGTTCGGGCTCCGTAATGCCGCACAGTCCTTTCACCGGTTTATGGACGAAGTATGTATTAAGAAGATGTTTGGTGGCTTCCGAATCTGTGGAACAGCACGAAGAGCATTTGCGCCTGCTTTTCCGACGTTTAAGCGAATTCGGCGTGGTGGTTAACGTAACGAAGTGTGTCTTTGGGGTTACCGAGATCGAGTTTCTCGGTCACACTATTAACGACAAAGGAATTTCACCCAAGTTTTTTCTTTAAGTTTCTTTATATGTTTTTTTCTCTGCCTCGCGTGTGGAAGCAATAAGGAATTACAAACGGCCGGGCACTTATAAGGAATTGTGCCGATTTCTCGGAGCATTGAATTATTATCGCCGGTCCATTGCGAATGCGGCCAATCTGCAAGCCCCTCTCAACGAACTACTTTGTCAGCAAGCGAAAGTTTAGCCAATGCCACCCTGTTAGTCTACTACGAGCCGAACAAGCCACTAGCTCTGGTAATGGACGCGTCCAGTGTCGCTGTTGGTGCGGTGCTGGAACAGTTAGATGGTGACCGCTGGTTACCGCTCGCATATTTTCAGCGGAAGCTATCCAAGGCCGAGCACGTTTATAGCACTTACGATCGCGAGATATTGGCCATATATAGCGGTGTGCAACATTTTTCGCATATGTTGGAGGGCGCCAATTTCGTTATAAGAACAGACCACAAGCCGCTAGTGTACGCTTTTTCGCAAAAGGCGGACAAGGCTACATCTCGACAGATACGCCACTTGAGCTATATATCCCAGTTCTGTACGCGCGCCAGCGCAAGGTTTTCGATACTGCCTGACGATGCTCGATCGTTTCTCGAGATGGCCAGAGGCAGTGCCTATCCCCGATCAGTCTGCAGCCACCGTCGCCAAAGCGTTTTATTCGAATTGGGTTGCTCGTTTTGGAGCACCTGCTGTAGTTACGACAGACCAGGGGACTCAGTTTGAGTTGGCGTTGTTCCGTTCGGTTTCGAAGCTTCTAGGATGTGCTCGCACCAGAACCTCTCCCTACCACCCGGCATCCAATGGAGCCTTAGAGCGATGGCACCGTTGTTTAAAGGCGGCGATAATGTGTCACCAGGCCGATAGCGATTGGGTCGATGCGCTCCACACTGTTTTGCTGGGTTTGCGTAATAGTTTTAAGGAGGATCTCGGTTCCTCCCCATCCGAGATGGTATTCGGCTCCACGATGCGTCTACCGGGCGAATGGTTTTCCGACGACGAGACGGCAAGCGATCCCATCGAATTTCTTAACGTCATCCGCCAACGAATGAGACAGCTCCGCCCGAAGCCGATCGAACATCAAAGTTCCAGACCTACGTTTGTGTTCAAGGGCCTAAATTCATGTACGCACGTATTTCTTAGGGTGGATGCAGTTAAGAAGTCACTTTGTCCACCTTATACCGGCCCCCACCGTATTATCAAACGTATTTCATCGCATGTGTTTACGCTCGACGTCAACGGAAAACAGGTCAATGTTTCAACGGAGCGCGTGAAACCGGCTTTCTTAGCTGTAGACACACAGGAACCGCCTCCGCCTGGGGCGCAGTCTATTCCGTACGCCCCACCCGCTGGAACAACTTGGGCATCAACAGACCCGGTGTCATGCATGGTACCAGTTTCATCGCCTGTGCCAATGTCTTGTTACAGTACCCCCCGCGCGAGGTTACCCGAGATGAAGTCGAATGCAGGTGAGCCGTCATCGTCACAGGCCTTGATAGGCCATCAGCAGGTTCCGCGAACGCCTCCAGAACCAAACAACCCGCGGTTTCCGGACCCATGGCATTCAACATTAACAAGCAAGCGAGTGTCGTTTGCAACTGCAGACGACGTACGATATTTCCGTTCGACCGATAACTCAGCGCTAGGCGATCACACATATTCGCGACCACCAGCAGTAGGCGATCATACTTACGCACGACCTCCAACCGTGAGTACTCTTGGCAACAGCCCAGCAACAGTTCCACTTCGGAGTTGTTACTCGAATCTGGAGTCGCCGGATAGTTTGCGAGTCAATACGAATAGCCATCGACATCATCGATTTCAATTTTCACCATGATGGACAACATTATTCAGGGGGGAGTGCTGTAGGGTCCCCCGTGACTCCGGCAGATCGCATAATAATAATTTTGGAATTTCACAACTGGTGTAAATAGGAAGCGAGCCTCTCTCCTTCACTTACGCTCGTCATGTTCAGTCGTGTTTTGTATATGTCGGATTGATTATAATAAATCGTTTGTATAGCTTGTTTAACCCGACCGTGTTTTTATTGTGAACTGCTTCGTGGACCTAGCAGTACCCCACAAGTCTACATTGCGGCCTTAATATCTAGACGGCGTTGCACACTACAAACTTTTAATCGGCCGATAGTTTGATCGTTCTTCAGCACGAGACCATATGAAAGTGCGCACACTTGAACGCATATGGTCTCGTGCTAATTAGAAGAATTATCAAACTATCGGCCGATCAAAAGTTTGTAGTGTGCGGTCGCTCTAAAGCATACTTGTAGCATGGTCGTTTACACTGGCTATAGAATCTCTCTCTCTTCATTACCGTAACTCCTATTGGAGCATGGTGCGTTAATGACTACCGTGTGTAGTCATCAACGTTACAAAGACAACTGAATTCGGAGTGTGATACGGTTGTCAGCCATACGCCAGGCTTACCAACTCTAGCTAAAAGTAAGTAGATCTACTTACTTTTTTGCATTGCTACTTACCTACTTACTGGTCATTCAATTCTACTTATTTATGATAACAATTCTGCACCGATATTTGTATTGCATTCATTTGATGTAAATACGATTCCATTACCAAAATTACCTATACAAAACCTTCTTTATCTAAAGCCCTGAAGTATATTACGAATTTAATTGATTTGAATGAAATATCGAATTTATGGCACTCTTTCCACTCGTACGACGCGCAATACCCTTCCCCTGGCGGCCCGCTGGCAATGCAGATTTTCTACTTCATGGTTTTGTATGTCGCCAAATGCCCTTATTGGATTATTATTTCACTTTTATAGCAAGGAGTGTTCTCCAATTACAATAGGTGTGTTTTTTTGGTTATCCCGTCTAGGTTTGGGTAACGAAACTCCATATAAAAAAAATTCCAGCTGACCCACCTGTCATTTTTTTTATATGAAGTTTCGTTACCCAAACCTGCACTGGATAACTAAAAAAACACACCTTATATTGGGGAGAATATTCTATTAAGTCTTAAGGGGGTATTACACTATCAAATGAAGTTTGACCAATGACGTATAAATGTTGTCCCACTAGTGTAATTGCAAAATAAATGAATGAAAAAAATGAATGACCACGATGGTCATTCATTTCTGGTCAAAGATATGAGCTTAGTGTAATAACAAAACACATATTTAGTCAAATTTATTTTTCAGATTTTGGCCATGCGGTCATTAAAAAATTACCAATTTTTTGAGTGGCCCATGGTGGTCAAACGAAATGATTCGATTGGGTGCATTTAATGATCAATATAAAAAATAACGACAATTTTATACTTTTTTCTACAAACTGTGGAATGTTCCAAATTTCCAAATTTAAATTAATCGGTGGAATTACATCGAAGAACATGTTTTTGATAGTAAATTTTAACTCTCGGTAATAGCTTCGAAAAGGAACAATAGGCGTGTTTTATTGTGCTCGGGTGTAGGTTAGTTTAGGGTAACTACATGGAGTTACAATAACAACATAACCCAGATAAACCCAGTAATGTATCGAGGGTACGTACTCTGACCAAAGTTAACCCGGAAGAATTGTTACAGATGTGACAACCAGAGGCGCTCTAACACGAAAAAGCATGAGCTAATACCAAAACCATTGGTTAAATGTTCATTGTTGTTTTTGTAAGACATGTTAATTTACTGGTTATTTATTTATCACAACTTTGAACCTTCAGCTTTTTACAAAGTTCATGGTTGGTGCAATAGATCTAAACAGCTTTTAACCCAAATCGTTTTTTTGTGCTAATATACCCTAACCTGCACCTTTTTACAAAAAAACACGCTTAATCTACGTGTTCAATACACAACTCTAGCTCATCTAAATGAAATAATGTTGGTATGGGTTTGGGAGTTCAACCCCCTCCGAAATTTTGTGGTGATGTTTGGATGAGAAATCAGGTTAATATAAAACACAATAATTCAGCACAAGTACAAAGAGCATAGGATAATGTAGCCGTCTGCGAAAATGAATTACAAATAGAAATGAAAATTTTAGCTTACAATGTTGCTGGCCTACGAAATAAATATATTTTTATCGACTCAATTCGCTTTTATCAATATATAAATTTATTTCATATATTCGTACTGAGCGAAACCTATTTAATAGAGAAATTTGAAGATGTTGAAAACAGATAAAAGAATTTCGAGTTACGATGGATCCCTGCTATCAGAAGAAGCGAAAGAGGCAGACCCAGTGGAGGACTACTAGTGGGTTACAAAAAAGATTTGAATTTCACAAATTGTACTTTTCATGAATTCAGCACATGGGTGTATATCACCATTAGGATTAATAATAAGCCTCTTTATATAGTGCCCATTTACCTAAATTGTAACCAGTGGACTCGCGACTTTGACAAATTGAAGGATCTGCTTACGCACATTAATTGTAGTGATATACTAATCATTGGTGATGCAAATGCCAGAATTGGTACTGAGCAACCGATGGCTAACCAATGTGAGAATTCGATAAGGAAATCCAAAGACGTGCAGGTGAATACGTGTGGAAAAAAAATGCTAGATCTGATAGACTCCTATGGCCTTAAAGTGCTCAATGGCTGCACCGAAAGCGACGTTGAAGGAGAATGTACCTACGTAGGATCACAAGGTCACTCCGTAATTGATTTATGCCTGGCCGGAGGGGACTGGTTGCCTCTCATTACGGATTTCACGGTAGCATGTAAGCAGTACTCCGATCATCTCCCAATTATTGCAACGATTGGGTTAGATTGTATCGGACGTACTGCAACTGAAGATTTGAGGCCATTGCCCAAAATCATATGGAGGACGGATAACGCAGCGCAGTACAATGCTAACTTAAATCAAAAGTTTGCTGAATCTCCTAATATAACCATGGAACAACTGAATCAAATCATTGTAGATAGTGCACACTACGTACCCAATTCGAAGAAAACATTTAAGCAACCGTGGTACGACAACGAATGTGAACGGAGCCGAAAACGCTCTTTCGCCTGGCTCAAATTATTCCGTGTGCATACGACTGAAACTACAAGGAAAGCGTACATAGATGCCAACCAAAAATACAAATCCTTATGCTATGAAAAAAAGCGGCATTTTTATCGAAACCAAGCTGAACAAATTGGGCAGTGTACGAACTCTAAAGATTTTTGGCGAATTGCGAACCGCATAAGAGGAGGCGATACCTACAGAATTGGAAACGGGCTGACCGTGGAAAGGCTCAAGGCACATTTCATGGAAATTCTACAAAATGCTGACAAGAACAACATGTTCGTTTATTCGCGACCTAATTGGAATGTTCCCATGCTTGATCAAGCGATTTCAACTGAGGAGGTTCGTAGTGCATTACGACAATGTAAAGACAACAAGGCACCAGGAAGCAATGGAGTTCCGGTTGAATTCTTCAAATATGCAAACGAAAATATGATAAGTGTACTGAGACGCGAATTTAATCGAATCTTCGACAGTGCGGATATACCCAATGAGTTCCGAGATGCGGTAATATTCCCCATTTTCAAAAAAGGCAGTGTCAATGACCCAGCTTGCTATCGTGGCATCTCCTTTCTGAATGCTAGCGGAAAAATTTTCACGACCATTCTGCAGGCAAGATTTATAAAGTGGCTAGATTCAGAGCAAAAAATATCAGAAAGTCAGGCGGGATTTAGAAAGGGGTACGCGACAAACGATCATATTTTTGTTTTGCAAAACTGGGCGAGACACTTTATGAATAATAGCCGAAAGCTGTATGCGTGTTTCATCGACTTTAAGGCCGCCTTCGATACCATCGATCGTAATAGCCTCTTTTACAAGCTGTACAACATTGGGATGTCCGCGAAGTTTGGGAGCGTGTTGGAGAAGATGTACGAAGGCACAACGGCTATGGTGTGGAATGGAAGTACACTTTCTGCAGCATTTGAGACGAATCTAGGCGTTCGACAAGGCTGCAAATTGAGCCCAGACCTTTTTGCTGTGTATATAAACGATATACTGGATGACTGTCCAGGGGGCGCAAATGCTTTTGGTGTGCAACTAAAAGGGCTTCTATATGCGGACGACATCGTTTTGCTAGCAGAGACACCAGATGCTTTACAAAAAATGATAAACCATTTAGCCGCGTACTGTGTAACTTGGAAGCTAACAGTCAATTTGGAGAAGACGAAGATAATGGTTTTTAAGAAGAAGTTCATATTAGCACGAAATGAGAAATGGACATTTAGGGGAAATGAGATTGAAATAGTAAAAGAATACAAATATCTCGGAGTAGTGATTGCTTACAATCTTAGTATGAGTCCCCATCTGAAACAGAAATTGAAAGAAGCAAAATGGGCGATAAACTCAATCTGGAAGCCGTGTTTCATCAACAAGGATATATCTCATACTGCGAAATTCCAAATATATCAAGCAGTGTCGCAATCCGTGATGCTGTATGGTGCCCAGGTTTGGGGCGGCAAATGGCATGAATATGTGGAACAATTACAACGATACTTTCTGAAGCGTACGTTCCGGCTTCCTGAAAATACACCAAACTACATGCTCCTGCAAGAAACTGGCCTGCTACCGCTGTTCACTGAAACCTTGACAACTCACATACGCTACCTTACGAAAGTTTCTAACATGAGCTCTGATAGATTACCGAAAAAAGTGCTAAATTTTGCGGTTGAAGCGAGGACGTTATTTTTTGTGGAACTTGATACGCTTGCGGCAGAAGCTGGAACAACTTTTAACTGGGACGGTACAAACGAAAACTCATACGTCCTCCAGCAACTCCTAGATGAAGAAAAAACCATGCTCGTACGAGCTTCTGCGGAAAAGGCGAGAACTACTCAGCATCGAGAGATTTATGCTAATCTGAACCATCAACTCAACATACGAACATATTTTCGAAACGAATTCAAAGCCTCAAAAATAGCCCTAATACTGAAAGCGCGAGGAGAGCTTTTACCTTTAAACTACATGCCCCATCGTGAAGATCTGCCGATAATGTGTGAACTGTGTAACATGAGGGCAAAGGAGGATACCTATCATTTTATTGGTATATGTCCCATTTTAAAGGAAACTAGACGATCATGCACTGGAAAAGATTTTCTAACCGAGCAGGAAGTCTACGAGCTGTTGAATGGATCGAATTGGGAGACCTTATACAAATATTGTAGCATCGCTTTGAAATACCGTGACCGAATTCTTAATGGTAATATGTAATGGAAAATACGTGAAACGAAGGCTAGGGTCGATGAACATGGAGAATACGGAGTTCTGTGAACTTCATCACCCGGCTTCCGTGAGTCACGTTATAATAACACGAAACTGCTAACTGCTGAAACTGCTAACAAATTAATTTTATTAGTCCTAACGATATACATAACTAATTTTGAACACTTAACAATAACGGAAAGAGTAATGTATAATTTATATGGATTTATAATTTCAATTCATAATTTATGTGTGTATAGCAAATTGAAATGTAATGTAGAATATTAATTTAATCTAATCAGGCAGACGGCTATGCCATGCCTCCCATTGGTTTGTAAACTACATTTATAACTTATATCAAATACTGAATTTTTAATAAACCTTTATCTATCTATCTATCTATCTATAAAACACGCTCCGCAACTTCAAAAGCACAATTTTTAAATTTCGAGCCCGGCATACAGGAAGAGATACAACATTACATGGATTGTTTCAAAAGTTCTTCTTCTTCTTCTTCTTTCATAAAAACTATCGGGTTGGATACGATATCCCCAGTCACAAAATCCCCAAACCAAAATCCCCAAATCAAAATCCCCGTAATCAAAATCCCCGAAATTAAAATCCCCGAAATCAAAATCCCCGAAACCAAAATCCCCGAAATCAAAATACCCAAAACCAAAATCCCCAAACGAAATTCCCCATTTGAGGTGTGATCTAAGAACGCGCGCGCGTTCTAAGATCACACCTCAAATGGGGAATGGGGAATTTCTTCAGGCTATTGTAGATGGTAAATGATAGATGTTAAATGGCAGATGATAAATGGTAGATGGAAGGTGGTTAATAATGGTAGACGGATGGTAGCTTGTAAATGGTTGATGGCAGATGGTAAATGGTAGATTGTAAATTGCAAATGGTGGATGGTAAATAGCAAATAGTAAATGGTAGGTGATTTAGACTATTGTAATTGTAATAGTCCTACTATGCAATAAAAAAATCACCGTCGTGGACTGATATACATATATGCTTATCAACGGCAAACTCTTTGAAGTGACACAGAACAAAATCAGATAATGTGCAGGCGAATCGGTTCCAACAATAAGCCAACCAAGTTTTCCGCGAATATTCGTTCGGATGAGGACATGTCTCGACGATGTTAAAGAAAAGCTAATATGTTTAGAACGATATATGCAAACGTTTATTCAATATAATGTACTCGAACATTTTGTTTGTGCTAATCAAAAAAAAGTTAGTATCGATTTACGACCCTCCTAGTGCCATTTACCATCTACCATTTAACACCTTCCATCTACCATCAACCATCAACAATTTACAGTCTTTTTCTACGTTTGGGGATTTTGTGATTGGGGATTTCGCATGGTTCCCACTCGAACATTTTGTTTGTGCTAATCAAAAAAAAAGTTAGTATCGATTTACGACCCTCCTAGTGCCATTTACCATCCATTTACCATTTAACACATTCCATCTACCATCAACCATCAACAATTTACAGTCTTTCATCAACCATTTACCATCTACCAGCCATCTACCATTTTTTACTACCATTCAACTACCATTTACCAGCATATTTCGGGTGCTTGTAATGAAGAACAGCTGATGTGAAAGGCTGAGGAGGATCGCAACGGAACTGGCGGCGGCATACGATAGAAGGCAGCTCTGTCAGGTAGTGGGGTAGGTCCTTGCCGTCCATTGCCTCCAATTCATCACAAATAATTTCGTATGCCTGAAAACGCGGATCTGAAAATTGAAATGGCAAAGCGAACAAAAAGAAAGAAGCGAAGAGTACCATCGATGACACCACGCACACTGAACCCAGCTGGTCGGGTCCTGGCTAAATTCCCACCACAACCGTTAGATCTCCGGGGCCAATATTCGGAGACCTCCCTGAAAAGCAAAAAAAAACGAAGTTCGACACAGGTGCACCTACATTACTTCTCTGAAATGGGTTAGGATTCCTTCGAGGAAAAGATTCACTTTAAAAAGATTTACAACATTTTATTTATAGCGAAAACCAAAAAGTTTAACAAAAATCTTCACATATCCTCAGTTTGAATCCTAAACTCTGTGCACTTTTCAATTAATTGGATATGTCACCGAAAATTTAAATAATCAAAAATGAAAGAGAAAAAAATATATATAAAAAAAAGGACTTACCAACTCGCAGCTGCAACGGCCGTTAAAGGTGCGACGAGGCTAGATACACAATGATGAACAATTTTGTTTTATAGTGCACACAAAAAAATGACGAGAAAATAGCGTAGGGTTAAAACCATAGATATACATATGTATGTATGTATGTAGGTCTATGGTTAAAACCAGGAATATGGAAATACTAAAGCCCAAAATGGCACACAAAAAAAATTAATTACGATAAGTGAACAAAACGTATGAACAAATTTCAAATTATTCGTTTTTGAAAAATTACTAAAAAATAAAAAAAAATCGAGAAAAATTCCACGCCTTTGGTCGCTCCGAGATATGTACTGCCTCAAAAGGGTTATAGCGCAAATAGCTGTATGCACACTTTAATTACTGCTGGACGAACGATATGCACCGACATGGCTCCAAAAAACGCAACTGAGCACGGCTAGTGGTATGTTATGCACGCTTCCACGATCGCTGAATAATCGATTGCACACCACAATTGACTTCGAAAATGGACTTAAGCACAATATGCGATATGCGCAATTCCACGGCTTCATTACGGTATACGCCAATCCCTTGTCGAACAGTCGATTCGCACAAAAAAATCACTGCTCCTTGCGTGATGGGATCGCAGGAAATGTTAAAAAAAAATGTAGATTATAGGGTAATTGGCGATACGCTTAATTTCGCGCACAAGATCATCACTTCACGTGATTCAAACGAAGGAGTACACCGGAAAATTTAGATTTCCAGATTGCCGCATAAAGTGATTAATGTGGTATAGATCAGATGCACACTCCTTGATATCGCAAAGATCCACCATCGGATTGTAGGGGTTTCACAATTTCAGCACTACTCGATACGTATAATCAACACTCTTGGGACAATTTCTTTTCCTATTTTTTTTTTTTTTAAACTATGGTTAAACTTAGTTTTGAGTAGACTAAATTATTCCGGACTTAATGTCAACTTAAACTACAATGAAGTCTATTCGCACGTCCGCGCTCGGCGCCAGCTAAAATTCAACTCCCTTAGAAACGCAAAAAAATCAACCTCGTCCCGTTTAAAAAAATTTGTCCAAGGACAAAGAACCGCAAAATCGGATGATCAAATCGGATGATCCAAAACTGTGCATATATCCTCCTATATAAAAGAGTTCATTGTCATCGACGCACAAAAAAAATCATCATCAAAAAAAAAAAATAGCTAATCCCACCCACATCAAAATTCCCACACCACACATAATATTCCCACATTGCACATCATACCGTGCTTGCATATCTATATTGCAATATGTGCATTGCATTGCAGTACATGCAGTGTAGCTGCGACACACCCTTTTCTGCATTTCTCATGTCATATTCTCTCTTCTAGCAACAGATCATATGATTGTATAGATCCGTTGGTGTGATAAGATCAAATATACCGTGTGCGTATTGATAACTACCAGCTGATCGGATCTGAATACTAGATAAGAGAATATGACAAGAGACTGTGCAGAAAGCTTGTGCAGCGCTTGCATGCAAATCGACGTGTTTTTTGAATTTGTGTCACTTGCATTTGTGCCGTCGGCAACGACACAGTAGCAAAATCAACAAATTGGTACACGATGTATAATGTGAAATATTACATCACAGCTTATTTCGCAAGAGGTAGCGAGCGGAAGAGGCTGAGGGTTACTTTCTCAAGTCTTTAGCATGAAACATGCCAACATTCTTCCCAGTCATGTCTTTTAGTAAGTAACACGGCGAACCAACTTTCGCAGCGACTCTGGCTTGATTGAACTTGCGGTCTAATTTCGCATTGTAGTGCTTCGATGCCTTGCTTTGGCTGAAGTTCCGGCGAAAGACTATGTCTCCAGGATTGAAACTGACGGGACGAGATCTCAAATTGTACGTCCGAACATTGGTTTCGTACATCCGCTTAAGATTCTTCTGTACGTCTTTTCGCAACAATTCCATTTTTTCGTCATTTGTTACGTCGATTCGGGGTTCTGTGAGCAGATTTAGGTTGCGTAACAGGGTGTAGGTGGTACCATGACTAATCATGTTTTGCCCAAAAACAATGAAATAAGGCGAAAAACCTACAGAAGAATGGTAAGCGGATCTCAAAGCTCCATTGATGGACGACAATTTGAGATCCCAATCTCGTTGGTCTGGGGAGACATACGCACGTATAGCGGCTACTAGAGAACGATTCACGCGCTCTGAAGTGTTGCTTTGTGGTGAATATAAAGCCGTAAAATTGTGTTTAATTCCATAGGAATCCAACAAGCTTTTAAAAAGTACAGACTTGAATTGGACTCCGTTGTCCGTGGTGACGGACTCCGGAACTCCAAACACGTGAAAGATACGCTTCTCTAAGTATTCAACGAGAATGTTTGCTGTCATCTTGCGAATCGGTTCAGCAAACGAGAACTTAGAAAGATGATCGAGGACAACGATTACGCCAATGTTGCCTGATTTCGATCGGGGATAAGGTCCTAGAAAATCTATGTACAGCCGCTGGAATATACGATCAGGTACAATGAGATTCCCCATTGGAGGTCTCAGAATCTGGTTGGGAGCTTTCGTCTCCTTACACATGACGCATGAATTAATGTAGTCTTTGACCTGTTTGGTCATTTTCGGCCAGTAATAAAACGTTTTTAAACGCTTCAGCGTTTTGCCAATTCCTCCGTGCGCACACAAGGGGTGATTGTGTGCACGAGCAATCATAGTTGACGTAAGCTCCTCCGGAATCCAAAGTTTCCAAGATCTCTCCTCTTGGGTCTCATCACCTGACGCATATTCCGAACGCCTGTACACAAATCCGTCTAGTACCTTGAAGTCAGGGAGAAGACTTGACTTTTCTTCGATCTTTCGGATCAGTGCAACATAAGACGGCGATTGGAAATGTGGCGAAGATAAATCGATTTCCGTCGTTGCCTCAGACGGTTCGATCGATTCGATAGCTTCCGTTGAATACATTCGAGAGAGCGTATCTGGCACGATGTTTTGGCTTCCCTTACGATGCTCAATGGTAAACTTAAAGCTTTGCAGCTTTAATGCCCAACGAGCGAGTCTACCATTGAGATCTGGCAATGACATAAGCCACTTCAGAGACGCGTGATCGGTTATGACCTTGAATTCGTGTCCCTCGACATACGCACGGAACTTCTTGATAGCCATCACCGCTGCCAGACATTCTTGCTCAGAAACCGTATAGTTTCTCTGGGCCTTGTTAAACTTCTGCGACATGTAAGCGATTGGTACTTCGGAGCCATCATCCAGCGATTGTACCAACACAGCACCAAGTCCGAACTGGCTGGCATCGCAGTGGATGGCGAAGGGTCGCGAGAAGTCAGGGCTATGGAGAACAGGAGCAGATGTAAGACAATCCTTTAGAGCTTGAAAGGCTGTCTTGCCCTCATCGGTCCAGGAAAACTTACGGTTTTTGCGCAACATGTCTGTAAGCGGTGAAGACACCGTCGCATAATTATCAACAAATCGTCGATACCACCCACACATCCCCAGGAACCTGCGCAGCTGTCTAACTGTGTTTGGCAAAGGAAACTCAGCAATGACATTGACCTTATCAGGGTCGGTGCATATTGTACCATTCCCTATAATATGCCCTAAGTATGGGACTTGCTTCATTACAAATTTGCTCTTTTCAACATTAATGGTCAAGCCGGCCTTTCGGAAACATATAGCCACCTCATGTAAAAGCAACAGATGTTGTTCAAAGGTCTCAGTGACAAGCAGTAAGTCGTCAAGGTAGATAAAAACTTGATGACGAAGATGGGCTGGGATGACTCGGTCCATGAGACGCTGCATTGTTTGCGGCGCATTGCACAATCCGAACGGCATGGTTATGAATTGATACAATGGCCGACCCGGAACAGTAAATGCTGTCTTTTCCTTAGCTTCCTCATCGAGTGGTATTTGCCAAAAGGCATCTTTTAGGTCGAGGCTCGAAATGTATTCGGCTTTGGGGAGCCGACCTAGAATACCATCGATGAGGGGCAATGGATAAGCATCTTTGACGGTCACAGCGTTCACTTTCCGAGCATCCAAGCAAAGTCTTACCTTACCAGGCTTCACCACTAGTGTCACTGGAGACGACCAGGAACTCTGCGATTCTTCAATTACACCTAAGGCAAGCATCCGATCGATTTCCGCGAAGAGGAGCTTTTCGATGGCGGGAGAGACTGCAAAGTGTCTCTGCTTTATGGGTTTGCTACCTCCGACATCGATGGCGTGTTTTACAAGAGACGTACGCCCTAAGCCCTCCGAAGAAAAAGACGGATACATTGCGATAACTGCATTGAGACGGGATTGTTCTACTGAGGTAAGATAATGCTTGTTACAGTCTGGGGCTACAGTTTCCAAAGACAGGTTTGCTGAACACATCGATGAGCTAAACAAGTCTGAAGCAAGTCCAAACAGATGAATAAAGTCTACCCCTAGATAAAGATTTTGGGTCAAGGTAGGCATAATAAGCAAGGTCAGTTTCTCAGTTCGGCCACGGAAAGTAATATCAGCTGATACTCTTCCGACAGCTGAATGAGGCGTGCCATCAGCTGTTGTAAGGCGGAGGTAAAATTTTTCAAATGGATGTTTTTTGTCAGAAATGAATTTCCTTGCCAAATCAGCAGCTATACAGCTGACACTGGCTCCTGTGTCGACAAGTCCACAAACTTTTTCGCCGAAAAGTGTCACATCGGCATAAGGCCGCATGTCGTTTTTGGGAGCAGTTCCAAGAATAGCAGAGCAGTATCGTCGTCGATTCTGCCGGACTGTCTTCCAAAACTGTCTTTGACGAACCGTTGAATGTTTTGGGCGACGCTTTTTCAACTCGTCAATTTCAAAAATACGGCGACGTGCTGCCTGATATTCCAGGAACCTCTCGTGTAGTGGCCTAAAGCTATGGTGAATCAACCGATATTGGACAGTCGAATCCTTGGTGTGGGGATCAACAGACGCAGACTTTAAAGTGTTAACAGGTGGCAATTCAGGATCAAGGGAATATTTACCGTCCGGTTTTGAACGCAAGTTTGGGTCTTGGGATTGTAGAACTAAAGAACGTGTGTTAATAAGGGGATTATGGTTAGAAGTTTTGTAAGAAGTTTGAGCAGGTGTGGAATCGGGCAAGTTTATTTTTGTTTCGGTGGTATATACGTTTTCGCCTTTAAGTTTTTTGAGCAACGAGGACACTGAGGACGGTAGGTGTTTGGCTCTCCGCACCCAAAACAGAAAATAGTTCGTTCGGCCAAACAATCAGCGAACAAGTGACCACCCATGCGACAGTTCCAGCACTTGCTTTCTTTGGAAAGAGCAGCGATGGAGTCTGTTTCCAGAATCGGTACAGGCTGCTCTACTGCATCCTCCACCAATTGGGCAATCTCCCTCCGATACGAGAATTGATTTCCACGATTAATGCTCTTATTGTAGATGTTTTCTAAGTGCTCAGATCGATACACATAAGTTTTGAGCTCTTGAAGTGTTCTTATCGGGAAATGATTAAGTTCTTTCCGTAGTTCAATGCGAAGATTGCTCCTCAGGATCTCTACAAGCTGCCATTCCGATACCCCGTGCTCTAAACGATCGACTAGTTTTAGAGCACCATCGCAATATGAATCAAACGATTCTTTTGGCCCCTGTTTACGAAGTTTTAGCTGTTCCATGATTTCATAATCCGTGAGCCGTTCACGGAACTGTGCTCGTAGAGCTTCGCAAAAAGAGTACCACTCAACTTGAGTCACACCGCGATGGTATCTCCAAAACCAGTCAGCCGCTTTTCCAGTCAGAAGCCATGGGAGGTAGCTTGTTACAGCTTCCAAGTTATTATTCAAGGTACTAGCCGTAAAAGTGCGTACCTGGTAAAGAAACTTTTCTACCGGCATATTAGGGTCTTCACCCGAGAACTTTAAATTCCATGCCAAAATGGCCTTGCTGGTTCTTTCTGGGTTTAAATTGGTACGTGAACGATAATCTGGAGCAAACCTCCAAGATGGACCCAAGTTACCTGTGACCGGATTGTTACGAAGTAAATGATCCTGAGAAGGACCATGACCCCAAGGAACATTTTGTGATTGCGGATGTGAAGTAACTGCAGGGAATGATGTTGGTTGCGGCTGAGGTGGTGGAAGTACAAATGTGTGTTGATTTAAGCGTGGTGGATTATGCGGCAATGATTGATTTTGTAGATCCCCTGCCCTTAAGCTTGAACTTGTACTTGGAAGTGGCGGAAGCGATTGAGGCGGAGATGACGTAGAAGCTGTTTTAATAGCTTGCTGTTCACACGTTTGCCTTGGTGGTTGAGAAGGTGAGCATGAATGAAGATGCTGCTGTTGTGGTATGCTTTGAGCTGGTGCAAGTGATGGTTCATTCTGTTGTGATACACTAGGGAGCAGTTGCTGTTGTGACAACAAATGTTCTTGTGTCAACTGTTTAATTTCAGTGACAACCAATTCCCGCAGCTGCTTTTGCATCACCTCCTCTATGACACTTCGGATTTGTGCTACCATGTCCACTCCAATGTTTTCCTCAGCTGGTAGTTCAGCCGCTGATGTAATTTGATGCGAACTTGCAGAGGGCAATAAGCTAGTGCTTAGTGTTGGCCGATTTAGGAGTCTTTGGGTGGAAGGTGAAATTAAGTGACTGCTTAGTGTCTTGCTTTTGGAGCGGGTTATTCGTCCACTTACTTTGGGAGTGGCTCCAGTAGACGGTGCAGTATAACCAGTAGCACCCAAATCCTCTAATTGTTCCATTTGTTTTCTTCCAATATTAACGATCGTCAGTCCACTTGCATGGCATGGACGTTCACAGGCAGGACAAGTTTCGTTTTGTTGAAGCCAATTATCGATGCATAACCTGTGGAAAGAATGCGTACATTCGGCCAGAAGTACCTCATCCGTAAGCAAGAAATCTTTATGACACGACGAGCATTTGGTGGGATCTTCGTTATCAATCCCTAAAAGGTGTAGATCCTCAGTACTTCGTCTCACAAGAGGCATTTTAAATATTAATGAATACTACAAATAAGAATAATAAATATACGTATAACAAAACTACGTGAAAGTAGAAAAAATCGAAAAACAAATACTACTTATATCCACACGAATTAAACGTAATAAAGGAGCTGAATCAACCGCTGTCGAATTTGAATCGATATAGACACTTAAATCCAAATGTCAAAATTGTATTAAATAACACAAAAAAAATCGTTTTGTTTTCTCACGTTCGCGAAATTGTGAATCTTTTCCTCTCTAGAAATCCCTTCCCGACAGAGAATGAAGGCGAACCAGTAAATGTAGTTAGTATAACACCCGAAATTACTTATATTTAAAGAGTGTGCATGAAATCTTCGATGATAATCAAGGATAAAAGAAAAGAAAAAAAATAGTAGCAAAAATAATTACTAAGCTGCATTAGTAAATCAGGCCATGAGCTTCAGCGAAAAATATTGGACGCAAATGCGCAAAAAAAACTGCACTAAATTGACATAATTCACAATATTTTTCATTGAAACTCATGATCCAACCTAAAAATACAACTTGTAAGGTTGAACTTCATAATTAAGTGAAGGAAAAAAAAGAAGGACAGCTCTTTCAAACATAAAGGTATCAAAAGATACATCCAGGAAACTCGGATAGGGATCTCAAACTGAAATCAAAATCGCCAGTAAGTCTCGAGGTAACTGGATGTCATTTGATACGTGGCAAACCACTGGACAGCACAACGAAAGAGCTGTCCTGTAGGTATTGACTCTACAGGAAAAACTACTCTAAAAGGAGGGACACGAGGAAGGGATGCTGCAAAGGTAAACACTTAAATCATCAAGACGCACTGATTGACTTGGAGAAAATACTAGGTGAGACTTGTCAACACAACTCAACTGATGCGAACAGAAGCAGTAGGTCGAGTCAACTTATTGACGATCATTTGGAGAGCCCGGTTAATCAAAGCCAGATACGTAACGCATAGAATGAGGTAGCCGTCTGCGACGAAAATCATCAAACGAAAGTAACCGTTTTTGCGTATAATATTGCAGGGTTGAGAAATAAAACAATTTTCAACGACTTTTACACGTATATAACTACTTTTGACATAATTATATTAAGTGAAACGTACATTATGAAGGAATTTGAATTATATGAGAGAAAATTACTGAACTATGAATTACGATGGATTCCTGCAGTAAGAAGGTTTGAAAGGGGTAGGCCGAGCGGAGGACTTCTTATAGGATATAAGAAAGAGCTGGAAAACTTTAATTGTATTTTCGTAGAGTATGACGATTGTATATACCTTACGATGAGAATTAAGAATAAGCTGTTGTACATTGTGCCTATTTATCTCAACTGCAACAACTGGATAAATGATTTTAATAAACTGAATGATCTCCTCTTACACATTAATAGCAGCGATATCTTAATTATTGGCGACACAAATGCGAGAGTCGGCTGTCAGCAGCCAATGGCAAATCAGATTATGAATGCAATGAGAAAGTCCAAAGATGACACACTAAATACCTGTGGTAAGAAAATGCTCGAGCTAACCGATTCCTATGGGCTTAAAATTCTTAATGGTTGTTCCGAAAGTGACGTTAATGGAGAGTGTACCTATATTGGGCAACAAGGGCACACAGTGATTGACTTATGCCTGGCCGGAGGGGACTGGCTTCCCCTCATTGCGGACTTCACGGTAGAACACAAGCAGTACTCCGATCATCTCCCAATATTTGCTACTATTGGGTTAGATTGCATCGGAGGAACTGAAACATCATCGCCTATGAAACTATTGCCCAAAATAGTATGGAGAAAAGCGAATGCAGAAATTTACGTTTCGAACCTGAACAGAAAGCTAGCCCAGAGGGCATCCACAAGTATTGAACAACTTAATCAACTCATCTCAGATACAGCGTGCATACCAAATAGAGTAACGACATTCAAACAGCCATGGTTCGATAATGAATGCGAAAGAAGTCGTAAAAAGTCATTCGCCTGGCTAAAATTATTTAAAAATAATTCAAACGAAGCTACGAGAGCAGCGTACATCAGTGCGAACCAAGCGTACAAATCCATATGTAAAGTTAAAAAGCGGCTTTTTTACCAGCATCAAGCTGAACTATTATGCGAATGCACTAACTCGAGAGACTTTTGGCAAATCGCAAACCGTATAAATAATACTGATACGTATAAGATGGGAAACCGACTTAATGCTGAGCAACTACGAGAACACTTTATGCGGATGTTACAATGTACAAACGTGAATGAGAGATTTCATTTTGCAAGACCGAACTGGAGTCATCCAATTCTCGATGCGACCATTACTATGGATGAGGTGCGTAAGGCCTTGCAACAGTGCAAGGATAATAAGGCGGCTGGGAGTAGCGGCATTCCCGTCGAATTTTTCAAGTATGCTGGGGAAAATGTGATAAACATCCTATGCAATGAATTTAATGAAATATTTGATGGTGGAAATATTCCAGATGAATTTAGAGACGCGATCATATTCCCAATTTTTAAGAAAGGCAATGTGAATGACCCAGGAAGCTACAGAGGTATATCTTTCTTGAATGCAACAGAAAAAACACTGGCCTCTATACTACAAGCGAGGTTCTCGAAGTGGTTAAATGATGAGCAGAAAATAATCGAAAACCAAGGTGGCTTTAGAAAGGGATACTCGACGAACGACCATATTTTTGTGCTCCAAAATCTGGCGAGACTTCACATCGATGAAGGCAGAAAGTTATACGCTTGTTTCGTCGACTTCAAGGCTGCATTCGATACTATCGATAGAAATGCTTTGTTTTACAAGCTATACAATGGCGGACTGTCTTCGAAATTCGGTAACTTATTGGAAAGATTGTACGAGAGAACGACGGCAAGGGTATGGAGTGGCAATCAGCTATCGAAATCTTTCGAAACGAACGTCGGCGTGCGACAAGGCTGTAAATTAAGCCCAGACCTTTTTGCAGTCTATATTAACGATATCCTTGACGATTGCCCTGGTGGAGTAGACGCTTTTGGGATGCGACTTAAAGGCTTGTTGTATGCGGACGATATTGCCCTGTTCGCAAAATCGCCGAATGACCTACAACAAATGATCAATCATCTTGATAGGTACTGCATGAAATGGAAATTGACGGTAAACTTGGATAAAACTAAAATAATGGTCTTTAAAAAAAGATTTCGTTTGGCTCGAAACGAGAACTGGACCTTCAGAGGCGATTCAATAGAAGTGGTGAAGCAATACACTTATCTCGGAATACAAATATCAAGCAATCTTAATATGGAGCTTCACCTAGAAGGTAAATTAAAGGAAGCAAAATGGGCAATTAGCTCAATCTGGAAAAACTGCCTAAGTAACAGGAACATAGCGCATACAGTGAAATACAAGATATATTTAGCAGTATCCCAATCGGTGCTTCTATATGGTGCCCAGGTATGGGGAGGAAGGGCGCACGAAGAAGTTGAAAAACTCCAACGTTATTTCCTGAAGCGAACTTTCCAATTACCTTCAAACACTCCAAACTATATGTTACTCCGTGAGACCGGTTTATCGCCACTATTTGTGGAGACACTTTCGACGCACACAAAGTACTTGGCAAAAGTATCCCGAATGAGTGAGGAGAGGCTCCCTAAGAAGGTGCTGACATATGCGGTAAATGAGGAAAGTCTTTTCTATGGCGATTTGCAAACACTTGCCAGAGAAACGGGAACTCAATTCGATTGGAACGGTACAAGCGGTAATTGTGACATCCTATTTCAAATGATTTCGGAAGTAAAGAACATGAGAAGGCGGGCGAATATAGAAGAAGCGAGAAGTTCACAGCATCGCGAAATCTATGTAAACCTGAACCATGATCTTGAGGCGAACACATATTTCCAGAATAGCTTTAGTATTCATAAAATTTCCCTTATTTTTAAAGCGAGAGGCGAACTATTGCCGCTGAATTATATTCCGCATCGGATCGATCTTCCAATAACATGCGATCTGTGTAACATGAGAGCGAGGGAAGACACCCGTCATTTCATCGGTAAGTGTCCTGTGCTTAAGGAGACCAGAAGGTCATGCTGGAGGAAGGACTATTTAAGCGAAGAAGAAGTGGATAATCTGTTGAACGGATCGAACTGGGACACTTTGTATGAGTACTGTCGCATAGCGTTGAAGTATCGTAGCCGAATTATAAGCGGTCAAATCTAATCGATAGCCTTAACTTAGTGACAGGGGGTTAGGGTCGATGAACACGCAGAATGTGGAGTTGTGTGAACTTCATCACCCTGCCCCCGTACGTCACCTAATAATCCATTATTTTAACCTGGCAATTAATAAATTACATATCAGCATGAAGCAAAAATAATAACATATAATAAGTAACGCATAATTCCAAATTCTACATAAAAACAACAGAAATGTAAAAAAATGAAAAGAAAACATTAATTCAATCAACTCAGGCAGACGGCAATACGCCATGCCTTATTCTGGTTTTGTAATCTGCATTGTAATCTTTTATATAATATGAATTTTTAAAATAAACCACTTTATCTATCTATCTATCTATCTATCTATCTATCTTAAATCATCAAAGACTCTACGTCAATGCATAGTATACAGAGGACAAGTGTTGTGTTGGAACCCACTCGGTGTGAGAACTATAAAAGCCTACAATTGGACCTGAGTGAATTCCTGGTAAGAACCCAAAATAAATCTCCTGCAAAGACAAACTTGGGCCCCACGTTGGGCGCCATAAATGTAATGAAGAACAGCTGATGTGAAAGGCTGAGGAGGATCGCAACGGAACTGGCGGCGGCATACGATAGAAGTCAGCTCTGTCAGGTAGTGGGGTAGGTCCTTGCCGTCCATTGCCTCCAATTCATCACAAATAATTTCGTATGCCTGAAAACGCGGATCTGAAAATTGAAATGGCAAAGCGAACAAAAAGAAAAAGCGAAGAGTACCATCGATGACACCACGCACACTGAACCCAGCTGGTCGGGTCCTGGCCAAATTCCCACCACAACCGTTAGATCTCCGGGGCCAATATTCGGAGACCTCCCTGAAAAGCAAAAAAAAACGAAGTTCGACACAGGTGCACCTACATTACTTCTCTGAAATGGGTTAGGATTCCTTCGAGGAAAAGATTCACTTTAAAAAGATTTACATTTTATTTATAGCGAAAACCAAAAAGTTTAACAAAAATCTTCACATAACCTCAGTTTGAATCCTAAACTCTGTGCACTTTTCAATTAATTGGATATGTCACCGAAAATTTAAATAATCAAAAATGAAAGAGAAAAAAATATATATAAAAAAAAAGGACTTACCAACTCGCAGCTGCAACGGCCGTTAAAGGTGCGACGAGGCTAGATACACAATGATGAACAATTTTGTTTTATAGTGCACACAAAAAAATGACGAGAAAATAGCGTAGGGTTAAAACCAGGAATATGGAAATACTAAAGCCCAAAATGGCACACAAAAAAAAAATTAATTACGATAAGTGAACAAAACGTATGAACAAATTTCAAATTATTCGTTTTTGAAAAATTACTAAAAAATAAAAAAAATCGAGAAAAATTCCACGCCTTTGGTCGCTCCGAGATATGTACTGCCTCAAAAGGGTTATAGCGCAAATAGCTGTATGCACACTTTAATTACTGCTGGACGAACGATATGCACCGACATGGCTCCAAAAAACGCAACTGAGCACGGCTAGTGGTATGTTATGCACGCTTCCACGATCGCTGAATAATCGATTGCACACCACAATTGACTTCGAAAATGGACTTAAGCACAATATGCGATATGCGCAATTCCACGGCTTGATTACGGTATACGCCAATCCCTTGTCGAACAGTCGATTCGCACAAAAAAATCACTGCTCCTTGCGTGATGGGATCGCAGGAAATGTTAAAAAAAAATGTAGATTATAGGGTAATTGGCGATACGCTTAATTTCGCGCACAAGATCATCACTTCACGTGATTCAAACGAAGGAGTACACCGGAAAATTTAGATTTCCAGATTGCCGCATAAAGTGATTAATGTGGTATAGATCAGATGCACACTCCTTGATATCGCAAAGATCCACCATCGGATTGTAGGGGTTTCACAATTTCAGCACTACTCGATACGTATAATCAACACTCTTGGGACAATTTCTTTTCCTATTTTTTTTTTTTAAACTATGGTTAAACTTAGTTTTGAGTAGACTAAATTATTCCGGACTTAATGTCAACTTAAACTACAATGAAGTCTATTCGCACGTCCGCGCTCGGCGCCAGCTAAAATTCAACTCCCTTAGAAACGCAAAAAAATCAACCTCGTCCCGTTTAAAAAAATTTGTCCAAGGACAAAGAACCGCAAAATCGGATGATCAAATCGGATGATCCAAAACTGTGCATATATCCTCCTATATAAAAGAGTTCATTGTCATCGACGCACAAAAAAAATCATCATCAAAAAAAAAAAATAGCTAATCCCACCCACATCAAAATTCCCACACCACACATAATATTCCCACATTGCACATCATACCGTGCTTGCATATCTATATTGCAATATGTGCATTGCATTGCAGTACATGCAGTGTAGCTGCGACACACCCTTTTCTGCATTTCTCATGTCATATTCTCTCTTCTAGCAACAGATCATATGATTGTATAGATCCGTTGGTGTGATAAGATCAAATATACCGTGTGCGTATTGATAACTACCAGCTGATCGGATCTGAATACTAGATAAGAGAATATGACAAGAGACTGTGCAGAAAGCTTGTGCAGCGCTTGCATGCAAATCGACGTGTTTTTTGAATTTGTGTCACTTGCATTTGTGCCGTCGGCAACGACACAGTAGCAAAATCAACAAATTGGTACACGATGTATAATGTGAAATATTACATCACAGCTTATTTCGCAAGAGGTAGCGAGCGGAAGAGGCTGAGGGTTACTTTCTCAAGTCTTTAGCATGAAACATGCCAACATTCTTCCCAGTCATGTCTTTTAGTAAGTAACACGGCGAACCAACTTTCGCAGCGACTCTGGCTTGATTGAACTTGCGGTCTAATTTCGCATTGTAGTGCTTCGATGCCTTGCTTTGGCTGAAGTTCCGGCGAAAGACTATGTCTCCAGGATTGAAACTGACGGGACGAGATCTCAAATTGTACGTCCGAACATTGGTTTCGTACATCCGCTTAAGATTCTTCTGTACGTCTTTTCGCAACAATTCCATTTTTTCGTCATTTGTTACGTCGATTCGGGGTTCTGTGAGCAGATTTAGGTTGCGTAACAGGGTGTAGGTGGTACCATGACTAATCATGTTTTGCCCAAAAACAATGAAATAAGGCGAAAAACCTACAGAAGAATGGTAAGCGGATCTCAAAGCTCCATTGATGGACGACAATTTGAGATCCCAATCTCGTTGGTCTGGGGAGACATACGCACGTATAGCGGCTACTAGAGAACGATTCACGCGCTCTGAAGTGTTGCTTTGTGGTGAATATAAAGCCGTAAAATTGTGTTTAATTCCATAGGAATCCAACAAGCTTTTAAAAAGTACAGACTTGAATTGGACTCCGTTGTCCGTGGTGACGGACTCCGGAACTCCAAACACGTGAAAGATACGCTTCTCTAAGTATTCAACGAGAATGTTTGCTGTCATCTTGCGAATCGGTTCAGCAAACGAGAACTTAGAAAGATGATCGAGGACAACGATTACGCCAATGTTGCCTGATTTCGATCGGGGATAAGGTCCTAGAAAATCTATGTACAGCCGCTGGAATATACGATCAGGTACAATGAGATTCCCCATTGGAGGTCTCAGAATCTGGTTGGGAGCTTTCGTCTCCTTACACATGACGCATGAATTAATGTAGTCTTTGACCTGTTTGGTCATTTTCGGCCAGTAATAAAACGTTTTTAAACGCTTCAGCGTTTTGCCAATTCCTCCGTGCGCACACAAGGGGTGATTGTGTGCACGAGCAATCATAGTTGACGTAAGCTCCTCCGGAATCCAAAGTTTCCAAGATCTCTCCTCTTGGGTCTCATCACCTGACGCATATTCCGAACGCCTGTACACAAATCCGTCTAGTACCTTGCAGTCAGGGAGAAGACTTGACTTTTCTTCGATCTTTCGGATCAGTGCAACATAAGACGGCGATTGGAAATGTGGCGAAGATAAATCGATTTCCGTCGTTGCCTCAGACGGTTCGATCGATTCGATAGCTTCCGTTGAATACATTCGAGAGAGCGTATCTGGCACGATGTTTTGGCTTCCCTTACGATGCTCAATGGTAAACTTAAAGCTTTGCAGCTTTAATGCCCAACGAGCGAGTCTACCATTGAGATCTGGCAATGACATAAGCCACTTCAGAGACGCGTGATCGGTTATGACCTTGAATTCGTGTCCCTCGACATACGCACGGAACTTCTTGATAGCCATCACCGCTGCCAGACATTCTTGCTCAGAAACCGTATAGTTTCTCTGGGCCTTGTTAAACTTCTGCGACATGTAAGCGATTGGTACTTCGGAGCCATCATCCAGCGATTGTACCAACACAGCACCAAGTCCGAACTGGCTGGCATCGCAGTGGATGGCGAAGGGTCGCGAGAAGTCAGGGCTATGGAGAACAGGAGCAGATGTAAGACAATCCTTTAGAGCTTGAAAGGCTGTCTTGCCCTCATCGGTCCAGGAAAACTTACGGTTTTTGCGCAACATGTCTGTAAGCGGTGAAGACACCGTCGCATAATTATCAACAAATCGTCGATACCACCCACACATCCCCAGGAACCTGCGCAGCTGTCTAACTGTGTTTG